>CM024613.1:27011384-27420570 GCA_014182575.1 Eucalyptus decipiens
CGTTTTTTTTTTTGGTATTTTGTATTTATTATTTTTCTTTTCCTCTTTTTTTTTGGGCGGTGCCACACGAGGCCATTGATTTTGCTGGCTGCAAGGGGCTTGCCTGGCCAATGTGGCCACAAAATTCTTGAGCAAGGCCGTTTGGGACTTGATGAGCGTGTGATCAAGCAAGGGCCTTTGCTGCCCCATTGGCCACCGATGAAGGCCTTCACAGCCACAAGCAAAGGGCCTTGCGAAGGTCCCCGCTAGACTAGGTAATAGCTACCTCACTTTGCAGCTGAGGATGGCCTCGCTTAGGAAACCTTCGCCCACTCCAAGCAAGGCCTTTGTGGCTAACTAGGGTTATTGGTGACCTCACCGGCAATGGAATAAAAAGGGAAATAAATATTAACAAAATATTAACAAAATCCATGTCCAATTAAAAAAATTAATTAAAAATCTATGTAAGATTATGATATTTTTACTATTCTTATCTCTAGCAGACGTTGTTGATCCCATTTACGTGGGAGCTAGAAAAGTTGGAAGATAGGTTGAGTCCGCCCATAATGGGTCAACGCAAAACCCAACAATTGGTATATGTAAACACCTACTGTCCTTAAACCAAGCCATTATCATGGCTCAAAGTAGCAGGTGGGTGGATATGATAGACAAATGTCTTTTATTTGCATTAAAAACGTTTTGTCTAATGTTGAAAAAGAGGTAGGGCATGTTGCTCTCCCGGAAGAAAAAGTAACGTGCTTTCTTCTTCTCGAAGAACAATATGCCCTACCTCAATTACAACAATGTTACATGCAAGAGTAACTTGAATTCAATAAATGAAGTGGAGAAATCGGCTCTGGAAACTTGGACGTTGAATCGATTTGTGATTGCATCTTTTATCATGAATAATACGTCCATGTGTGAGATAATCTGGCCAGTTTAGTTGATTGGACTAGCATCTGGATGACGGTTAGTCCAATTTTCTCAATCACCAGTTTGGTCAAGATACAGTTAAAATTGGTGTTGACCTTATTCAACTGGTCATTCAGTGATCAATCAACAATTTCACCAGTCCTTTTTTTTTTTTTTTTTTTTTTTGGCAACAGCATGAACTGGAAGTCAAAAAGGTTATTTGATTATGTTTTCTTTTTCTTTTTGGTCAGAAATGATTTGATTAGTGTTAGTGTCCATTTATTTCACCAAAAAAACATGGTTTGAAAAATATTTTCATGGACATGATTGCTTGTATCACTTAAAATATATGAACGAAAATGTTTTCATCAGTCAATGATAAAATTTAGGCACAAATTATTGTCATTAACAAAAAATAATTTTTGTTTGATAATTATTTTGAACTATATAATCGGATATTTTTTAAGAAAATATTTTCAAAATTGTTCATTTTTTCTTGAAACAAGTCAACGTGATTTAAAATATAGTGCATTAGATATCGTGAATTGCCATGCAAACAGATTTTCGAGCCTTATATAAACTCCTTTTGAGGCTAGCTCAAATAGTTAAGATTTTTCTCCGTTCTTTTCAAGTCAAGTTAATTAGCTTGTGCTTGAAATCTTCAACTTAATTAGCCCACAAAATACATTCAGTAGAGTTGAAACATGCATGTAGTTCTTGAGATGAGTATAATGGACATTTTCCTCAAAATGGAACTAAAGAAAAAGTCACACCAATAACCTAACTAGACTCTAGGACGATGCTCCAAGATTGAACGCCATGTCCGCAAGCTCCACCTACCTCCTCAGGGTGCCTCCACCAGTGCTGCTACGAGAGACCGGCTACTGCATCTCCACATCCACCAGAAAATTAAGCTGCCAATGACTAGGACAACGGCTCTTATGATCACGACCACTACCACGACATCATGGCACTTACCGTGGTCATGGTAACGCGGATAGCGTGTGGTCGTTTGAATGTCTCCCATGAACCTGCAATTCAAACCAAGAAAAGGGTTAGAAAAGATTAAAAAATTAATATAAAAATTTGATAAAATAAAATAATATTAAAATCCACCGACGCCAGCGAGTGTCCACGTCAACGTTTGCTGGCCAAATTCGGCTGGCCATAGGAGAGGGGCGGTTGCCGAACTAAGGCGACCGGCCCACCAGATGGTCTGGTTTTTTTTTTCTTGGCTTTCTGCCCTTCCGGCTTTGGACTTATCGAAATGAGCTCAGACCATCGTCACTTTCAATTATTTTGGTCCTGGCATTTTATCCCTTCCAAATCTCCCAAGTGGTAATTTTGGTAGCCAAAGGATCGTGTGCCGTTCTGAGCCGTTGAAGTAGTGCGCAAGTTAAAGAGAGATTTATGCAGAGGAAGAGTGAGGCGTAGAAATGAAATCATCCCATTATGGATGTATGTATTGGCACTGTCCTGGCTGTCATTTTTTATAAGCTTTGCCATTTGAGTTCTTATGCAATTTGCCTTAGAATCTTAGTCAATAGAAGTAGTTGATCAAAGTTTGAAACAGAGTTGAAGCCATGAAATAGAGTGGGTATCTGAAAACAGAGTGGCCAGCGATGGAGTTGAGCAAAGGAGATTTACAAAAATGGCAATGGCCACTTTCCTCCACTTCCTCCATCTTCAAAGCCCTAAATGTCTCATTCTCCCTCCATCTTCAACTTATAATATAGAATAGGTACAATAAATGGCAATGATATATTCTGTAAATCAATCTTAGGCTCCATTCGTTTCGCGAAAAATAACTTCCAGGAAAATATTTTCCATATTTTCCAATGTTCGGATGGGCGGAAAATCACGGTCAAGGAAAACATTTTCCGTTGACCGGAAAATTCCTTCTTTGCAGCTTGGAAAACATTTTCCAAGCCTCGCCTCTTCTCTTCCTTCGGTTTCGTTCTCTCTCTCTCTCTTGCTCTCCTCGCTGCGAAGTCGGCTTCGACGACGTCCTTCTCCGAGACCAGCCTCCGCCCTCCCTGGCCGCTCCTGCCCGCCTGCTCCGACCGGGGCGCCGCCGCCACCGCCGCGCTCCGCTTCCCCGCAACTCGAAGCCACTCGGGAGGATCCGGCTCAAGAGGGAGCTCCGCGGCGGCGCCGAGAGGCTCGCAGGGAGCCCACCGTCTAGGCCGCTCATTGTGCGGTGGCGAGCCGTGAACTCGTCGGATTTGGCGGCGGAGCTCGCGGCTCGCCGGATCCAGCGAGCTCGAGCTTTGTCGCCGCATCCGGCGAGCTCGGGTGAGATCGGCCGAGCCTCGAGCTCGCCGGATTTGGCCACCGGGTCTTGGTCGGCCGCTAGGCACCGGCCATCGTCAAGCAGAAGGAGGCGGCGGCGGCGGAAGGAGGAGGAAGAAGGAGGGAGGAAGGAGGCGGCCCGGACGAAGCCGCTCGGGAGGAATCGGGGAGGAAGAAGGAGGAGGAAGGAGGAAGGAAAAAAAAAAAGAAACAATAATAATAAAAATTTATATTTTAAAAATATAAATAATTAAAAAATCATTTTAAAAAAATATAAATAAATAAAATAATTTTTTTGGTCAATTAAAATATTAAAATTCAATTTTTGATAATTTTTTTCAGGAAAATGTTTGAGCTAACGAACACTGGAAAATATTTTCCACTCAAATTTTAGATTTTGGCCGAACACCGGAAAATAGAGTCATTTTCCGGAAAATAACTTCCAGAAAATGTTTTCCTAAACATGATATTTTCCGTGAAACGAATCAGAGCATTAATCTCAATCTAATCACTAACTGATTTTGTGCATGATTATAATCAAAATGGATTCTCAAGCATATCTTCAGAATCTGAAGCATATCTTCCAATAGATTGATTAGGCAATTGCGGATAAGAGAAGGTCGACTACAAGGAGTTGGTCGACAACAAGGAATTGGTCAACGCCTTATTCGAGGATACAGAATGGTTTGCCATTTAATGCGAGGCGAAGTCAGCAGGGACTTTGTTGAGGTTCTGTAATGAATCAGATGATTTTTTGATAGTCTCATTTGAGTCCAGGTGATAAAATGACACTTGTCCATGTAATGCAGGGCTGCAGATCCTTATTCTTGGATAAGGATAAGCACCCAAAGGTTTGACAAGTGTGCTTGTTCCATTTTCCGGGGTTCGTTCCTCCTTGTCTTGAGTTGCTTTGCAAAGATTTTTTCATCCGTCTCTTTTTGTAGTGGGCAAGATGGTAGGCAGCTACTTCTCCAAGATGGATGATGAAGACTGGGAAGATCTAAAGGTGCTCCCCAGATTGAACTTGCCTGCATCTGCTATCTCAAAGCTGTAACTCTCAGTATTGCAGATATTTTCACTAGCAATGGATTAGGTGGTGTGACAAGGACCGAGCTGCATCATGCTGAATAGCTATCAAGATAAGTACTCATGGGTTATGGAAAAGGCCTTCGCTCCAGCGAACTTTAGACACGATCACCTCTTTTGTATGATCTTGGTGGAATTAGCCTGCTTAGGAACTAAAATCATGGCCAGCATTCCAGTCTCTTTTTTCTTTTTCTTTTTTTCTTTTTTTTTTCTTTTTTTTTTCAATTGGGAGCGAATCATCGTTTTATACATTTCTCTAAGCAGAATCATAGTAATCTCATTGAGGGAAAGGTTCTTGTTGTATAGATGGTTTCTGACTTAAAACTTCCACCTTGCTTCTAAGAAGAGATTCTACAGACTGCATGCTTCGCAGCTAAATGCTTCTGCACGAGTTCATAATAACTTATCAATGAATCCTGTTGAATTTCTTTCTTACCCATTTATTGGCTGATAAAAGTGCAGCTTTGTCTTGGTAACGGTAATCATCTAAGATGCATGGCATGACATTTTCAGCTGGCTTGACCACCATTTGAGATGAATGTGATCGTAGGGCCACTGACCTTCCGGGGGGGAGGAATTTTCAGCATGCTCTTTGAAAATGAAACACACTTTGAATATATATTTGTGTTTGTTTCACGTGGTTGGTCAATTGTTGACACCTACATTTTGGTGACCCAGTCATTAATTTTTGCATAAAAATTAGGGATTAATTTTAACCCCTAAAAAATGCATAAGAACAAATAAAATAAAATAAAATGAAAATTGATTTGATTGATAATGCATGGAAATTTGAAATTCTGATGAATATTCAGATTTTGATAAATGCAGAAGCAAATGAAAAATCAGGTGAATAAAAGGCAAAGACTTCGATAAAATGGAAGAAATCAAGTAAAATCGAGCTGATTGCGAAATCACGCTTCGATTTGCAAGCTTGATTTAATGCAACAGATGGAAACTTGAAAGTTGCCATGGAAAGCGGCTATCTGGAAATCACTACAAAAGAGAGACATAATTTTCGCGCGAGGGGGCAATTTTGAAAAAAAATTCAGAGAGAAAAATTCGTGCAGTAAATGATTAGTGAGAAAAGGGGTGGTATTTCGTCCTTCGTGAATTTTCGTTTTCCTTTTATTCATTGTTCAAAGTCAGCAAAAAGGAGTCTTGCTTTTTGCTTTGAAATTCTGAAAAAAAAAAAAAAAATAGCAGAGAGAGGGACGTGTGAGGAGACAGGGCAACCGAAGTGAGAGAAAAAGAAACCAAAGAAAATGAAAAAGAAGAACA
Source organism: Eucalyptus decipiens (assembly GCA_014182575.1). NCBI lineage: Eukaryota > Viridiplantae > Streptophyta > Magnoliopsida > Myrtales > Myrtaceae > Eucalyptus > Eucalyptus decipiens. Next base: position 27,016,932 of record CM024613.1, read on the forward strand.
GTTGTTCTTGTTCTTCTTCTTCGCAGGCCTCCCCCGCCGGTGACCCTTGCTGCCCGAGTCAACGTTCATCGCCGCGCCTCTGCACCTACGACCTGCTACTGCCCAGCCTGACGCTGGAGCTCTGAAGCCCGCCACTACTGCTCGTTCCCATCGTGCTAGCCACCACCGTGCCGAAGCCACTCCCAGCGCCGGTCACGGCATCCCACCAGCCGCCGAGGATCCTCTCACTCACGAGCTCGCTGCCAACACCGACGCGCGCGCCACCTCCGCTCCGTTCGAACGCCACTGCCCTGAGACAACCAGCGCCCGACACCCACAGCAGCCCACCGTCCTGCAAATCGAGGCCACAAGCGACACCTGCGACATCTGCTCGTCGTGCCACCACCGCTCCGCCGTTGCTGCCGATCAACCCGCGCATCGGTCACCATTGCTCAAGCTCCCCGCATCACCCTTGCACTTGGACCTCTGCTCGCTCCTGCTGTTCCTGATCCGCTCGTCACCCCGATGCTCACGTTAGCAGCCCGCGTTGTCTCCGCGCCGCCCACCACTGCGCGTCCACTCACCCGTGCCTACACCAACTCCGCGTCGCCGCGATCCTGCGCCCTTGCCATTCAACAAGCCGCCCCTCCGCCCCGAGCGCCCGCATCACTACTCGAGCGCCCACATCATAGCTACTCCACCAGCAACGAAGCATTGAGTCCTTAGGTGGTTCATTTTTTATTTTTATTTTTATTTTTATTTCATTTTACTTATTTTAAGTTTCGTTATTATTGTTTAAGTTAGAATGTGGTTTGTCAATGTTAATATTTGTGCATTTTGTAAGCATTATCCGCAAGGATTTTGTCTGGAATTATTATAATTATTAATTTGATCCAAGAGACATCGGATTATTTTTTTAATTATATTAATTTTTGGGCTTTTTGGTAGAATTTTTTTGTTAAATCATTATAATTATTAATTTGATCTGTAAGACTCGGATAAGATTTTTAATTATTTTGAACTCTTTTATCGTGATAATTACGGTTAGAATAATCATTAATTTGATCTATGAGACAACATGTTATTTTTCGATTATTTTAATCATTTATTTTGTTGATAGTTTAGATTTAATATTTATTTAATAATTTCTTATCTTAAAAATATCAAAATTCTACACGAGAATATAGGTTGAAAATCGACATGTATGTTTAATAAATTAGAAATTTTTAGGATTACATTTTTAAGATTGCATTTTTAGAAATAAGTTAGGGATGGACCTAAATAATTTTTTTTTTAGGATTTTAGATAATGTTCGCACATTTTAATTATCTTTTTTTTTTTCCAAAAAACAATTTCTAAGATAGGATAGGGTTTAAGTCAAATTAATTCCTAGAATAAATTAGAAAATTATCCCTTTTTAGATAGTTTAATTAGGGTTTTTTTTATTAATTTTGAATTTCAATAAAAAAAATACAAAAATACTAGGTGCATGTTAACTAGTTTGCATAATAGGATCATTTAATCAGAATTTGTTTATTAGTGAAGTTAGGTCATGAGGTGCATAATAACTAGTTTGCATAAAAGGCCCATTTAATTAGAATTTGCATATTAATAAGATTAAGTCATTTAGTTAAGAAATGCATATTTTATAAAAGAATTCCAATTTTCAAAGAAAACCCAAAAAATTGTTTGCTTTGTGTGATGCAATTTATTTATTGAATGTTTGAGCATCTGTGGCCCGATCACCACATTGCATTATAGTAATTTAGGTTAAAATAAATCCAAACCGCCTGCAAAAAATATTTTGAAAATTAAAAGGAAATGGTACTGAAATGGCATTAGAGAAATCTAGTGTAACCAAGTCTCCATACCCTTAATTTTTGGTTCATAGGAATAAAATAATTCTCACATTATTTTACTTAGGTGGGATTTACCATAAACTGATTAGTGGCGACTACTAGATAAAATTTATTTGCATGTTAAATATTTGAACTTTAAGTCGCAATTTGGTCTCGGGCTTGGAAGAGCCCGAGCTAAGTTTAAAGACTTAACCAGTCCATTAACCTAGTTTTAGGTGGTGCACACCCAAAAAAATTAGGTCGTGATAGCTTGGCAACTCCATTGCGGACTAGTGTTGAAACACTTAGTGAACTTAGGCTAATTTTTCTTTTCTTTTGAAAATGTTTTTGTTTGGTAGTGAGAACACCAAGTACATCCATAATATTTTTAAGGTGTTAAATGTTCTTGCATATGGGAGGTATAAAGGGAGTAGTCTTTGCTAATCCTTGTCTTGCGGGAAGGAGTGGGGATGGATAATTTACTTTTCCTGATTTAGAAGTGTTATTTGCATTTAAATTGTTGTGCATGTTTTACTGCTTTTAACACTACACATTGCACACACAACCCGTGGTCAAACTTGGGCTGCGATAGGATTTCTAGGATGCTGATGAGAAGGATACTTCCTCCAAAGCGAGACTGCTATGTGGAGGTTGACCTTCTTTTCTCCGAAATTTCTTTCATGGTGTCGAATGTGTTTGTCCATATCCGCGAGACTGCGTGATTATTGGACATTCCATTCAATTGAGCTGGAGTTAGGAGGACCCGACACGTTAATGCGAGATTGCAACGGTCGATCATCCTCTTAGCTCCACTTTGTTAAGCCATCTAGGTAGAAATCGAGCCTCACATTTCATACGTGTATTTATGTGATTGTCATCCCTTTCCAGTGAAAGTAAGTTATCTAAATTCTCACTTCGCAATTTACTTACTTAATTGGACTTTTAATTGGTACATGACAATCAAGGTCAATCATTGATTTAATTCCTTTGTTAATTAGAAATGAAATGAGGAAATTTCCATGCAATGAATCATTTGAAAAATAACAAAAACTTTGGAGAATTTGTTTTCAATTCATATCTAGGAAATTTGTTCTTGCTGAAGTATCCTATTTTTATTTTTAGGAAATTCCCTTCCTACACAAACTTTTCAATGAAAAAAGAAACAAATGGATTAGATTGCTGTCATGGATTGGCTCTCTATTTACACCTTATGCTTACATATTCCTGATTATTTGAACTAGGTGATTATGGAGCGATTCCGTTCACCCATCCATACACGATCGAAATCTAAAATGATAGATCAAAAACGAGGTGTTGAACCGTATCATTGGTATTGACAATGACATGAACAAGCGAATTGCGCACCTCAAAAGTCAAGTCGATGAATTGTCTCGCTATCGTGGCTTGTCTCATCAAGCAAAAGGGCCGTGATGACATAGGTACTCTATCTTCAGTGAGAAACTGCGACTTGAAGACGAGAGCCAAGAGGACTTTTGAACCGTCTCATTTTCCTAAGGTAGTTGAATTTGATGCCACTATGAAGAGACTAGTGACATATCTAGAAGGAAGAATCTCGACCTGGAGGATTCGCATCACAAGATCAAGAAGGGTGAAGAACTCAAGCATACATGATTCATGGTCCTAAGTAGTTCGCTTCCTTATTTAATTAGAGGTAGCGTTCAAAAAGGGGGTCTTCACCACCACCCCCACGCAGCGTAGGTGCCTTGTTTGTTTTGGGGGTGTCATCTTTGGAGCTCGCGGCCAACCAAGTCCGCGCGAGTTTTGGTCCCGTCGGTTGTCCGTGAAACCTCTTTGTGTGATCTAGTATGCATGTTAGGAAGTATCGAGTTCGAAATCCAGCGCACGTCGAGTGCTTGTGAAAATGTTTTTGTCGCTTCGTGACCACCTCCTCTAACTTTGGTTGGCTCCTGAAGTGCTGGTCATTGTCTTGTTTCTTTTCTTCTCTGAGGCCCGGTTTGTGCAAGTCCCGACCCCATCCATGTAATGCTATTCTCTATTTTACTTTTATGCATGAGTTGTCAAATATGTTGGTGCGTTTGGAGTCTTGGTCGGTCCCTTGTCCTCTCTTTGGTTGATGCCTGTTAGGTGTTCGCTAAAATATCCGATTGAGCTTGTGTGGATTTTCTTTAATTTACGTTTGCTTCTGTACATCGGCTTGTCATTTGATGCAGCGTATCCATGAGGTGGTGGTTGGCATGCGTTGATGGCGTAAGGTGTTAGCCGAAGTGGGCACGATTTTTTGGTTTTGGTCGATGAAGGAGATGATTGGCAAACGAGGCATATGGTTTGGGTGAACTTTGGTGAAAATGTTTGCAGAGAAGAAGGGGCTTCGAGAGGGGGCTGAGTGTGGTGAAGGAGAAAATATAAAGTGGTTGCTAACCATCAAAGTCAAGTCAGTGTCCTACGTGGCGCTCGTGAGCTGAAGTAGCTCCATTGAAAGGTCAACACGTGGCCTTGGACTTGGACCGGCTGCAAAATAGAAAAGTCTAAAAAGTGGGTTTTTTTTTTTCTCTTTTCTTTGGCCAACTGGCAGAAATGTCCAAACTCCCGCTTAAAAATTTCTCTCCACTTTTCAATTATTTAGGGATTTTTAGGTTCTCTCTTAAAGAAGAACAAGCGAGACGCTTCTCTCTCTCTAATGCGTCCAACCTCCGCCTCCGCTTTCACTTGCGCCTCCCCCAAAAATGAAAGCCTCGTCGATCGCAATTGCTGCTCAAATATGCCTTTTGCACGTTGCCTCCCTTAAGAGCCTTGCCAATCGTACCTAGCCCTAACCTCCGTTGTCGCTTCTCGGAGCCTCATCGGTGGCTCCAATGAGCTCAAGTTGAACCTTACTCCTGCTTCGCTCCTCTCTCTCACCTGAGTTTTAGGAAATCAAGCAACGGAGAAGAAGCTTCTCCATTTAATTTTATTTTTCATTTTTATTGGCGACATTTCTTCTTGTTTTCGCCCAACCCGTATCTGTGTTTCGACACCGCCATTTGAAAAGCTCCTCTGCCATTTTTTTTTTTTTGAACAAAAAAGCTCCTCTGCCATTGATGAGCTCAAAATGCTCTTGTTCTTTTATTACCTCATTTTCTGTTGAAGTTCGTTTCTTTTGAAACTATACAAACACTATTGTTTTCTTTTCCCTCTCCTTTGCCCGGTTTTGATTTCAAGTTCAAAACCCCTTACTTTCAAACCTACATAAGCTAAAGATGCTTTACCTTTGTGAGCTTAATCGGATTCGTTCGCTCCTGCATTTTCCATATTATTCTCCGAATCTACTCAATATGTGGGTAGGTTAAATTTCGGTTTTTACTGGCTACGTAATTCTAGTACTGCATAGAGCTGCTGAGAGAAGCATTTGGAGAGCAAAAAGTCTGCTTTTTCTCCGTGCCGGTTAGCTGAATGAGGTAGAGAAATATGTGCTTTGAGATGAGTTTTTGAATTATATCATGTTTGGAGCTAAGTAACTTATGATGGGTCTATTTGTGATAATGGGTAAATGAGCTTAATCACAATGACAAGAGAAATGTGTTTTGGGCAATGGATGGAGGTGGTTGTGCCATGTATTGTTGTCATGCCGTTTATAGTGTATGTTAGCTAAAGGGGCTGCTAGTAGTACAACGAGTTGATTCTGATGCAATTAGATTTTAGTCTTCAAGACAAGTGGTTCTATAGGTTTGGTGTGATGTCCTGCCATATCTATGTAGCTGTAGGTTCGAATGAGGTTTGGTATTGTTTTCACTTTATGCTAGAGTATATGGCAACCAATGCTCTAGAAATCTTCATTTGGTCAAAGCAAAAGTTCATAATCATGCTGATTCAACCGTAGGTTGCAGGTCTAACGATGTATTTTCCTTAATTGTTTTGTGCAGTGAAGGTTGGGATACCAGAGTTTTTGTAGGGAATTAGTGGAGGGGTCGAAGCCCATGTTGCCAAGCTCGACTCTGAGATTGGCGACTTCAACAATTTACTTGTTTCCCACACACTTAAGCTCAAGAAACTCGGCATTCCTTGCAAATATGTAGACTATCTTTGCCTGGATCATTACTCATTCATCTTTCTAACGGTGTTGTTTCTCTTGTACATGCAAAAGTGTGGACATGGCACTACTCAATTTTCGCCCTTCATATGACTTTTGAGGCATTTTACTGGTAGAAGATGATCTTCTGGCATGCTTTATGCATTTATGATGTGGAAACAAGTCATTATATATGTGAAGTATTGACTAAGTTCATAGTCTTGCTCTAGAGTCTCCCCATATATAGTTTTTTCGTTTGGAAGATTGGAACTAATTTGTTTTGTAGATTTTGCTTTGATGGCTAGTCTTTTTATCTAGGGATACCCAAGGAAAAATACTTTCTACAGTGACTATGGTCTATCAAATAGGCTAAAAATGTTTATGTTATTTGCGTAATGGTGGGGAGCCAAACATCTATTGTATTTGTGAGGCATGCTTTGAACATATTTTGATAGATGAAGTTGAATTTTTCAACATTATCGAAAATTAGTGCATCTAAAACTAATCTTTTTACTTTTGAAGTTGATTGGAAATTGTCTGAGCTCATTGTCAAGTGTGCATGCAGCACTAACTTTATTGGAAACTTTTTCATTAAGATTAATAAGGAGAATAGTTGCTCCATCCACTAAGTTCTATCATTGGGTTGATCTCAAATGACATTAGTTGGACCACTTATAAGTACATTCCACTTTCTTTGTGAAGAGTTCCTAAGTTCTTGTTTATCTTAAAAGTCGAAATCATAGACGAACTCACGGACCAAGACTTTCCCCATGGCAGGTGCAGTCAAACAATCCACATATTTCCGGGTCACATCAAAATCCTTTGAACTGGCCTGATAAACCTGAGCTGGAATTTTATCCTTGCTAGGCTCAATTCTCTCATGAAACTGTGCTGTGCCAAGTGAAAAGAAATTGATGATGGAATACATATCTCGTCAAAATTAACAATATTCCTCACATCCATCTCCATGTTATCTTCCTTCATGTTACTGGATAGAAGTTATGAGCAGTTGATTCATATACATTGGCGATATCTAAGGCCTACTGAACTCTTCATAAGAAGCATATTCTAAGCTAGCCACAAAGTATTCAAAAGGAGGTCCCACAAATGACCTTTTCTCTATTTCAAATTGAGTGAATAAACAAGTATTGCAACCCCATTAACCATATTAATCACAATAATAAAAATGCATGGATGTGGGACCAGCAAGTCTCAGGCTATTGGCCAAATGTCCAAGTGCAAATTCGACATCTTGAAGTAAATGCAAAAACAATTATCTTAGCTTCTTGGAGGAGATGATTTGGGACCTCCACTGCATTAGCCACGCTAGGACAATAGTTCTATGAATTTTTGCCCTCCTATGGTTCATTTAACTGCTTCCTTGGCAAAATAGCTTGTGAAATCCCGCCAAACACAGGCAATCTAAAACAAAAATGGTTTCGAACTATTGTGATTGGTCAGCTTGAAACACTATACATGTGCCCATTGATATAGCTAGAACGAGTACCTAGAGGGGGGTGAATAGGTATAAAACGATTTTTACTTAAATCACACAATACTAGACAATCGATGGATATAAACAAAGCAATCAAAAGACTCGAGAGAAGGGATAAGAGAATTGAACACAATGATTATAGTGGTTCGGCTTTAGTTTAAGCCTACGTCCACTCTTCCGCACCGACCCTATTGGCTGGATTCCACTATGAACAAAGAAGTGTTACAGCGTTGTTCTTCCTTGATTCAGTGATGTAGATGATCTACCACACTTGCTCAAGATACCACTAAGTATAAACACTCTTTTGTGTATACAATTTTGCTCAGAATGAATCGACTGAATATCAAGGAACTTCATACTCTGGAATTCGTCTATCGAGCTTGCATTGAAATAGCTTGAACGTCTTCCTTTTATACTCCTTCATACCATCATACCCGTTGGCACTTACCAAAGGAATTCCTCCAATCTACCCGTTGGACGGAATCAATTAAGGAGATCTTTCGAGCTATTAAAGGAACTTGACGATAGCCCATCAATCCCGTTCGCCCATACAACCAGATCTTGGTTTCCAAGAATAGAACTTTCCAAGATTACTTCGTCAATCATCGGATCTTTGAATAGAAAGAATCCGTTAGCTTAACCCAGCTAGGATATCTTCTCCAAAGAATAGGACTATCTCCTTAACGAAACACCTAGGTTCTGGATAGCCTTTCGACACTGGATTAGAAAACTGTCAATGAGAATATCTTTAAGTCTTGAGTCTTGAGTCTTGAGTCTTGATGTCCAACTGTCTTCAGACTCTAAACTGAAAGACTGTAAAGGTTCAGACTAGACTGAAAGAAACGTTTTGTCAGCTTCAAAATATTATGGCAGGATTTCTCCAACACCCATCTATATCCGGTAACAAAGCCCTTATCTATCATCTCCTCTCTCATTTACATGGACTTACTCTTATGTTTTGCAATTGCACATAACATGATTGCATTCCTATATTCAACTCACTGCGAGTGGAATGCCCAGCATTGCAAAAAGCACCAAAGCGCCAACCTTCACCCCCACGGGCAAAGGCAAGGTTTTGGTATCCAAGCTGTTGTCGCCGCCACCTCCGTGCATGATGGTAGCGAGCCTCCACTGAACTCCTTTAAACAACCATGTTATCCGTTGACATAGGAATGCAAAAAGAAAGAGTAAGTTATGAATGACCAATTTTGGTCCCCTAATTAGAGCTCAAAACGGCAATTCGTATTTTGACTTGATAAATCGTGAAATTGAATGCTCAAGCAGATTTCAGATAGTCCCTAAACCAAATGTCAAAGAAGAAACTACTCCTAATTATGACCAGAATAAAAATAATTTTATTTTTGGTTGATTTAGAACCTAAAATTGAAAAAATTAAAAAAATCAAGGTTCTTAATTGAATTTTGTGAAATTTTTGACACAAAAATCAAATTGGCATTAAAAGAAATATATTTTTGTATTTTTTTCTTTTTTTTTTTGTCAAAGGTTTAACCAAAAGTCAACCATTTAATTGACTTTTGCTAAAAAGTCGATTTTTTTGGTCAAATCTTTGAATTTTCAATAAATTAATTTAGCAAAAGTGAAATTAAAGCTAAATGAATTTTTTTGAGTAAAAGGTCAATTTTTGACTTGAGGTTGACTTTTGGTTAGAGGGTTGATCAAAAAGTCAATTCAAAAGTCAACCATTTGATTTTTCGGATTTTTCTTGAAAATGAGCTAGAAATTACTTAAAATGACAATGCAAAAGAAAAAAAAAAAAAGAAAAATAACACTTTTTGGTCGAGAGATAGGACTCCGTCGCGATTAGAAACCTAAATCTCGATTTTTTTACCTTTTAATGATGCGTCAATTAAAAATCAGGTGTCAACAACTTGTAATTTTGTGCAATGGGGTGAGGGAAGGTCGGCCAAGGCTTGGTCTTGCTAGTGGTGGCCGCCGGTCGCTAGAGGTTTGCTAGTCGGTTTTCGTTAAAAAATGCTATATATGCTACGCAATTTCCAAATCAATCACAATTTTAATGGAAATATTTGGTTTGCATAGCATATCAAATTAAGCATATAGATTTTTTTTTTTTTTTTTTTTTTTAGGGAGAAAAAAATTGCATATAGAGGATTTTTGGCCTAGAGGATTTTGTGATTAATTTTCATTAAAATTGCAATTTCCAAATTAAGCATATAGAGGATTTTTGGTTTGCATAGCATATCCAGGTCCGTGTATTATTCTTAATAATAAGCATGGCATATAGGCCAAAAAGTTCACGTTTTGACATTTTGGGTTTTTGTTAAAAAAATGATGAGTAAATTACCTATAAATGATAGGCCAAAGAGAATGAAACGAAAAATTGCACTTTTTGACTTGAAAAAGGCTCCGTTGCAATCAAAAATTCTAATTTTAAGTTTTTACTTTTAATTACACGGCAATTAAAAATCAGGTATCAACACTCATTTATAACTAACATTTCATTTATGTGCAAAAGATATTGATCCACTCACTTCGGTCATGGACACGATGTAGGACACGATCCACACGGTCTAGATGGTCGAGGATCATCATGCCCATGCCCATGGACCATGTGGATCGTGTCCCACATTGCTTCCGTGGACGAGAAAGGCCAAATAATAATTACGTGCACCTACAGATGATTGAGTACTAACTACCAGCTAAAAGTTTTTTTTTCCAGCACCACAAACAACTTTTGATAAACACTTCATAACCCTATATTAAACAAACTAGCAGACTACTAAGATTATAGAAACCAATCAAAGAACACCAGACCAAGACTTACAGGGAGTGTTACCTTGCCGATGTCCTTGGTTGTCGCAGGAATGTCACATTCCTGTCTATTCTGGCACATATTTTGAGGCGTTACTAGTCACACAGAAAGAAACAATGAATGAACTGAAAACAGTGAACGCAATACGACAAAGAGCGGCTACAACGAAATTTAAACTAAGAAGAAACACACAGATGTACATGTTTCTTGTGACTCATTAGATCAAACTCAGTCACATTCGGAGCCTTTCTGCAGGGGAAAAGAGAATATGTTGTTTCTTGTGTCTCGCATGAATATATAATTGCCTCTCTCTCTACATGTTTGATAAAATTTTCTTTAAATGAAAATTACACTATACCCAATGCATGTAACGCAAGTTTGACTCTAAATTATGCCTATGTGACCAAATTCTAAAACTATTCGACACTACATACAATTTTAATTAACACATGCAATCACTAAATGACATGGCAACAATATGGCAATGAAATGGCATATGCAATGAACTCCTAAATAATTAGCCAAAATTTGGTTGCCAATAGGAATCAACAACTTCAATTCAAACATAACTATACAAATGCAAATCGTGCCAGAATTTAATCAACTACAAGGTCTAGAAGATATAGTTATTACAAGCAAGCCATAAAGTAAACCAACTTTTTTGAAATATAATTGATGACAAAACTTGAAGACGCAAAGCTATTACTTTAGAATTTAATCTTCGACATGAGTATGAAAGATAAAAGTACAATGTGAGAAAGTAAAGATACTAAAAGATAGTAAATTTGTTTAATTTGTGTGAAGAGGAAGGGAGCTTTTAGGATAGGCGATTGAAATTATAGGGGATAAGTATACTATCAGTGCCATAAGTTATGTACAGCGCTCATTTTGGTGCCAAAAGTTTCTATTGGATTACTTAAGTGCCAAAAAGTTAGAAAAACGATAATTTTAGTGCCAACTCTAATATGGTTGGCCAAAAATCCGACGTGACACTTTTTTATTAATTTTTGAAGCTGATGTGGCTCGCCAAAGAGTACAGTCAGCATTCTAACATCAAAATGACGCCGTTTGGTGTCTCCTTCAATTCAAAACCCTAAATCTCTAGCTAGTTGCCGTCCTTGACGGCCCTCACGTTCGGCAGCCGCAGCTCCGACCCTGACCCCGACAATGGCCACTCAGCAGCCACAGCTCTGACCCCGACCTCGACCCCGACTCTGACTCCAACGATGGCCACTTAGCGGCCGTGGCTCCGACCCTAACCTCGACCCCAATTCTAACGACGGCCACCCAGCGGCCAAGTCGAAGGCCGTGATCTAGCCGGTGCTCAGGGAGGACGTTGACGAGTGCGCCACCATTGATGTCTCTCTCTCCATCTCCAATCTCCCTTATGAGTGCTTGGCCTACGTCTTCCAATACCTAGACTCCGGCGATCGGGGCTGGTGCTCCCTCGTGTGTCGTCAAGGGCGTTCGAACAGCACTAAGCAACATCGGTCGAGTGAGTGACAGCTAAGCAAGTGACGGAGGTCGAGTGACGGCGGAGGCGGAGCGATGGCAGCCGAGCGAGCTAGGTTGACAAAACCCTAATTTCAGTCCTAGAAAAGAAAAAAAAAATTCCCAAATGAGTTAAACGGCGTCGTTTTGTGAGGCCATCCACGTAGGACGGCAAAAACAACGTCGTTTTAAAAGCAACCGAAATTTTTTCTTTAAATATAAAAGCCACGTAATTAATCTAGCTAGAATCTCTCACTGGTGACATCAAATTGATCATTTTTTCTTCGATTTGGCATTTAAGTGATCCGACGGAAACTTTTGGCACCAAAGTGAGCACCATACACAACTTATGGCACCAATAGTATTCTTTCCCTGTAATTATAGTGACCGTGTCATAACTTTTCTCGAGCGGTTCCAGCGATTGTGCCCATGTGCTTCCATTCCAAAAATCTTGTTCCCATGACATCATCATCTTGTTTCTAAAATGCATTTAACTGTCCCACGATCGCGGTCACTTCATTCTCTACTGCCTTCAAACTCGCAATCCTATTTTGACGTGTCTTCTCTCGATACTTTGACAGCTTATGGATCTTCCGGTACTCTTATCTATTATCATTACCTATTCGTCATTGTATATTGACAATGGATTGGCGATAATTATTAGTATGCACTCAGCATTGATACCGATTGGTCACGTGTCCAACAATGCTCGTTGCTTAAACCAGGTGTCGATGACCCGGTCACTTTTTGGTGTAAACACCCCTCATTCAATTAATTGTGAGCATTCCAGGAAAGTGGAATCCCATGTCACAGTGATAAAAAATATTTTATCCTTTTATTTTCTGATTTTTTGCGCTGACAATAATGTATGCCTTTTTATAAGGCTCCATTACATAGCAATTTTAGACTAAATAGCGCGATAGAATCAACACGCTAAGGATAATTCAAATACCAAATCTAATATTAGCATTAAAATAACTTTTAATATTGAACTTCAAATACTCATTATGATTATCCGATTATTGGGAATTGATCTATAAGGAATTTTAAAGATTGTTTAATAATTCAATAATGAAAATTGCCTGATTGTTTTTATAGTAGTTGCTAGAATGTTCGGTGCACAAAATTGCGTGATTTTATTTGCCTTATAGAAAATGAGATTTTTGCATTAATGGAAAGAAATTTGATAAGAATAACTGCAAATTAAGTAATGCCATAACTAAAATAATCCAATCACTTTCCATGAAAATGGGAAGAGATGACCTACCGCTTTATTCCAGAGTATTCTTTCTCCGTTCAACAATACAAATTGTAACATATAAATAGCCATTTAGCAAATCATGTCACACAAAGATTCAGACAATGGGTTCGAGAAAGCTCCTCCTCTATTTGACGGTAGAGACACTGTCTTGCTTACTCATTGTGCAATTTTTCATGAAATTTTGCAAGTATTTCAATAGTATTGGTTTAATCCCTAATTGTTGCACGAACAAAATTGTGGACAGAAGAAACCTAGCTTTTTGCTCAATGCAAAAAGCACAGACAGAGACCACAAGCTAAGCAACTCGAGAGATCAAATGTTTTGAATGGCTATCCTGATGAAACCATTGTTATTCTCGGGCAAAGGGAGATCAAATAAGAGCCAAATTGCTTGAGCAGACACGTCCACGGAGATATCATCCTTTGTCTACTAAATCTCTAAGTTATTATTTAAGTTCTTTCCTTCATGACCTAATTAAATTCATAATGAATTGTTGTCTTTTGTACGTAGACACCTAAATAATGCTTGTTCTTTTAGGGTTTAATTGCGTAGAAAATTATGATCAATTTTTGATTCCTAAAAAAAAAAAAAAAAAAAAAAATTCGTTAAAATTGCATAACATATAGAAATTTATTTGTTTATGTCAACACTCATTAGTTGGTTTGCATATTACTTCTTTGGCATGACCATCGATCGGGCGACCAGGCGAGCTCCATTTCATAGGGCCAGCATGCGACCCTAGAGAGAGGCGTGGGAAGAGAGGGGTAATGGACCTAAGGGGTTTTTGCGTGTTTTGAAAGAGATAAATGTGAAATTATAATTAGTGAGTGAGGATAAGATTGGAAATTGAAAAATTCACTAAATTCTGGTCTGTTGCATGCCAAGAAAAGTCGAAAAGCCAGAGTTGGTGAAGGGGGAGCCTTGAGCTAGAGGCATTGGAAACGTTTGGAAAAATGGAGATCCGGCCAAGGGCCTTTAGAGGCCCATTGCAAGGTCGTTCCCAAATGCTGCCTAAGTCTCCGACTTCTGTTGGGATTTTAAGGGAACCAAACCCGGGATTTGGAGAAATATTCAACTATAGAGTGCATTTCTTAATTTGAATTAGTGGATCCAATGGATGTTCTCTTCTTTAACTTTCGTTTATATATAGGATTTAATCTCTTCTTCGGGTTTCTGTCGCAATTTATATATGTTTCTTTACTTCTTCCCATAGTTTGACACCTAAGAATTTCGAAATTTTTCTGACCATTAAAAAGAAGAAGAGAATTTGAATATTTTACGTTCTATTCTCGTAGGATCAAAACTCGAAAATGAGATAGAAGGTCTGAAGGAGTCAACAAGTGCCTCTGACAAAAGAATATGTTGATATCGAGATATAGAACAACACTGTGGGCCTCAAAGTCAGATAGAAAATTTTATTACTTATAAATTAAGTTTAGGGATAATAGCACAAACCATAAAATTTGACTCAATGTGTGACGTAATCCTAAACTTTTAATTTGTTAAATATGATTTATGAATTTTTAGTACATGTTAAATATAATTTCGAACTATATAAAAATATTCAATATAGTCATTCTATTAATTTAAGATTAGGAACAATATTAAATATTTTTATATAGTCTAAGGATTACATTGATTAAATTAAAAGTCCATAGATCACATTATATATTGGATTAAGTTCAGAAATTATATTGAATAAATTAAAAGTCTAAGGACCAAGTTGCATATTGAGTAAAAAATTCAAAAATCATTTGTGTCATTTTCCCATAAGTTTAAGATAAGGTTCAAGTCCATTGGAGTCTAACTGGTTAGGATACCCGGCTCTTGCCCGAGATTGTCCCAAATTTGAGTCCCGGCAGCATAAATTTCCTTTTCTTAAAAAACAAAATTAATTTTCCTCTTCGGCACAATTTTTCAAATTTCTTTTTACCTGAATTATTTTTCCGCCTTCGCTCGTCTTCGTCAGTTCACAGTCCCCCGAGCATGCAACTTCTGCTAGGACATCTCTTTCTGCTCATGCTAGTTTTGGCTACAACGCATCGGCGTGGAGTGTTTTTCTGCGTGGCGAAGATGCGGTTCTTGATTCGCGCTTCAGTTTTGGAGGGCGCCCTCGCTTGTTCTCGTGGCTCAGAATTTTGGCTAATCGAGGAGCAAAAGAAGAGGACGAGACTGATCTGAAAAACAAGATTGAGCGAGCGAGGATTTTGCCGTGGTTTGGATCTTCATTCTTGGGAGTCTGAATGGGTGTCAATACATCAAAAATGGAGTGATCACTTTAAGGAAGTTTTTCCCCTTCTTTACCGCGGTTTGGCGGTCGTGGGAGTTGGGACTTCTGATCAAGTCGGGAGCAAAGCTGGTCGAATAGAAGGTCGATGCCGTCGACATTCCTTTCGAGCATTTAATGGGGATTTTTTTCATACCCTCAAATTATCCGGAAGACCCTTTTTCACCTACTCATGTTTTAATCTTCTGACAGTGCACATAAGTCGAAGAACTGTCGAAATATTAGATCATCATAGTTTAGTAAGTAGCTCTTTCAGGCTGGTCTCTTAGTGGAGGAAACAGAAAATAAATAGGGAAGGTACGCGTGCACATGTATGAACATATCAGAACCTCTACGTTGAAATAGTAGCCTTCCGCCTGTAACCTGCGTGGCTGCTCAAGCTTTTGACTTCTCTGGTTTTTCTTATATGCTGGATCTTTTGTGCTCTGGTTTTAGTGTTCAAGTACCAAGCTTTTGCATTTTTCACAGCATAATCTCCTTACGAATGCCTTGTTGGAAGAATATGTTCTGAATTATGGTAAACTTTTTTCTGTTGTATGCAGATGGACAAGCATCGAGAACAGGATCAGCTTATAGAACCTTATTTGGAGAGCATAGTCTCACCCCTGATGTTCATTATTCGCTCCAGAACAGTCGAATTAGTAGCATTTGATCGATATAATCAAGCCCACATGCATAATCATATGTTCCCTTGTCACCGTGTGTGGTTACAAGGCTGTGATCAAGTTCTTCCCACATTGAGTTTCTGATTTGGAACTTGCAGTATCTCTTTTGGATAGATGCCATAAAACAAACTCAGTAACCTCACCGTGACACAAAAATATGGTAACCATGTGCCTGTGCTGTGGAATTTATGGTAGAAGACGCATTTTGAGTGAAAATGGCCTGAATTTGACGTGCTTTGCTGTCTTCCTGGTTTGTGAAGCTTCATTTTGGGGTTTGCATAGTGTGATCAGATCGATTGTCATCGTCGTCATCGCTTAATGTTGAGTTGGAAGTGGCAAAATTTCTGCAGAAACTCATTCAAGAACCAAAGACGAGCCTGCAAAGCTGGCTACGAAACTCTGGGTGGTGCTTTCTTGTTCTTTGTTGTTCACTGTTTCCGTTTTTCCATTGAAGTGCTTTAATCTTCCCTCTTTGGTTGTACCTATTGACTGCAATTAATTACTCAGATATTGCAACACATGGAATCGAGCGAGACAGAACACTTGATGTCGTATCAAGTAATATCAAGGCGACACACACCTATTACACTCGTTTTAATGAGCACATGTGGAGGATTCTTCAAATAACAAGATTTGAAATGCTCTAGACTTGCTTGTGGGGTAGAATTACCTCTATGGCGTGCGGATATGCTGACTAGGGGTGTAAACGGGTCGGGTCGGGTCGGGTCTTGATGTTACCCGACCCGACCAAACACTTTAAACTCACATAGGAAATTCGGGTCGGGTCGGGTAGGGTTTCCGGGTCGTCACTTTTTTTTTTTTTTTTTTTGGGGTGAGAGTCGAATGGAGGCATTCATCTTCATTGTTGTTCGTGACTTCTCGCAACTGTTATACGTTATTACGAAACATTCCAAGTCTCGGCTTGGCTCTTTATTTTTTAGCATTGGATTGATTTTTGTCTCTTTTTTCTTTTGGCTGGCCTCAAATGAATGTATCTTCTACAAATGAGCACAAGCATATGCATGTGGGGAAAAGAAAGAAGTTAAAATGGGGTTGAAGAGAAGTAAATGTTTAAGAAATACATTCATACAATTGGAAAAGAAGATGCTAGAGAATCGGAAATAAGAAAAGCTGCACTTTTTGCCAATGCCCACGAATTCATAAGGTATGGTGAGCTCGGTAAATATGCTGAAAAGGGTTTTACTTTCTAGAGTCAAATATGCAATCTTCTCCTTTCTTCAGAATCTGTTAGGATGATTAAAAACCTGATAGGCAACAAGCTATTATTCAACTAGGAAGATTTTATGACTTTGTATCAGTGACAGCAGCAGATGTTCCTTTTGGCTAATATAGCAACAGATAGAGGTTCCTCCTTGTGGTGGTGCCTACTACTCTCTGATCAAATTACAGAGCAGCAGCTCCCACTATCGCTAAAAGTAGAACACAGACAGAATGATATCTTGGATCACATCTTGTTCTTCTAAAAGATGAGCTTCATAGTAGGACTATGCCAGTTTACCATTTGATTGGACTCACAAGGTTTGACTTGATGTCCCCGAGACTTCCCTGCAGAAAAAGGAAAAAGAAAAAAAGATGATGATATGAGAAGCTAAAGGCAAAATCATACTCTTTAGTACAATCATCTTTAGTGTATGCAGAAATCTTCAGTTCACAATAGATAACAGGTCTCTCTTATCATCACCTCAAAAAGTTTCTTATGGTCACATAATCTGTCTAAAAGAAGCAAATTATTTGAACAGTCTGACAAATCTAATACATCACAAGGAAACCCAAATCCACGAACTAGCTTAGCAGCATATACCGCATGTTTTGAATTGCATTCGTTGGCTTTAAATAGTTATTGCCAAAATCTGATACATAAAACATGAAGCAGTGAATTGAAAAGCTAAGTGAGCACTTGTATATTTGTAAGCTGATATAACTAAAAGGATGCTGATCTTGTCAGGTTTTATCCCCGCATTGTGTAAGTTTGACCAGACAGTGAGGGCATCATCTCCCCGCCTGTGAATAATGAACCCCAAAATCAAGCCATTCCATGAAACTATATCATGTGCAGGCATAATGTTCAAGACTTTTTTAGCAGCATCCATATTCCAACACTTTGAGTACATACTGATCAATGCGTTTGCTACCTCTAAATCTGAAAATAATCCAAATTTAAGAACATGGCAGTGAATCTGCTCACCCATCCTATCAGACCCTAAAGTTCCACAAACACCAAGTATTGAAATTGATGCAATTTCATCAAGAACTGTGCTCCCTTCTACTTTACAACGGCAAAATAGTGATATTGCCTCATCCGGCAGCCCATTACGTGCATACCCACATATCATAGAAGTACAAATAATAGACCTATCCCACTCAAAAGGCCATCGTTTGAACATTTTTCCAGCAGCCACCATCCTCCCACAATGAGTGCACACATCAAGCAAAGCTGCTTCCACACAAGCATTGGCCAGGAGACCAAACTTGATAATAAACCCTTGCAACTGCTCACTAAGTTTCCCTTCCCCGAGCAACCCACAGGCCTTAGCAACAGTAGTTAGTTAAGGTGTAGTCAGTCAACTCCAATCCCTCCTCCACCATACTAATAAATAAATCTAGCACTTCAAAAGCTTTGCCATTTTCACAAAGTCCTCGCTAAAAGGGCATTGTGTGAAACACAATTCTTCTCTGGCATTATATGAAAAATCTCCATAGCCAGATCAATCAACCTAAACTCTGCATATGCTCTGATCATCTCTGTCCAAGTGATAACATCCCTCGTGGCCATCTTCTCAAACAAGGCCTCCACATCGACTCTAAAACCAATTCTAATGGCATGAGCATGAATTTCTTTTCCTCTAATTAAACTACCAGTGTCATACGGCAGTCAAAAGCACAAAAATGGTCATATGATCGACTCTAAAACCATCCCGAAACTACAGTATTCCAGGAAGCACAATCTTCCCTCTCCCCGTCACCCTGAACCTTTTCGCCGAAGCCTATCCACAGAATTCCCCATTCACACTCCAACCAACCATTCATTTTAACAAGATAAGCTCGAATAAGAATGACCCATCAATCAATTTTAAAGAACTTTACCTCATGTTCATGATGTTGTTCAGAAAGCAAATACTGCTCATCCAGCTGCTTCAACTTAACTTTTAACCTGAACCCAAAGAATTTCATAGACAACTAAATGCATCGTACAAGCAATTTCCTTAATACAAGAATCTAAAAATTCAAGCGCACAGAAACACAATAGCCGAATCAAATCGCCCCGCAACGAAGAGCAACAGACAATCATCAACAATCGCCCGAGCGGAAAGCGGTGACTTTGCGAAACGCAAAATTCCCGATCTCCACGGCCAATGTTGAGTGCCATCGAGCAGAAATTCGGGACGGCATTTGATGAGCAGCAAGAGGGGGGAAGGCGCGTGGATCTGGAGGGGGCTCCTCACCTGCCGGGACTTGGACGAGGCGAGAAGCGAGCGCCATGATCGCCGAGCGAACCCAGTCCCCTAGCTGTCGATGATGGTCGGCCGCACAAGGAGGCAAGGGTTCCGGCGTCGGCGAGGCGGAGGCGAGGGGTGGCGACGGCGACGGCAAGGCGGAGGCGCGTCGATCGGAGGGCGGCAGTGGACTCCACGAGAAGGCGCACTCGTCGGAGAAGAAGGCGGAGCCAACGAGGTATGTGCTTCAGTGCTTGTGTTCGACTGTTTGTGTTTGGGGCTAAAGTGTTTGTGTTTTTGGCGTGTTTGGGCTTTAGAATTAACTTGTTTCGGGTCGAACAATGTTCGAACCCTGACCCAACCCGAAACACATTGTTTTGCTTGTTTTACACTTGTTACCCGAACACGACCCGAACACGAAACATGTATAATACATGTTTTGTGTTCGGGTCGTGTTCGGGTCGGGTCGGTTCGGGTCGGTTCGGGTTTTTTTGACACCCCTAATGCTGACTGTAATTGCTAATTGTGTTTATCGACACGTTTCTTCAGTTTCACGTCTTACTTGACTGCCATCATGTGGATTTGGTTTAAAGAATACAGGCCAATAGGTCTTCAATTTCACATTTCTTGACCTGCCGCATCTCCGTTACAATGATCAATTATGCTTTTTATGCTCGAATATGAGGTTTTCTTTTTTGGCTTATGGAGAAGGAGAAGTTTTATTTACCAACTGCATGAGGAGTGCTATCCTCGACTGTACATATAGCCTAATGATGGTTTCGTTTGGTTTTGTAATATGTATCTTATGGCATCGTGTAAAGTGGTGGCTCAAAGCAGGAGGCTATTGAATATGTCTGAATTGTATTTTTGCCAATTCCCTCTTCTTTATCTAATTTCTCTCACATACCTTCTTCTTTCGTCCCCTTTTCTCCTAATGGGCTATGGAGACTGTCATTAATCAATATGGTCTCGATATTGAGGCCTTGAAGTCCTCGCGCCTTCCTTTATCAGGGGGAAGTCAAACAGGAGGATCCGTCACGCCTACACAAGCCGGTAAAATCTCATGTAAAAATTCATTATCCTCACGTGGGAAAAATTACTTTACAAACTTGATATGGCACTGGCAGTGAGTCACCTTTGCTCTTTGCTGAACTTTGTTGAATGAAATATGATCTTTCGGGATCTTCACAGGCAAGCCTCCCTACCACAGCAGGCTTGGCTGAAATCGAGATATCTAAGAGCCATCCATTTTCTTCAAATAGGCAACCAGTTGGTCCAAATGTTGGACCTGTTTACATTCATGAACCTACAGTGCATAGAAGTGGTCATTCATTTGAAAATGAAGGTATATATAATTTTGACTTAAGCTATGCTGGTTTACAGTCGCAAGAAGGGCTTGATCAAGGAAATTGGGGAAGACAGCTGGAGTTTTTCAAGTATTCCTAAAGAGAAGATAAAGTGGTGATAGAATTATTATTCTTTGATTCAAGATGTTTGTTTTAATTTATATTTTCGTTTCTTCTTCTACTATGTTCAAATTTTCTTTTGTTAGGACTAAGATGTAGCCTGACAATTATGATATGAATTTTAGATTGTTGTGCGTATAAGAATGATATTAAACATATAATAGGAAATTTCCTTTTTTTATTTACTATCCTATGCTATTTAGTTTATTAATCCATTATATTTCTACGTGAATTTAAATAGACATAAGCGTATTAAAATCTTTGAATATGGATCATCTTATCACCGAAAACAAGACAAATAACATTATATGTTTCTATCTATGTTTAATTAATGGTTATCTACTATAAGGAGCAATTGTGTATTATTACTTCTTAGTCTCAAACATAAACATTAGATCATTCAAGTAGTGGTAAGTCATTTAAAAGTATTAAGCACAATAATATATAACTTACATGAATAAAATCACTTGCATACATAAAAATCATGAAATTCATATTGACCAAAAACAAAACAAAA
Source organism: Eucalyptus decipiens (assembly GCA_014182575.1). NCBI lineage: Eukaryota > Viridiplantae > Streptophyta > Magnoliopsida > Myrtales > Myrtaceae > Eucalyptus > Eucalyptus decipiens. Next base: position 27,038,204 of record CM024613.1, read on the forward strand.
CAAAAAATAGGTGTGGAGGAGAGTAAATTAGGAAAGATTTTTTTTTTTTTGGGAAAAATATTATCTCTCTCTCTCTCTCTCACCTCTTTCTCCTCCCCCTTACACTACCACCTCCTGCCACTCTTTCCCCTCATCTCTCCTTCATTTTCTTATTATTTCTCTCCCTCACTTTTCCTCCTCCCTTCACGCCACCCCTTCTACCTACACCCCCTCCCTTTTACTCTCTCTCTTTCTTCTCCCTTTTCTCTCTTTCTCTCTTCTCCCCTCCCCCGCCATTTCCCTTTCCCTTTTAGTTCTTGTTCAATTCACAAGTCTCGTGTTTTCGTTGCCGTCGTGCCACTATTGCCGCAAGCTCACCGCTGCCAAAAACCCGTGAGTTAACTTCTTAATTGTGGATTATGGTGTTAATTACATTTAGGGGTAGATTAGTTTAGAGATAATGATAGTTAATATCGGTTAATTTTAGTTTAGCTTTAACTACGATTAGTTTAATTAAGTATGCTTAGCCCAATTAACCGCAACTAATGTAATCAATGATGGATTAACCGTTAAGTATAATTTTATGCTCATTTTTCTGGATGAGATTGTGCCTAATTCTGATCGTTTGAGCTTGTGATGCTATGTTATTGATTGTCAAATTATATTTTATTTATTATTTAAAAAAACAGTTTATGGACAAGAAAATAGAGAATTTTGGGGTGTCAGATTTTGATGCCAAATTTTACGCGCTAAACAAAACAATGGAGTTTTAAAATGGAAGTGCGCAAAGTTTGATGGGTTAATTTTGAATACATGACCATGTACGAATATTTTACTGAGATATTTAAGTGTGAAAATTTGTCAAAGTTGATTATTTAAAAATGAACTCTTTTATTCTTGGCTAATTAATGGCAATAAGAATTGGTTTGATTGTTGGTGTGCTTGTGTGGTCATTTAATTGAACCTATCACCCAACAGAAGTTTAGAGATGATGCGGATGCCTGGCAGAGGTCTGGATGCCAAGTCGCGGTTGAGGCCAGACTAATGCTCCTTTATGGAATGCCGTCTAGGCAAGGGGTCTAGATGATTCCGTGTTCGATAGGGCGGGACGATATCCAATTATGTTGGAAGACTGCCAACTCGTGTGTTAACCGTGGCCCGAGAAGTCGTAATAATCAGAACGCATGTGAATAATTGTGATATATTGTACCTGATTATAGGATAAAACTATGAGGCACGGTAGAAGATGTTAGAAAGCGGATTTTATCTTATAATCAGGACTCGAATGGATGCTTGGTGTATGAAAGTTATGTGTTCTAAATATTGAATATGTTTGTTGCATTAGTGTTGGCATATCTGATGTACTACTATGGAGGGATATGTCAACGTGAGGTAAGATTGTATGCCGTTGCGTATTTAGGCTACCTCCAAGGCAAATTAACTTCCTAATCGAGGTTTAGGAAGTTGACTCGTTGAGATTTTATCTCACCCCGTTATTGTTGATTATTTTTAGGCTCGTAACATGGAACGTCATCACATGTAGTTTGGGCCAAGACGCAGGTGTGCCTAGCATCGCTTTTGGTTGGCCTCACGCTAGAGAAGTTAGGTTAACTCTAATTCTAGTAGGTTTATGAGTTAATCAGTAGAAAGTTGCCTTTTGGAATGAGCTTGTAATTATTAAATTTTTAGGGTTAACGGTTTATAAATCAAAGGGTTGTTTTGGGAATGTTCGTTGTGTTTTTCTACTATCCTTATTATTTGTTGGTTGATTGTGTGTTTATATTAAGTGCTTCTGTGTGCATTTAATTGAAAGATAAAAAGAATAGGTCAGCGACGCATCATAAGGCGTCGTAATTTAATCAACCGTCGTGGGATGTTCACGAGCTCGAGATTTGGGGCATGACAATTAATTTCCGACTTATCCATCTAAATTTCCTAAACTTAATTAGGGCATTTACATTAATCATTATCATTGTTGGAAACGGAATTGGGAATTTAAATTGGAAATAAAGCGTCATAAGGAAAGCATTGGAACGATCTTACTAACTAGTTAAACAAATTATGGCAAACACAACCACACGTCACATGAAAACTGTGAGGTTTGATACCTAAGGTGAGGATTTTAAAGGCTTACGGTTCTCATCTTAATTAATGAAAGAAAGTTTACTAACCACTACTATCATTAGTCAGTGTATCTTTTATTAACTAAGATGAGCAGATTTAATATCGAATTACCATGAGCATTTCACTCACATGATCCACTACTAAACCCTCCTAAGAGTCCCTTTTGGGGCGATCGCGATTTTAGACCACGATTGTAAATGCTTATGTTATGCTAAAACTAGTAAATATGCATTTTAAAATAAACAACAAGCACTTCAATATAATCATCTCATACATGCCATACATCCAATCTCCACCTGTAAAACAAGGGTTAACATACACGTCTCCCCTTATTTTTCCCACCTACAAGAACATTTGACACCAGGTTAGCTATTAACCTCGTGTTCGTTGTGACTTTGGCACGCAAATGATGTTGCATAAGACTACGTTAGATAACAACCAACTCATTTTTACTACTTCAAGTCCACTTTGGTACATATGTCCCTAGTAGAGTTGTCATGCTTGTCTCGACTTAACCCTCCAAGCTTTAAGATCCCAAGGAATAGGTTTAGACATACTTGTAGAAAAGACAATCCTCAAGACGCATCACATCAGGAAGACCCAGAAGCATCCTTTTTAATGTTCATCCAGGAGCTCCATCAATCAAGAATGTGGATTCTCCCGAATCCGTATCTCACATGACAGTGATCCATTTTAAGTTTTTGGACAATGCACATTATTTAGGAGTCGCCACTAGTCTCTTTGTTGGGGGTTGGCTAGCAACCCAATCAAGGGTTGGAAGACTTCCCTTAATTTCCACGGAACTAGAGACTTTGTGGATTCGAGGATTTGGGTTATGCTAAAGATGTCTATTACAGACGATGCAAATGAAAACGTTTAGCAAAGAGGTTTTTAGTGAAACAGGACTTTACAGATGATGCACGGTTTACAAGTGATTAACCTAAATAAATGATTTGTGAATTTTATGCATGACCTAGAATCAAATGTCATGGTCAATGTTTATTAAGACATCCAATTATTATGCAAAAACTCATGAAAATTCATCAAACTGAATAGGTTAGTTCGCCAATTCATTACAGTAAAATATGCATATTCTAAAAAAAATCACTGCACTTCGGAATAGCTTTTGACAAGGTAAATGAAGTCTAAATCATGCTTACAATATAAGGTTGGAAAGCTTGTGAAATCATCTACAAATCATATGAGACATCAACATTAAACGAGATCATAGCTCATTTCAAGACGTTAATCAAATCAGTCCAAACTAGAAACGATTTTCCAGAAATAGTAATCACACTCAATCAAACTACCAACTAATAATCGATCATCATAAGCTCATTCTAAATGATAGTAATCATCTATATAAACATGATAAAGCATCCTATATTCGAATCCTAGCCCTCGCTATGTAGTATAGCCTTGCTTCATAGGATTTAAGTATGAGAATATGTACCTTGTTACTACCTTCGTGAAAAGCTTAATCGAGCTAATCAAACTTCACTTTGGGAACTAGAACATATCTAGGGACATTGATACTAGTTGAGGGACTTCAATGGACCACTAGTGGATGCCGGAATGGCCAGCAAACCGTTGGGACAAAGAACCAATGACAAACACAATACTTTAGCTGATAAGATAGCGTCAAATTGAGGTGTTCCAGTGAAGATTCAGCTATTTATGGTAACCACGAGCTCGAAAACTCATTTAGGAATGCCATCGCATGCTTCAAAGGGGAGGGAAACACCGTCGAATCGCTAGATTGGCGATTGGAACCGCTAGATGAACCTTCTAGCAAAGAACACATCCCATGGGGCTGAATGAAGATGGAGCTCGATCGGTGAGTTCCGATGAAGGAAATCACTGACGAATGTTGCAACTAGCGAGGGGGGACGTCAATGCTAAGTCTAAGTGATGGTGGCTCACTGAAAGAAGCTTGACATATGGTGGTTGAGGGCGGTGACCGAGCAAGTGTGTGTGTATGAGAGAGAGAGAGAGAGAGAGAGAGAGAGAGAGAGGGATATATATATATAAGAGAAAGTAAATCTGGAAAAATGGGGCCCCCTTTTTGCATTTTTGGAGGGAAATTTGAACTTACACTTAGCCTCAAAATCAAATTTGGCCCCTTGAATTGATCCAAGAGCTCAAAATTAACCCTTCTTAATTAAGGCTTAATCCTATTAGTTTAAAATTGATCTCATGGATCAATGATATGTCAAGATGCACGATTAGGATTAATTGTTGAAGGATGGCTGAGATTAGATGCTTCATCACTAAGTATGTCTTCTAATTGGATTAAACCTAAGGATTAAGATTAGTGACACGGCACTTAGGGGCATTTCGGTAAATTCACCTGGGGAATTTTTGTAAGTTTTGTGCAAGAGGGACTTGGGAAGATCGACCAAGCCTCGGGCTGGTCAATGGTGGCCACCGACCACTAGTAGCTTGCCGAAAAGCTAAAAACCAATCGAACCGGTCCAAACTAGTTTTGACTAGTTTGGTCAATTCTAGTCGCCTTAGCTAATTTTTCCAAACTCTTATGCAGATAAGTCCCTCAAAGACCTAATTATAAGGAATTCATATCCAATTATAATATTAAAAAAAAAGTGTTAATTTGCAAAGGAACGGTCCAAAATCACTGCAATTGAACCAATTAAAACTTTCAAAAGCATCTAAATTGATTTCAATCGGTTGAATTAACCCAATAGTCTTTAAACTTATGTTTAAAATCAATGGGCGCATGAATTTGGAATTTCTTGTTAAATTGTGTAATTTGTGCAATCCCCATCTTCTAAAGCCAGATTGACCGAAATTGAATCTAATGAATACAAAAAGATATCAATTGGTTTAATTACCCATGTTCATAATGACTTAATGCATCCAAATTGACATTAGCATGGTTGTACAGACTTTATGCCAAGATTAGACTAAGGGTCAATGATGAAATTGAACCTTAACCCATCACATTAAACCTTAATCTAGATAGGTCAACTTGAATTGCACAAATTGAAGCTCATCAACTTAACTTTCCAAAGTTCAAGCGAGCTAAAACTATCAAATTGGAAATTTCCCAAGTAAATTTGCATTGATTCCATATTTGAATTCAATTTAAGAAAATGAGTTGAATTGAAGTGTAAACTTGCAAGTTACGAAGAATCAATTTAGACCCATAATTAAGGCTAAAAATAACAATTTTCATCCCAACAAACCAAATCTCAAGATTGGTGGCACGAGTACTCTCGAAATAGTCTTTGGATAAAATCTTGTGAAAGAAACCTAGTCAAAATATGAATAGAATAAAAATAATTTTATTTTTGGTCGATTTTGAAACTAAAATCGAAAAAATTTGTAAAATAAGATATCGATTTTCGCAAAATTTTCGATGCCAAAGTCAAATTGAAGCTAAAATTGATTTTGAGGGTTTTTACATTTCTCAATTTTTTGGGTCAAATTATTGACGTTTAGTTGACTTTTTTTGTTAAAATGTCAATTTTATGATATAAACTTTCAATTTTTTTAAAATTTTTGTGGCCAAAGTGAAACTAAAACTAATTGGGAACTTTTTGTTTTTACCTGGGGTTGACTTTTGATTAAAAGGTTGACCAAAAAATCAACTCAAAAGTCAACTTTTTGACTTTTGAGGTTTATGTTAAAAATGAGTAGGAAATTACCTCCAAATGATAGGCCAAAGAAAAAGAAATGAGACATTATACTTTTGGTTCAAGAAACGAGCTCTGTCGCAATCAGAAACTCTAATTTCAAACTTTTACATTTAACAATGCATCGACTAAAATTCAAGTGTAAACAAGTTTCACATTCAATGTTGTATGTTTCCCAACACATCTTGAAATATCCTATGGCAGCTTAGGTCCAGCAATAGAGTTGTTTGTGCCACAGTGTAGTTCTGAAATATTAGAGCATGTACAATAGCGTATGAATAAACATATAATTGGCATTTTATTTATGTACTATGAACCCGCAAAATATCCAAGTTAGGGAAAACATTCAAGCAAGACATAAAGGCTTAAGTCCACAAAAACAAATCGTTCCAACGGTGTCGCCAAGTTATTGCGACCTCTATCCCTTGTGGTAGCAATGGTGGACCACCTCAAAGTCCAGTTAATGGATTGCTAAGTTTAAACCTAGCATGGGCTCTCCAAGCCCATTAATTCACCACTTATGATCCACGTTTTTAACCTATAAGTGATCTTCATTAAAAAGTCTCCACTAATTGATTTATGGTGAGTCGGTTAAAAATCCAAATAAAATATTGAGAAAATTATTTTAATTCTATGCAATCAGAGAAAATAAGATTAAGAATTCGATTACAAAAAATTAATCAATTAATGCCCTTCTAGTTTCTAATTTTGTTTATAGCTCGAATTTAATTTTTTTGGGGTATTTTTCAGTCATTTTTCTTGAAAACTCCTCAAAGTTTATTTTTCTTCAAAAGAATCAGATTATTTTTGAAAATTTTTATGATTTTGTCTATTTTTTAATATATAGTTTTACATTAAGGATATTATATAAAAAGAAGCGGACCTGGGTTGGATCTTTGCCTCCCAAATCGAAGCCAACCCGAGCCCGCCGACTTGGGCCCACGATTGGACAGGACTCAGCGAATGAGCCCAGTCCAGCCATAACCCCTCAAATAGTAGAAAATGAAACAAACCCAGCCCACATCCTAAAGAAGTTGGGTCCAGTCCTGAACCAAATGCCCAGACCCTCTAAATTAAAATGAACCTAAGCCCGACCCACAAATTCTATTTGAGCCCAGCCCGAGAACGAAACCCAAAAACCCGGCTAGACATATTGCCCAACCTGGCCGTCCTGACTCGCGATCTTTCACGGCCACAGTGCAGACGACCACGGCGAACGCCGTCGCTCATCTCGGCCCGGCCACGCGCACGTCGCCACGTCACCTCGCACGCTCGGGCTACGAGCTCGACCTCCGCCCACCCAGCCATGGCCGCTGACCATCGTCACTGGTCACCGCAACTCCAGCTACGACCACCGAACGGAGGGATTCGAGAACTCTCTCGAGCATTTTGTCGAACACTTGTAGTACGCTGGCTAAAAAGGAAGAAGGCTCGAGATCACGGCGGAACTCATGACGGGCAACAAGCAACGACCAGAGCAGCTTAACAAAGGACAGTCGGAGCCGGAGCTCATGTGAACCAGACGGTCGCGAGCTCCGGCCCGTCATGCTCGAAACAGGGCAAAAACAAAGCCTGGCTTATTGGAGCTTGGCAAGGGGAAGGAAGTACGGCGGCAGGTCGTCAGCCGCGACACAGGTGCGGTTGCTGGCGGTCTCTCCCCCCAACTCTCTTTCCTTGCTCGAACTCTCTCTCACCGCCCTCTCTCCTTTTCTCATATCTCTCTCTTTCAGCCCCCCTTATTCGCCATTTTTTCCTCTCCAGCAACCAAGCTCATGGCCGTGGTGTTTATCGGCGAGGAGCTCGGTCGATGGAGGTGGCTCAGCCGCAGGATCTGGGGCACGTCGACCAGCCGTGCTTCGGCCGAACCGGGGTCAAATCCCTCGTCCAATCCGTGCGGCAGGACTACTCTGCAGGCGGCTTGCAGGCGTCTGCCCAACCATCCCCTCAGTCGCTGTCCGCCTGCTCTGCTCTGCATGTGGCGTCCTTCGTGCGCGTGAGGCGCAGGGAAGGAAGGAGGAGGGAGTAAGGAGGAGTGAGACGGACCGGGCCAAGGGGGAGCTAGGGCAAGACGGGCCCGGGCCCTCGTGGGGAAGAAAGAAATATAAAAAAAGGGGGCTGGGCCCCGAGCCCCTTTTGTTTTCTTTTTTTTTAAATAAAAATAAAAGAAAACCTAGTCAATGCAAATTGTATTACTGCCCACGCGATGTGTTATTCGGTGTAAATATTTTTGGGTAGGGCTAGATTGATTCCTAATTCTCTATACAATTTAATTTTAAATATTTAATTAAAAGTTAAGTGTCAATAGCCATTTAGGTCCCTCGGATTAAATCCCTTTAATCCCCCAATTAGCTGAAGAACCTCCTATAGTATTTAAATCGACTCCGTCTATCTTATGTAGATTGAATGACGTTCCAAAATGCCCAGTCTGATGTCTTACAACCATGAGACTAACATCATAGAAAATCAACATAATATCATGTTCATTTCTTTTTCTGCACTCCCGTATTTGTACCAGCTCATTAAGGCAAAATTAGCCGGAAGCAAAATTTTGTGAGAGGATGACTACCAAGATCCTTGGCAACTTGATCAGCTCTTTTAGCTCCTGTCCAATCTCTTCTTCAACACGGAATTCTTCATTATCTCTAAAGACCCCAATCCCTACACTTGCCAATTTAGTGAAAAGGAAATCTGTGAATTCAATGTGAGTATTTGGACCTCTAAAACTCAAGAATGCTTCATATTCAATAGAGATAGTTGCTGCTCTACCTGCTTCAGAGTAAATTTTTCATGAACAAATAGGCTTCATAATGCTGAAATTAACTTTTAACATACAATATGATTTCATAATCGTTATTCTGCTGAAATATGTCTAGGAAATTCCCCCATTTTCTCTAGGTCGTTATTTTTAGCATGTCATGATTCTCCAAAATGATTTTGACAGGTTTTCTCCTACAAAATTATTTTCATCTTTTAAAACCCTTATTTTATATGGCGACTAGGAAGAAAATACTTCTATCCAAGAATGAATAGGCAAAGCACACAAGTAATATAGATAAATCTGAACAGTCACCAATCCCACACCAAACAGACATAAATCCAACACACATTTGTGCTAATGCACAATAAAAAGAAAAGTGAAAGATACTCCTAAGAATTGATGTATTGCGACTGGGGCGTGCCTCACCACCTCGTCAACCAGCACGTGCCCCATGTGGTGCCCCAGTCACTGCCGCTGGTGGTGCCGCCGCCATCACCGCTGATGGTGCTGCTGGTGGAACTCCACTACGCTGCTTGCGCCTACACCAGCAATAGTATAGGGCAAGGGCAAGAACAATGAGAGTAGTCGCAAATGAAAAGGCCATTGCCGCGATGGCCAACACCTTATACTTGTGGTAATTTGTTTCTGCCCTATACCGTGGGGGACGAATGGCATTTTTAATATCAGTTAAAAACCTTGACAACATCTGCAAGAGAGAAAATAAGATATGGGGTGTTTGAGAGCAAGACGAACAAACTCCACACAACACATTCATGGGAAATAGAATATAAAATAGTCAATTATAGCCTAAAACAAATAGAGCTTGAAAAGATAGGCTAACAGATTCTGATTAAAAAATGATTGTTTTTTATTCTGTTTTTGGGAATAGATTATAAGTAAAAGAACGCGTTTGATAACGAATAAAATTTCTAATTCTAGAATAGAAAAATAACAAGTAACAAATAACTGTATAAAATTTCTATTTCAATTCTTTTTTAATTACCTTTTTAGATGAATGTAAATTTGATATTGAATTTTCATAAACCATTCACTGATTAATTATATTTTTATATTAAGTAATAAAAAGGGAACTTTCCTACCATACAAGTGAACACACGAGCTTTGATTGATCTTTGGTCATGGCAGTTCACTCCATATAATCAACCAAAATATTTATCGAACAACAACTAACAACAACTTAGGTACATGAATGAACTATGAAAGAGCTTCATAACAACAACTGACAACAACTTAGATACATGAAAGAACTACAAAAGAGCTTTAGAAAGACTGAGAGTGCTTGACATTGCAAGAATATATCCAAATTTAGTACGATTAAACCAGCAACAAACATAGGCACAACTACCATATCGGCTTCACAATCGCTACGCGGAATCGCCATGCCGAGCAACCCCTCGGCCCGAATCAGCAGGCACCCTCGCCGAGCTAGCGCAGGGGTCGCTTGCCCTCGGCCAGCTCGGCAAGGGCACCCGCCCGAGTCGAGCCCAGGGATTGCTTGGCATCGGTAGCCCTCGGCTAGCTCGACGAGGACGCCCGCCGAGTCGGGCCCGGGGTTGCTCGAGCGACGCCGCCCTTGGCCAACTCGGCGAGGGCGCCCGCCGAGCCGGGCCCGGGATCGCTCGGCGACGCTTGCCCTCGGCCGCTCGACGAAGGCGCCCGCTGAGTTGGGCCCAGGGTGCCTCGGCGTCGCTCGCCCTCGGCCAGCTCGGTGAGGACGCTCGCCGAGTCGGGCCCAGGGGTCGCTCGAGCGACGCTCGCCCTCGGCCAGCTCGGCAAGGGCGCTCGCCGAGTCAGGCCTAGGGTCGCTTGGCGTCGCTCACCCTCGGCCAACTCGGCGAGCCCAGTGACGCTCCTACCTAGGGGTCTGCAACCGAACCGGGTCAACCCGGTTCCCAGTTCAGCCCACACGGAAAACAGGGTCGGGAATCGGTTCCGGTTGAAACTGGTCCGGGAACCAGTTCCAACAACTCGACTGTTTGAACCCACCCGAACCGATTCCGAGGGATTACCCACCCAAGAACCTGTTCGACCTGATTGGTTTTGGAACCGGTTGGAGAACCAGTTAGGCCACCCAAAAAAAAAAAAAAAAAAACCGCATAACCCTAATTTCTATATTTACCTCTCTCTCACGAGTCTCACCCCCTTCGCAAAGCTGCTGCTCCTTCTCCGCCTGAGCCCCATCCTTCGCGAAGCTCGGCGCCACCATCGCTGCTTCTCCACTTAAGCTTACCCTTCACAAAGCTGCTGTTGCTTCTCCGCCTAAGCCCCGTCCCTTCGCAAAGCTACTACTGCTTCTTTGCCTGAGCCTCGTCCTTCGCCAAGCTGGGCACCACCGCCGAAGCCGAGCCCTTGCTTCGCCCGTCCTCGGCCCGTCCATCCGAGCCCCCGCTCACCCACGAGATCCGCAGCCCGAGCCCCTACTTCTGCCCTGCAGCAACTCCAGTGTCGCCCGCGCCACCGCCGGCCGAGCCCCCGCTTCGCCCCCAGTAGCAACTCCAGCGTCGCCCGCCCGCCTTCTGTCCTCACCCACGAGATCTGCTTCTATCCTCGCCGCGCCCACCCGCCCGCCTTTCTCCCGCGACTGCGGCCAAGACTCCTCTGCCAACGCCTACACCCGCGGTTGCACCTCTCTCGCCCGGGCCTTCCTGCCCGAGCGCTAATCCCGATTCCATCCGACGTCGTCTCTGCTGCTCTCGCCGCACCCCTCGCACTCGTACCACCGCCTCATGGTAACAATTTGACTGAGCTGAGCAAGTTCAACGTTTCCTTTAATCCATTGATATCATTTTTTTTTAACGACCGTCCTTTTCTAGGTGTCAAGAGTTAATGGCTTATTGAGAAGTGTTAACCAAGGAAGGGCATTCCTTTGTCTATCTCGGTTGAATTTTTCTGGTTACAAGCTAGCATCTTAAAATAATATAGAGAAGGGGCAAGAAGATGTATGAAAATGGCCTCATCCTTGTCTAGAACATGTTCAAGTCTTGTTGGAATAGCATAATGGATCTTTGCGAATTGCTTCATTTCGAGTTAATTGGTACATGGTTGAACTATTGCTTGTTATTCATTCCTCAATGATGAAATAACTGCTATTGTCATTATCCATCTTTCTTTTTGATTTGTGTGATTCTTGCAAAAAAAGTGACCAGTGAGTTTTTCTGCGGTCCACACATCGAAAACAATAAAGAAACAAAAGCAAATGCATCAGCAACTTGAAGAGGCCATTCCAGTACATTCTCATTTTCTCTTTCATTCATATATGAGAATTGAATACTACATTCGACACAAGCACCAATATGGTTGCTTGGCAAGTTGCACGTGTTTTATATCTGGGTGTGGTGATGCTCTTCCATTTGATAAACATCTCTGTTCAAAGAATATACGGTGATCCAGCTATGAGTTACATGTCATTGTTTGCTACTGAGAGCTTTAGTGCTGTGAAAATCCCTTGTTTCCTTTTCCATGATGTCTCTTGCATGTACATTACTTTAATTTCACATAGAAAGGATGAAGATGACAACATTCTTGCTAACTGTTCACCATCTGTTGGGGTGGTTTCCTTGTTGGGTTATTTATCCGAGGTGTTTGTCGAGGTGGCATAGACTATAAACTTTACTCATTTGCTAAATGTCAATTAAATTTAACAGCGTGGGGCCATCATTCCAAGGAAGACTTTGCAAAGTGAGAGGCAAAGAGCCCAAAGATGAGGTTCAGATTTATACGTGGAAAGATGCTACTTTGCGCGAGTTGACGGACCTGGTATGTGTTGTTGCATAGTAATTTAATTATGAATTAAGTTGATTGGTAACTTTTGACGTCATAAAAACATGACTCAAACGCAATAGAAATAAAAAAATTAAATGGGAACTCAACGAAAACAGAAGAATAGAATTACATGACATTAATTAGTGGCTTCATTGGTGATCTACAAATTTTGCATAATCTTAGTTGTCTTACACAAGAGAAAAGTATCCATCTTTTTCCAGTCAATAAATTTTGCATAATCTTCGTTCTCTTTGGAATGTCGGTGAGAAAGGAACTTGATGTCGTTGATGCTCGTGTTTTGCCACCACCAATGGTAAGTTATTGCACATCTTTCTTGTGAGAAAACGAATGCCTCAAGTTGTTGCATTCTATTTTTTTCTGGTTTCAGCAGTTGATGTATGCCATTGTTGGCATTGTTGCAGCTTAAATATCATGGAAGTGGTCGAGATGCGATGATTGGTCCGTTGATGGGGCAGTGGAATACGATCAATTCTTCTTTTTGCCTTTTCTTTACAACAAATGATTAATGGAGGTAGAGTGGATACCTATCATGTGATGAAATACTCTTTCTTTTCCTTTTCTAGTGATGTTATGAGGTACAAATTATTTGCTACAACGGTAGATGTGCTTATGCTGATCGATATGAGTGTTAAACGCTTTATTTTAAATATGAATGCTGTACATTAATTTTTGCAAAACAGGTTCCAATATAAACAGGGTTGACCATGTTCCTAGATCAGAAAAACAGGGTGAGTTGGAAACAGGGTCCACTGACAGGGTCGGGAACAGGGTCCAAAAAAAGAGAACCGGTTATAACAGGGTCGGGAACGGGGTCCAGGTCTAGACCCTACCCACCCTGGACCCGATCACCCCTACTCCTGCCAGCCGTCGCAGATGACGAACAAATTTGGGTAGAGAACTCACCTTGAAGAAGAAGAAGCAGCAGTCACCGTCGCCATTCCTAAGGAGGGAGAGTGACTAAGCAGAGGAGACGAGAGAGGAGAGGACGAGAGATGAGAGACTAGAGACGAGAGAGGAGAGGCCGAGAGAGGACTTTTTTTGATTCTTAGACCGAGAATCACATTTTTTTTTTGTAAGGGAGAATCACATTTTTTATTTATTTTCAGTTTTGTTCAAAATTGCTATCGGAACAAATTTGTTTCGGGAATAAAAATTTTACCTTAAAGGCTGCACACCATGCAGATTCTCCCATGCAGATTCTCCCAAGAACGAATTGACACGAGTAAATAAAGGGACTGCAAGAGACGGAGGAGAGGGAATGTACTGAGGTAGGGCAGGCACTGGTTGGCTTCGCATGGGAGAGAGGTTCAAAGTCAAAGAAACAGGTGAGAGAATACTAAAGATTGTCTTAGACCAAATCTTTCCATTTTGGGCTACAAAATATTTTCTTTTGCTGCAAACAAATAAAAAACAAAAAATCCTGGGAATTTATCAAATGTACAAGTTAATTTTTTTCCCTCAGTCAGGGCATTGATAATCTCCTCAGTTGTCGAAATGCATCATGTATGATGCAGATCACATGCATGTTGATGTTGTATTGATGGTTAACTTTGGAAGCAAAAATAAATAAATAAAGGAAAATGGTCTCTGGGTTACCATTCACTTTCGGTTTGATTCACAGGCTATATCCAAAGGGGAATGATCTCGTTTTAAGTTCATTGAAACGAGTTAAGTTGAATGCAAAAACACGAGATTGATTGGACAAATACAAGAGGTAGCAAATGTTTATGAATTTAATTACGTCATTAACGGAAGAACAACATGAAAACCTAGAGGTTCAGTAACTAAAGGATGATAGATCTTTGGACGAGTCTACTCAAGTAATTTCACTCTCATCTAGTTTTCCTTTGTCAATCTGAGAATTGGAATGGTTCCATTAGGACGGCCATCCAAAACATGTGATCTCGCAAGTTGCTTAGCTAGTGCTCTCTGCCAATGCTTTGTTGCATCGAGTGTAAAGCTAGGCTTTTTCTATCCACAATTTAGTTCATGCAACAATTAGGGAATGACCCAATATTATTAAAATAGTGCCAAAATTTCATAGGAAATTGCACAATTAGTACGCAAGATGGTATCTCCATTGTCGAATGGAGGAGGAGTGCTAGCGAAGTCTGTGTATAACGGGATAGGATTGATTGTGCAATTTTTTTTAGCAATTTCACTGAGAAAGTGAGGGGCATTAACTGAAATGGGGGGTGTCGTCGTCAGCCACGCTATGTTGGAAATTTTTTGCCAGAACCAGAACCAGAACCTCCATGGAGAAAAACGCGGGGTTTGCATGTTTTGTGGGTCCCACGTCGCTAAATGAGTTTTGATGTAATTTTTTTCCCCTTTTATTTTATTTTTTAATTTCGCGCGGAGCCAAAATAAAGAAGAATCCAAATTAAGGGGCGGAAGGAAAGTAAACACAATTATGTTTTTAAGTACTGGAATTTCGCAAAACGATATTGGAATTTCGTAGAACGATATTGGAATTTTGGTTATCGTATCAAATTGAGAATGACACGTGGTGTGTTTCCCACGAATTTAAATACTCATTTTAGAGCTTTAAATATCTCTCTATAATTAATTTTGTAATTTCAAACTCGTTGCTTTTTATAGTACTCTAGATAAAAGATAAATACACAACACTGTCTTCGATTGTGTCCCCGAAATTTTCCTTCCGATTCTACTTTTTTTGCGTGATAAGAGTGGAGCTATCGTGTAGATTGTTTAATTGATTACATAGATATTTAAGAAAAATTATACAAAAAATAAACACAATTCTGTTTTAAGTATGGCAATTTACTTGTTGTATTTACTAGAAGTGTCTTAGTAAAAGGGTCTGTATGATAACTATTTTATTCCCGATGACAATTTCTACTCAAAAATATTTTTTTTCGCTTCTATTTCATGGATGAGTTTTTAAATATTTGAAAGCGTTTGGTAACTACACAAAACTTGTATTCTTGAAATAAATACATTTAATATGACCCTCAAATTTTTTTTTTTTTTTTTGTAATTTAGAATTTCTTTTAATTTTTAAATAATTCCATTACATTTTTCTTTGATATAGTCCATAAAACCAATTCAATGTAACTGTTGTTTAATATTCTATCCTTGCTCTATAGGTCATATGCATAATGATTAAAATTGGTAAAGCTCAAAGTTCGCCGTTCTTACCATGTAAATGGCCGCAAAACGTCAACACGTATATGATCAAATTTAATAATGTTCAAACTTTCCCGTTCTTACCATGTAAATGGTTGCAAAAGGCCATTGTTATAATCACACACCCCATGATGTAATTGTTGCTATAAATTCTAGCCTTGTTGTAATTGTCATTGATACTTTTCGAATAAAAGAAATGGTCAATTTCGATCGTTGATTTGCAATCCAGCAATTGCCCCTCAAATTGGATAAATTTTCCTTTCAATTTGATCCTTAAGGGGACTAAATTGCATAAATTTTGAACCCACAAGGATCAAAAGCGAGTGAATTAGCTAGAACCGGTCAAGAACTCCGACCGTTCGCCGGAGAGGCGAGCTGGTTGGGCCTCTTGCTAGCCAGTTCTATACCTCCAACGACTAGTTTCGAGATTCTAATTATGCCAATTTCACTTTTGCAACCTCTTCAATTTCCCATAATTTTTAAGATTCGCCCTTGGATTTAGCAAAAATTTATTTTGACCCCTAATTAGATGTTTTAACGTAATTCTCGATTTTGGCTCCGATTTTCACAAATCAAACCCATTAGATCGATTACTGACATCTTTAGATCATAATTGAACCTTTGAAGTAAAATTTTACCCATTAGATTAAGATTTCGACCATTGGATTGAACCAACAGCTAAGATCAACCGATTTGGAAGTGGTATAAATAGATGTTTCCCTCCAATTTTGAGGGGGCTCATTTCGTATAGAGCCCAGTGTTGCCTTTGCCCAGTGAGGTCGCACTAGCTTGGGTGAGGGTTAGCTTTGCTAGATCTAGCGTGGGCGAGGTCGACCATTCCTAGGTCTCGCCTAGCCAACCCTTGCCCATGCAAGGGCACCCCACCCCTTGCCCAGGCTTGCCTTAGCCCAATCGGACCTTGCCTCGTGGTGGGCAAGGCTAGACCACCTTGCCATGGCCAGTGGCCGGAGGCTAGCCATTGGAAAAAGATAGAAGAAGACAAAAAAAAAAAGAAAGAAGAAAAATAAATAAAAATAAAAAAATTCAAAGCATATTAAAATATTATCAAAATTTGTTCATGCGGTTAACCTTACATGCCATCGTGGCACCACCCCATGTTAGCAAATTTGGACAAAATGATCAGATGAACTCAATTATAAAGAGGTGAAAAAATTTAGAATTGAATTAACAAAATGAAAAGATTTAAGATTAAATTGATAAAAATGTAATAAATTTAAGATTTTTTTATTTTTTTGACAATTTTCCTAATTCTCACACCTAGCCTAGTCAATTGATCGCCTAACACCCTAGTCCATCTCATTGAACATTTTGATCCAGTCAGCCTCCCATTCAAACTTGACCCGGCCTCATTATATTCGGATTTTCTTTGAATATTTTCTAATTTTTTACATTTTTTTTTAATTTCTTTTTTTCAGTCTCCAGCATGGGTCTTCGTCCCAAAGCCTTCTTCTTCACATTCCCTTCCCTTGCAACTTCACTCGAACCACCTTTATTTCCGACACGCTCCAGCCAACGGTCTGGTCACCACCAAACCATCACCCCTCCTCTTGCCATTTACTCCGACTGACACCGGACCACTATATTGGCCGCTACCGGTCTATTACCGGCGATGACCAAGACAACTCATTCTAGAGCGGCCATTAATTTCCAGCCAAAACATCAACATCAACAAAGGTTTCTCAAGTAATACAGTAAACATTCATGCAAACAGCACGGAGAGGGAAATAGGAAGCTAACATGATGCGACTTTGTCTTGAATCCATAGCCAGAAAAGGAATGATGCTTTCAGCTCAAGAGTTTGTCTCCAGCCATCGATGAACATTGAGAAATATGCCATAATATACAACATGAACACAGAGCAAGTACTCGGTTCAACCATAGACAACATGAACACGAAGCTATACCGTGCTAGACCTTTGCTAGATACTGCTTTCATGTAGTCGGATTTTGGATTTCTTACGGACAAATCATCAAACATATGGTGTGCATCTTTGTTTGCGAGTTTCTGAAGTAAGTTTATTCAATCTATACATGACGTACCGGGGGCTGGGCTTTTTTTATTTTTTATTTTTAAAAGTTCAGGTGGGCTACGAAGAAAACAAAAAAAAAAAAAAAAATTGAAGGAAATGGGCTGAGGAATCAGCAACAAATTTGGGCCTAAAAAGGAACTGAGAGGCTAGATCAAAAGAAAAGGAATGGGCTGGGCGTGGAATGAGCCGAGAATTTGGCTTAAAGAAACATGGGCTAGGACGCAGGTCCACCTAATTTTGCTGTGATTATTATTATTATTATTATTATCATTATTATTATCATTATCATTATCATTATCATTATTATTATCAGTATTATTATTATTACTATTACTACTATTACTACTATTACTATATATATTTTTCTTTTGTCATTTTCATGGTTATTTATTTGTTCTTTTTATTATTTTTGCAAAAAAGGATGGACGCCTGAATGGTCGACAAAAATTCTGCTTTCAACAATTTGGGAGTCAAAATCTTGTGCCATGTTCTTCCATTATGAAAATCTTGTTCCCATGACACCAAAATCTTGTTTCCAAGTGGTTGTTTTTATAATATGCAACTGTAACATGATCATAGTTACTTCCTAGGTAGCACGGACACGGCGATACGGACACGTGACGTGACACGACACGACACGCGACACGTTATTTCTCAAAAATAGAGAATTTCGACACGTTCCGACACGTTAAATATTAAATAAATATTTATATATATATATATCATTAATTATTATGTTTAAATTAATTTATTCATATTCATAAATAAATAAATAATAAAAAAAGCCTATAATAAATCTATAGTAATAACATGTATTGATAAAGTTATTCAACATACGCAAAGTCTCTTGATCCGTAAAAGAAAGAGAGAATTTTTATAGATTTTGACAAAAAATTTAAGTTATTTAATATTAAATATTTCTTTTTAGGGTTAAATGGTCCCATCCATTTATTTCTCCCACCCACCGCCTGCACACGTCTCTTCCCAAAGTTACACTGCACTGCACCAGGCTTTCTTTTTCTCCCCAAGAAGCCGTCGACACATCCTCTCTCTCTCCTTGCTCTTCTTCCAAAAATTGAAAACCCTAGCATTTGGCGATCGCCTTCTTTCTCCTCTCCCTCGCTCGGTCTCCACCTTTCTCACCGATGCCTTGCCTCCGTTCCCCACTTTGCCGTCATAGCCTCGCATCCAGCCCTCCATCGCGGCCTTTCCGTTTTCCATCTCGACGTTGCAGTCGGCGGTCGCAGCCAACCAAGACGATCGAGAAGGCTTCTCAATGTTGCAGTCTGCGGTCGGAGCCCTCCCTCGTCGTCGCCTCAGCTCCCTCACCCTTGCCTTCACCCTCCATCACTTTCTTCCCTTCGCACCTGCAGATCCGCCCACAAACCTCCGGACACGCTCCGACGCGCGTGTCGGAAAGAGTTGACCACGTGTCGGAAACTCCGACACGTGTTGACCGCGTGTCCGAGCGTGTCTCACCGTGTCCGAGCGTGTCGGACATGTGTCGGGGTGTCCGACACGACACGGAGGCCCTTTGAACGTGTCCATGCTACCTAGGTTACTTCATTCTCTAGTGGTCTTAAACTTGCAATAATATCTTACACATAGCTCATTGATCTTTATCAATCGGTACTCTTATCAATTATCATTCATCATTCATCATTGTATATCACCAATAGGATAGTGACAATTATCGATAGACACTAGCATTGATACCGATTGGTCAAGTGTCTAACAACACTCATAGCTTTAATCACGTATTGATGACCTAGTCACTTTTAGGTTCAAACACTCAATCAATTAACCACAAGCTATCCAAAAAAATGGAATCTCACGTGAAATTGATTAAAAAAACATTTTACCCTTTTATTTTCCGATTTTTTCCCGGACAATAATGTATGTCTTTCCATTGGTCTCGATTACATAGCGATTTTAGATTAAATAGTGTGATAGAATCAACACATGACGGACAATTCATACATCTTTTGAATATCTGAATATCTGAATATCCGGTCTTAAATGAGTAACTGATCTATAAGAAATTTCAAAGATCGTCTAATAATTTGGTAATGAGAATCACCTAATTGCTTTTTGCGTGATTTTTTTCTCCTAAAAGAAAATGAGATTTTCGTGGCAAGGGAAAGAAATCGGATAAGAATAACTGCAAATTAAGTAATGCCAAAATTAAAATAATCCAATCACTTTCCATGAAAAGTTAAAGGAGATGACCTACCTCTTTGTTCCAAAATATTCTTTCTTTACTCGAAGATACGAATTGTCACATATAAAGACCACTTTAGCGAAACATTTCACACAAAGATTTAGACAATGGGGTTGAGAAAGATTTCCTTGCTTACTGTTGTATGGTTTGCCCTTCTTGTGAGCTCCAATGCTGAAGAACAAGATACGGAGCAAGAGAGGCGGCCAATTAAGACTTTCAAGGTAATTTGATTGATTTTCAATTTTGTCTTGGTGTTTGTACATATACCATTACGTATGAGTTTCTTTGTCACCTGTATTGATGTACTAACCTTTGTTGTTCATAAATACTACAGACAATTTATGGAGAGATCATTGATTGTATCGACATCTATAAACAACCAGCGTTTGACCACCCTTTACTGAAGGAACATAAGCTTAAGGTATTAATTTAGTGGTGAAATTGTGGGGATAATTGCACAATTGTTCCTATTCTATTCTATCATACACATGTACAAAGCTGGTTCCGCTAGCTCCTCCTCCAGTAGAGAGTGGAGACAACGTCTGCTTATCGATTGGTGCAATTTCCCGTGAAATTCTGCTACTATTTCATTAGTATTTGGTTCGATCCCTGATTGTTGCATGAAATAACTTGTGAATAGCAAAAGCCTAGCTTTTCGCTCAATGCAACAAAGCACAGACATGAAGCTCACGTTAACCACCTTGAAAGATCACGTACTTTGAATGGCTGTCCTGGTGGAACCATTCCAATTCTCAGAACCACAAAGGAAGACCGGATGAGGGCCAATTTTCTTGAGCAGACACGCCAACAGAAATATCATCCTTCGTCTTCTAAATATCCCGGTTATCATGTAAGTTCTTCCCTTGATACGTAATTAAATTCATAATGAATTGTCGTCTCTTGTATTATACAATTAATTTCACGTATTTTTACATTCAACTTAACTGGTTTCAATGACCTTTGACATATCTTTAGCTCTCTTGTAATTGTATGACTTATTATTAAAAACCTAACGCGTCGTATTATAGTGAATTCCGTATATCATTTGGTAATTGGCCAAAAAAATTATATTTACTAACGATGTCATTCTCAATTTTCCAAGTATGCTTTTCTGGAGCTGACTGAGAGCCCGAATACTTTCTACAATGGAGGAAAAGCATTCATTAATAATTACATTCCAAAGTGCGAAAAGGGACAATTTAGTTCAGCTCAGATTTGGCTCCTCAGCGACATCGAAAACCGAAGAAACACAATAGAAGCTGGATGGAGGGTATGTTTTCCCGATATATCAATTCACTAATATCTTTCTTTTCCTTTTTGAATATGATTAAAGAATATAAAAGAATATATTCACAGTGAGATTAAAATTTCATTTGATCTATGGTGCATTATTTTTCCATATTTGGCATAGTTCTTATTGTTTCTTACTATAGAATATTGGATTTAAATGGATTTTTGTCATGATAGGTGGATCCAGATCTATACAACGACGATCAGAGTCACTTATTTATTAATTGGAATGTAAGTTCTAACTTGCTTCATGTTTTGCTGAAAACTACTTGTATATGAGGGAAATTTCATGGATGGCCCCCTTCAAGTTTTTTTTTTTTTTTTCGTCTGCATTTGATTACCTAATGAAATTTTATTTCCTGTCTATTGCACATTTGATAGTAATTTGGTAGAGTGACTTGCATATGAATTATGTATTTCATCAAATTCTGCATAATAACTATCAATTTCTACCCAAAAAATGTTAATTCATTGGAATGCAGCTTTTGAAAATAAAATATTGAATTTGTTGCTTGATGACGGTCCGATTACTCTTAATATTATCTCACTTGCATAAATGATAATGATATTACGCATGGGTGGTGATGTGTGATGATTGCCCAACCAATGCAAAATCTATTACTCAAATAGCAAAATGAAACTAGTCCTAAATGGACAATCATTCTAATATATGTTCAAAGATCAGGCGAAAGGATCGGGATGCTTTGATTTGCAGTGTCCAGGTTTTGTGCAAGTTGATAAATCAATTACTCTCGGACAAGTTCTCCCAAAATCTTCTGAATATGATGGACTACAAGTCGAGATACATCTCTCAATTTATCAGGTGATTAACTATTTTCCTTTATACCTCTGTACTAATGAAATTAAAATAAAAAAAAATCTACGTGATATGAAAGATGCATCAGCAACGGACATGAGTTGGGGAAAAAGGTGATTAGTTGCACTTTCAAGGAGTTTGAAACAATTTTCACATGAACATGTTATTTTACAAATTTGTTTGTGAAAACAAGAAATAGTTACTGAAAAATAAGGGTTACCTACCCCTCTTTTGAGCATGCTAGTGAACTTGAGTTGAAAATCGCATTGTGTGTGGATTGATTTTTACCTGCCAACAACCGAAACATCGTGCTTTGATAACATATAAAAAGTTCTCTAACGGCCATTTAGCAATTGACTTCACTACAGGATGGGAACACAAAAGATTGGTGGCTGTCGGTCCTAAGGGATAACGTTGATGTAAAAGTGGGCTATTGGCCAGCTAACTTGCTCCCTGAGTTGATGTCTGGCGCCAAAGTACGGTTTGCAGGATCGACGCACACGTCCAACGGCATGCCTTTCCCACCAATGGGAAGCGGATACTTTCCAGACAAGTCATACACGCATGCGTGCGTCTTCAGACAAATTCAATACATGGATGGCTCGCAAACTTGGAAAGCGCCCGAGGATTGGCAAGGAACACCTGAAACGACTTCGACAGAATGCTATAGCTCTGCCATAGACACTCTCAATGATTACATGGGCTATACCCTGTTGTTCGGGGGACCTGGTGGAGATAATTGTGGAGTTTAAAAACAAACATATAGATACAAGAATAAGATCCATTATAATGTCAACTTCTAAGATATGAGTATCCTTTTTATCTTCTCAATTTCGCCAAGCTTTCCTTTCACGTGTTAGAGCCCTCCTCGAGCTAAAGCCATTCGTGTAACAACAAATTAGACAACGAAATCTAAAAAATTAATTAACCACTTGTAAAATTCAGAGCAGCTATTTCTTTCCACCACCATAAATAACCTCCAATCCAATAGGCATTTAGCGAAAACCAAACAATTATTCACTCTAGTTATATAGCCAGTATTTCACATAAACATATCTTAGCAGTATAAGAAAAGAAATTGCGCTCACTCGGACTATGGTGTATTGTGCAGGGAAACGTGTATGGAAAATGTTAATCCTGAATAATCTCTTGTTGTTGAAGATGTTGACTTATGATATGAATATTTCTAGATCCCTTTCTCTAGCAAAGCATCACATTTCTAATTCTCATAAGGCCCCCTCAAATTAATCCAAAATAACTTACCATAATAATAAGTGTAGAAAATCAAGAATGGCGCTATTTCCACCCCCTTCTTGGCTCCTAACACCATTTTTGACGTTGAATTGATTACATTAACCCATGTAGATCTCACTCTAGATTCAAGATTATATCTTACATTTATTTTTTCTTTTTATCATTTGTTTCATTTTCACTAGAGACAAACTACTCATGCCCATCTAAAATAATATTTATTACTACTAAATGTGGGGCCCGCTCTTAATGTAAGACTAATATTTACCTTCATTTCTTTCTTTTTTTCTTTTGTTTGGTTTTTTTCCTTTTCTTTCTCAATTTGGAATAAAACTGGTGCACCTCTTTCTAAAAATAGCTTATTTTATAGATAACTACCTACTTATTTAGTTTTGGACAAAAGCATAATTATTTTGTTATTAAGAAACAATTATTCAAAAAGTGATTTAATCACTAGTAAGAGGATTGACTAAATTGTGTATAATACATACAATAACCACAATATTCAATCTTTGAGTAAAAATTGTCGTAAATTTTGTACCAAAATTCGAAGTCGAAAAATTCACTATCACTAGGATAATCTACCGAAATAAAATAAACAATTTGCATATAAAATTCACGTTTATTTACTCCAATATACTCAAATTATAATAATGGAGAGTAAGTTCTGAAGAAGACAAACATGAACAAAACCTTGAGATATAACGGCCGTAAAAGAATCAGGCTAGGTGAAAAGAGTTGTTTGAAAGTGATATGGGTAAGTCTTTTAGTAAAATTGAAATGAAGGAGAGCAAACGATAAGAAATAATATTAAATTAAGGGTGGGACTCTGTATGGGATAATGTAGTTAATTCAATGTGAAAGGAGAGTGTGAGGAGCCAATAATAAGGATGAGAATAGTAAGAAATAATCTTAAATTAACGGTGGAACTTGTAAGGGTTAATGTAGTCAATATAATGTGATAGGAGGTGTCAGAAGCCAATAGATGAGTGAAAATAAGGCGAGCCAAAACAAAACACGTGAGTAATTATGGTAACTTGCTAAACTGATTAAGAAAAAAAATAGAAAACAAAAGAGTGAGGCCATCACATTAAATTGCAATTGAAAGATTGAGGATAGTTTTATCTTTTTAGAATAAATGATGGGTGGATTTAGTTATATAGAGGGTGAAAAATAGTGCCACCCAAAATCAAATTCCGAAAAGCATATACGTCTTTATTTGTGGAATTTCCTTCATATCTTTTTGCTGGAGTTCTAGTTTACTCATATGGTGTTTGTAGAACAAATTTTACCTGTCACTCATATGGTGACGAGGAAGGGTTGCACTTTCAACTCCAACAGCTCAACTTCTCTTCTCCCACTTCTTGAAAAATTTCCCGCCACTCTCGTCAAAAGTTCAGCCCCATTCCATCATAAACTGAGTAGAACTCCCTCAAGCACTCCATTATGAAGGGGCTGCAAGAGTAGGTCAGCAATTAATGACTAAAAATAGAGTAACAAAAAATAAATAAATAACGAATCAATGCATGCCATCAGGAATGTGTGATACAAAATAAGCAGATACACACTGCAGCTCTTCTTTCATTTTATTTAAGGATCCAGAAAAATATCCAAAGTAATCATTGTTTTTAAGTTTCGAGCGACATGAGAAAGCCAATCCTGCACACTTTTAACGCAAATATTCTTTTTGTGGAGGTGGGGATGCAGTGTTCAAATTCATGTGAAAAAGAACTTACAATAGTTGTAAATAGTAATGGTAGTATTGCCCATGGAAGTAGAATATTCAAACAACAAAAAACACATGATGAAAGAAGAGAAAAAAAATATTCCTCAATTTGCATAAATATATCAAAACAGTGCCATATTTGTGAGCCTCAGTTACAAAAGTCATTTGATGAAAGCATCTATTGGTGGTGAGTAAAAGAAACGCAAGCAGAATCTACAAAACTACGAGTTCTAATCACAGTTGACAACACATGCATAATTCCTCCATGGCTAGAAACAAGAAGTACCTATGCCTTCTGAATTAAGAGACTCTCGATCAGCCGACTCTCCAAACCAACAGTGTTGTTTAGAGAAGAGAGTGATTTCAACACAATGATGTCAAAATCAATACATATTCCACAATATCTGCAGAGAAAAGAACAAAAGATATATAAGTATGTACGTCGAAATTAATTATCCATGGCAATTTACAAATGTGACAGAACATTAACTATCCCACATCTGAGCAAAACAAACAATTGAGCATTGGGAAATCAACCAAGAGATATTAAAGACATAGCACGTCCTATACATTAATTTTATAACCATAAAAGGAGAGATGAATTATATGGATAAACTGAATTAAATTTCATTAACAACTACAAGATGGCATAATCCTTCCTCTCTCTTTTTAGGCTGTAAGATGTAAAGCCAGAGAGAAACATTTATGAGGAAAGAATGATAAAAATTCAATCCTGCATCTTCACCAAATTACCAATAAAATCAGCATCGCAAAGTGCTAAGCACCTATGGGAAACTATGCCTATACTGCTTTCTTTCCCTTAACAGGCCTTTCCATCTCCCATTCCTCTCCCACACTATCCAAAAAGGTATTACTCATAACAGCCTTTTCTTCTTCTGAGCAATATATGAAAGTCTACCAAGAATACGAATAACCCCTTGCATCAGTCAGAATAGTATAAAACATTCACAAAGAAGGACAGCTGTTCCTGCTAGGCCAATACAACAAGGGAAAGAATGGTACCAAATTAAGACTTTAGAATCCCATCGTCATGGTCATTAAGCAAGCAAATCAGAAATAAACGAGTTCTTTAAAGTTGATTACTAAGATAATTAGAACCCCTTCTGTTGTTGGCAAGCGAACTAGGACAAACATGGCACTCATGGAAAAGACAATACGAAAACTCCCACCTTAGAGGTAAGTGCTTGAATATATGGAGACTTATACCTAATAATCTGAAGCAATTCTAACTTCTAACCACAAGAAATACTTGATGACTGTCTTAAATGTGAAGCTTCACTCCTGCAAAGGAAGTTGATCTTCTTCATGCGTGACACATAATAAATTAACTAACCAAGAAAGAACTGAATTTCCATAAATGAAGCCTTGAATACGTCCTTCACTACTCTGTGGGTATCAGTATTTACCAACATGAAGGAGTAAGCAAGAATTGGGCAGATAAGAACCATAATCCATGCCTAGATGATATACATGCAAATACAGATGCCAATTTTGCTAATGTAGATGTCTCACTGCACTAATAGAGTAGCCTAGAGCCAACTATTACAGTGATTCTTAAGGGCGCACTGCCATATCACAGTTGAATTCAATTTCTAGAGGAAAAGAACTGTACCACAGAGGGAACACCCTTTCTCATCACTGATAGAATTATTTCATTCATGTTAACATTCTCAAATCTCATCAACTGCTTTTGAACTTCCAATACCAAAAGCAGAATTTATTGAAAAGCCAACGCTAGAAATAGAATCAGATACTTATATAACATTCAGAAAAATTTCAGCCTAGTGTTATTTAGGAAGAAAACATTTGCAATATCACAAGCAAAAGTTATAATTTGTAAAGAGGTAATCACCAGGAAGGAGTATACTGATTTAGCAGATCAGTTGAATTTGCTGCCTGCACTAAAAAAGAACTAAAGAGACCACCGCGTAAATTATTGACTCTAAATTCTGGCAGAACTCTTCTGTAGATTATCAACCCACTGTAGAGATCAGTTCGAACTAAGACCACTATGCAAACCACGGCAATATTAAATGGCCAATTGTAAGCTTATGCCGTTCTCATGCAAGATCACATCACAGGGGACCTGTTGGAAAATAACTTTCTGACCCCCCCGGGGGGGCCCAAAAACAAAAACAACAAAAAGCAGAGACGAGCATATGCACATAGGTAGGGAGAGAGAAGGGTTATCTCTCGGTCCAGAATAGTCCCCTCGAAATTCCAAACTATCAGATTCCCACATTCATATAACAACATCAACTAACTAAGCTTTATTCCACTAAGCAATCTCAAGTGTATGAATCCTATTCCATTGTGCTCAATCCTTCATTTATATCCTAGGTAAGCTTTAAATATATCTTTCCTTATTGTCTCCTTCCACATCTTTCTACGTCTTCCCCTGCCCTTCTAACCCATAACTCCATCCATTCATCACATCTTCTCACTAGGACATCCGAAGGTCTTAATTCATCATGGCATACCATCTTAATAAGTTCAACAATTACTTTGAAGCCTGATTTTTACCAAATTTTTATCAATCTTTGGAAATAATTTCGCAAAGCTAGTTCTACTTTCAGATAATCAAAAGGGACTTCAATAAAGCACATCAATTTATAAACATAAGCAGATAACAACAGAAAAAGCCTAGAGCTGACTGCTTACAAGTGTTTTTACAGATTCTTTGACTTCCAATTTCAATATTTCTCATATTTCAATAATATTTGGATACAAATCTCTTTAGTAATTTTCACTTTTGGAGAAACTAAGTAAATCCTACAATCATGTGTAGAGATTTCACTTACGCATGCAGCATCACATATATGACACATTTTAATCACCAGAGCACATTGAAATCTCGCTTGTCAAGTTCGCATTGTGATATAGCAACAGCTCATTATACAAACAAAACCATAGCATCGAAAGGACTCGCATGAACAACTGAATACATTGGGAGTCCTTAATTATTATCTAATTCAAATGAGAAAAGTTGCAAAAATTTCAATGAGGAATTGAAATATTTAAGTTGATGAAAACCTACTTGTAAAGAGCAGCAAGCTGGATGAGCTCACTAAAATGAGTAGGATAAAACTTTGTCTTTCCCACTCAAACCAGACGTAAGCAAATATGAGTGCGGGCGTATCTTTCAGCAATTCTTCAAGATTTGGCATGGCAACAGCAACTTTGTATCTATGATACTGAAAGCAAGCAATCAGTTGGAAACCATCAGGTACTTCAGATTAGTTGTGTGAAGCTGTGAGCTTACTTATGCCCCAATCCAAGAACTGCAATGATAAAGGGCAAAAAGAGCCACCATAGAGGAACAACTATACTAAAGAAATTCCCTATGCTCCATTAAACTGAACAACATCTAAACGAGAACAAAAGTCAACTAATTGTAGAAAATAAGAGGTGTGTCCAGATAAACTGCAAAAACCCAGACATCATTCCAAAAAAGACTTCACACATATCTGCTCGTACAAAACCACAAGAGATTACTCAAAGGAGCCATTAGATGTGTAGAAACTCGGGTTTATTCAGTCCATATTATCACCAGGGAGATATGACAACCAGTGCAATGCAAACTATGAAAAAAGAGCAACAATAACTAGTTGAACCAAGTAAGCAGCGACTTTGTGCTTATTGTTTAAAATTTATAAGATACCTATGCTTATCCAGCAAAAGTTCATCTATAAAAAGAAAAGCAATGGGAACATGAGCAATTACCCATCCTTGAGAAAACTATCTCTGAAGAAATCGAGCTCGATAGTCTCAGAGAACACAACAACACAAGCATCCGGATGCTGTGAGAGCAGACTCTCCAGTGCCCTTTGATGTCGAACACCAAACATCCATGGTGTTGAGTTCCACACCATAAAAACTCTCAAGTGACATCTACCCGTTCTCAAAAACGCATTCATGAATTCTGAAAATGTTAGCCCAGGATGCAAACCAGGGTAGTAACCCCATCTCCTTCCATCTGCATATACATGACCTTCAATCTCTCACGAATTGTTGCACTCTGACTATCTTTGCCGGACAAATTGCTGTCCACATGTCCATTAGCCTCACTTCCATCATTTTCCACAACACTATCAGATGCATTCCTCACGTTGTCATCTAAGGTCCGTCTCTCTGCCCTCCTAATCTCAACCCTCCCTCTAAATTCACCATCTTACTCTTTGTGCTACCAGCCCTCCTACTACTAGCCACATCATTGTTTTCTTGCAATTCGCGAGCATCCTCTGAGATCCCTAATGGCTTCTTGACAGAAAGCGGCACTTTCCTGAACTCATTCGACCACCATTTCTGCACCAATCTATGCCCTCTAGTATACCCAGTCACGCCCACCCCATCCGGCTCCTGCAGCATCGGACTGTTTAACGGATTCAAAATATCCAGACTGGACCTGAACATTCTATCCTTCCTCAAGAAATCGCTTTTCTTATCAAACCAATCGCCCCACCACCCTTCTCTCAGCGGCGAAACCCTCTTGTTCACCTTCAACAGGAGAGCATCCTCCATGCTCATCACTTCCGTCCACGGGAATATCGTCGGATCCAAATGCCGTCTTACTGCGATCATCAGGAACCGATCCCACGCCCAAGATCGAGCCATCTCCGTCCCACTCGTCGATCGAGCGCTTGCTGAACGCTCGACGTATGGACCCGGTCACGTGATCGTAGAAGTAATTGCTGTCCGCGGGCGCCGAGCGATCGGCCTCCGCCTCGTCGTCGTCGTCCTCCTGGTCCTCGCCTTCCCACCGCGAGTTCGACGCCCCGCTCCGGTCGGCCTCCTCGTCGACGATGTCGAGCTCGTCGATCTTGTCGTCCCCGCCGCCGAGCTCGAGCCTGTCGGCGGAGTCCGCGGCGGAGGAGGACGGCGGAGATCAGGGCGCAGGCGTGGGCGCCGCGGCGGGGCCGCCGCCGGGATCGGAGTGTCCGGAGCATTTTTTTCGGTGGTTCTTTTCTGGCGACGGCTTGTCGGCTTCGGCTTCTAGTATCCGGAGCGGAAGTGACGTCAGCGAGTAAGAGAAGGTCCTTTTGATTTTTCATTTTCTTCAATTTTAAAAGATATCTTACACTTACAGTGCCCACTCTTTTCCTTAAATTGCGAATAATTATTCAAATGTTTTTTGAAGGAAAAAAAATTGGTGCTAAAGTGATCAATCTTCACCTTCTAGCGCCTTATGTGATTCCCAATTTATATATCATCATTGTACACAATAATTTTGTTTACAAATTATGAGAAATTAGAATGTGGTTGGTTTCTTTTAATGATTGCGCATGTAATTTTCAATATGTTTTACGTAATCTAACCTGATTAAAAGCACACTCTTTCATATTTGATGTTTCTTTTTAAGATGGCGAATATTTTCTTCATCTATACTTTACATCATATATAATCTTTTGGTTATATCTTATATTTTTAGTTGGTTTAAAGTTTTCATTTCACTCTCGATAAAAATAGACATCTTTTTGTGTGCACATCTCTTAATTAACAATATACCTTCAACACATGTTTATTCCAAATTAAGTTCATTTAACAAATACTCTAGGGGCAATTGTTAATACAATCCGCTTAAAATCATCAATAAAATTCCTTTTTTTATATTTTTTTGGCAAGAAAATTTAAAAATCAAATTTCCATTTCTTTTCTCTCTTTTAACCCCTTTTCTATTGTCATTCGGCTTCATTATCAACACGTTGGTAATGAAAGAAAAATATTTGTCAGCATCCATGAAAAAAATTTATATATAAATTGTCATCGATAATGAAAATTATTCGTTGACTAATTATTTTAAGCGATACAACCGATCATTTTAAGAAAATATTTTTTAAAATTATTCATTTAAAAAAAAAAACAAAACCTTAACATATTGATGATTTAAGATCGTTACTACAGCTTCGGTATGTATAGAAAATGGGATGAATTAGATTGAATATGTTAATAAACGGATGCCCTCAACTAAATAAATAACAAGATAATATAATCATGATGCAAAAGCATTGAAGGATATATCTTCTCTGATTCGATTGCTTTCACTTTTGTGCCAAATGACTTCTATCCATGCCCATTACTCGGATGCAAGTCATGCCAAATTGAGCTTATAAGTTTAAGAACTTGTTCTTTATATCTCAAGAAAGCTCAACCAAGTTAGTAGTGAATCAAGGGCAAGTGAAAGTCTTTATACATAAAGCTACAAAGCTAGCTCTAAAACGAAGAACTACTCAAATCTGTCAAAAGTTGGGGGAGAGGTTTGAACAGTCAATTCTTGAAGGAGTACTTATCAACTTTCAACACTTCCCTCTGTATCTTTCTTTGTTCATTTCTAATATTGACCCTGTTGGATGCTCAAGCTTCAGTGTGCAGTTTCTATTTGGCATCTGGAGTTGCTGCATTTCAAAACTTGATTAACACCAGTAAAATTGTGTTTGAAGGAAAGATAGTGATCATGGACAAGGAATACTTTTTTTGTTTTGATTGTTGACAAGCATCTACAACAGTTGCATATATGTTACTCTTTCGTGGAAGTGGATGGTATTTGATCATGGTGATGGACACTTTGAATTGCTAGCGGAGAATATTTGTGGCCTCCTGAGTACGCAGATTGGCATCTCTCGTCAATTACAGATTACATATCTGGGTTATCTGCTCTGCTTCATAATAGCCAAGTTTGAGGGACAGCTTGCTGGGTAAGGGACATGGCTGCAACCTGCGAGTGTTTGATAACTACTTGCAATGGCTTTTTCCTTTGCACTACGATGGATTTTTCGAAAAGCGCTTGATTTATGGGTGAACATCATATCAAATAGTATGATGTTACAATCTTATGCCTTGTACATTTTTAACTTTTAATGAATCAAAGTACCTAAGACCTTCACAACATACCAATATTAAAAATAAATATGCATACAATCTAAAATCTATAATTTAGGTTATACATATTTATGTTATAACTATCTTTAGAATCTCGGTTTCAAGATGCCAAATAATTGAAAAGTTGGAAGGAATAGCAATGGCATGCATTGGAGAAACTAGAAAGTAGGATGTCCTCTCTCTAGAACAAAACATGGAAGAGGGTTGGGTGTTTATAAAGTGTTTTCTTTTAAACCCATCCTTAAATGCTGCATGAAGTATGGAGGAGGAAAATGCTGTGTGATGCCAATTTCAAAGGATCAGGATCATCACATTCAAACTCTAATTGAGCAAAAAAAAAAAAAAAAAAAAAAAACAAAAGATTTTCCTTAGGCGCATGGGGATAGAAAGCTGTTTTTGACTCTAATAACTTCATAATATTATTCCTATTAATCAAGTTCATTTTTTTTTTTTTTTGGTAAAGAAATCGAGTTCATTTTTTCACCTCAACATTCTATAAAAGTTAGACATTCGATTGAAAGCGATTGCCCTTGAACTTTTTCCTAACCTTTAACAAGGATTGAATAACCAACTAAAAAAAAAAAAAACAAGAAGACAAAAATCTAATAAAAGTTTACCTTACCAAAAAAAAAAAAAAAAAAATCTAATAAAAGTGGAAAGAGTTAGAAGCAAATGGAAAAGTAGTTACAACTTTAGCTTTAGGAAATATCAAAAACAGAAAAGATAAGTCTAATTTTTTTCTTTATTACTTCCCTATTTCAATGATAGTTGCCCTTTTCTATTTTTCAGGAGTCTTCATAGAGATTTTGGCTTTTGAGAATAAATTTGACCGTTTGAGATACAAAATTTAAAGTAGGCTTAATTTATCAACAACCTCTAGTTTGATCTCTTGTCCCAATTTTACCTTTAGTTTTATAAAATACCTTTTAGGTGCTATTCTAATTCTATCATGAACTTTTCTTTCCCACAAAAAAAAAAAAAAAAAAACTCCAACTTTAAGCCTAGTCTCAATTTTATTATAAATTTTTTTCTCATAAAAACCCCTCAACTTTAAATCGAGTTCCAATTCTACTGTATTGACACCCCATTTTGCCAACTAGGTAAATCCTCTAAAATAAAAATAGCAAAAATAGATGGCTGGGTAGACTAGCAAATAGTAATAGAACTTATTATAAAAGTATTAAAAAAAAAGAAAAACGAAACGGTCCTGACCCAACCCCTTAGTCCTCTCTTTCTTACCGCCCTGCCTAGCCTCCTCCTCTTTTTCCTTGGGCCCAGCCTCCTTCCCTCATTCTCTCCTTGGCCCAGCCTTGCATCTCTTATTCCTCACGCCTCTCACATTTACTGAAAAAGCAGCTACGTGTGAGACAAAGAGAGTAGAAGTGGACCAGGGAGTTGGAAGTGTGATCTTTGGGCTAAGAATCAGGTCAGCTGACAAGCTGACGGTGGCAAAAGCCATGCGTGCTTACCGCCGTCTTTAAAAGCAAGAGAGGGAGCAGGGATGAGGGGAGGAAAATAGAAGCCATTAAGAGAGGAGCCAAAAGAGATTGAGAGACGGAGAGCGAAGATTGAACGGGGAGTGAGAGGGAGCCTTGGCTGACACCTCAGTTGTGTGCGAGCTCAGCCCGATGGCCCATTCTGGTCGATGTCCTCAAGCTTGAACTAGTAACCCTTTGTTTTTGTACTTATTTTTTTTGTTTGCGGCCATCTAGCACATGCGAACTCCAATCACCGTAGGCCCTTAGTTAGGTTGTTGTGTGTTATTGATTGTTTGCCGAGAATCCAAGCCCAAGTTCAAGTTTTGATTGAGTTAGACACACCTCGTTCAATGTTGCATGCCACCCTCTCGACGAAATGCCCCTATAAGATCTAATTTCCGTGACCTCGTTGTAATTTAGTCGTCCGCACATGTTACATTCTATTATTATGTTCCTACGATGTTTGGCATTACAAGCATGACTGTTTGGTCGTTTCACTACCCTCACCACTGGCATCATTTCCTTTTTATTGTGTTTCATGCTTCGTGGCCAATAATAGCAATCTGATGACTAAAGGAAATCGATAATGGAAACTTATGGGCAAGTTTTAACCATATGCGTTCATGTTTTTGGACTTTGGCAATTGAATTATTTGAAGTTGTTTTTGGTTGAATTGAACCATTTGAAGTAGGGGTGACCACAGTGTAAGAGTTTTCCTGATGTTGACTAAATTAATTGATATTGTAATTTACTGTTTTTACGGTTACCGTAAAACATGGTTGATCTAAGGTGAGATAGAATGTTTCTTAATTAGTTTAATATGGGCTAGCTAGTGTGGGCCGAGTTGAGCCTGGCCCGTAATAAGAGGGACTGGCTGGAAACTTTATAAATAGTGCTCAAGTCTCTCCTCTAACCCTAATTCTCACATGTATCATCATCTAAGGGGCGTTTACCTAACGCTACACGTGAGGGGGCCGCTTCATTGAGCTAGTGACACGGAGGGCAATAGAGGAGAAGGACTTGCGCGTGGAACATTGTGTTTCCGCTTCCGCTTCAAGAACAATGGATCCCAAAACAGGTGCGTTAATCTTTCTACTCAATTATGCATGTTCTTGTTCCAGTTATGGAGATCTTTGGATTACACAATTTGCGTTCAACATGTGGTATTAGAGCCTCCATAACCTTAGAACTTGAACGCAATTGATTTTGCCATAATTTGTATGGATCTTGCCCTAATTTGTGATTTTCGAGACTTTTTGTTCAATAAAAATTAAATTGAATCACAAATTCGGATTGGGCTCAACGAGACGAGCAAGAGGGTCGACAGCGCATCGCCGGAGGAGGCCGCACGCGCCCCCACATGCGGCCACGCGCCGCCTGGGCATCGAATGCGTGTCGCGCGTGAGCTCCACGTGCCGCGCACTTAGGCGGCACGTGTGTGCGCGTGGAGCGTCGGATCGGCGCGTGGCCGGCGGCGTTGGACTCGTATGGTGATTTCCTACCATGTGGTATATTTATTTTACATGTTTGATATTTTATGGATGTGAAAATACATACGGAACCCTAAATACGTGTATTTTTAGTGTATTTTTGCGTATTTTTCCTTATATTTTTCTATGATTTTGGAAATATAAGTGTTGGCTTATAGGTATATTATCACATAATCATTATAAATGTGTGATTCATCAATAAAAATCAAACTTTATTGTGAACTGAAGCTGGCTTAATGAGATACAATCATTATGAGATAGTAATTGAATATATCTTGAGATTATGAGAAACAGTAAAAGTCATGAAATTTTTATTGCTCATGCATACTCTTTTACATGTTGGTAACCTTTGAATGATGGACGTCTTAAGAACTCGTGACCAAACTGATTGTACTGATTAACATATTTGTTGTATGTAGGTAATGTATGTCAATTAGGTTACTGCATATTGTATATGAACTCATTTTGTCACTTGTTAATGTCTATCAAGTTGAATATTTTTATGGTAAAGGAGTATGGCAATATTTACGCAGAGCAATAATATCTACTGTTAAATTTTAGATATTTTGTTCTCTGGTTTGACTCAATTAATAGGCCACTAGTTGATTACAATGATAATTTCTTACTTAAAAATTGGCTAATAAATTAGTTGTTGGCCTTGGAGTTATTTTTTGCCGTATAAACTCATGAGTGATAATGGATCAGCTATCAAGCTTGTCGATTTGGTGTACCCTGTATTACTATTGATGTTAATTTGTGAGAGATATTTTAGATCAACATTCTTTTTATGTTGTTATGGTAGTATGTAATTGGAGTGCATAAGAGATGTTTTATTCTCTGTTATGAGAAGTTTCTTATGTTACTGTGATCAATGATCTCATTGGAATCTGCCTTTCAGGTTCGATGTATATATATTTATATATATATATGTATGATTAATTTTTATTAATGAATAAAGCAATGTAATTAGTATGATATGTGATTTTGGTGATATGATGTCCCTATCACTAAAGTTAAAATCATATGTATATGGTATATGTGAGAAGTAAAGTTTATATCATTGGTATGAGAGAATTTCAATGATTCAATTGAGTAGTGACCGCCAAAGTGGCAAGCTTGATTAGGTTTGAGAAATTTTGGTCTCGTATGATGATTGAGATGTCTCCTAATCTAATGCGTAGTCATACTCCCAAAGGAGGTGATTGTGTATTAGTTCATGGAGGGATACATGATAGTGTGGTGGAGGAGTGACTGATTCTAGTAAATCATATGCCAAAAAGTGATGAATTCATGAAGAATTGAAATATATTCTCATAACTGCTATCATGTGGGGAGTGTACAACTGCATGTCATGTATTCTGCCCAAAGGTGATTATATGATTATGCGTGTAACTCTCTGGATGTGTACTTGTACGTCAAGTTACACGGCACTCACATGATGCTAATTATATATATTGCTTGGTTTTCAGTCACCTTTTATGTAATTAATAACTTTATTATTATTGAGGTTTTTACTGCTTCAAATTTTAAGTTGTGGACATATGATTTGTTGCTTGAGAAAAGAGCAATTGAATTCGCTTACTGTCCATGAAGCATTCCATTCTGGAACACTTGAAAAGAGGTTTGCTTGCAGACTGCACTGTTATAAGATGATGGAAGCCTTAGTTGCTTGAAATTATATCTTGTATGATATTGAAATTAGGACACATCTGCAAAGATTGTGTTTAAGTCCTAATGACATGTACATCTTGTATATGATTAAAAGATTATTTTCGAAATTTTTCTATTTAAGAAAAATGACCGAGATAAAGAATAAAACAATTACGATTAGTCTTAAAAGGTTGTCAGATTTAACAGTGGCCGTGAGTATTTTGGCAAGTATGACAATGCGAAATAGCTTAAATGGTCATTTGTCAAATATTTGATAGATTCTGGGTTGGTAATTTAATTACTATACCTGAAAGAAAGGCATAAATGCACCATATTGAACATGGTGATGAGTATGATTAGTAAGACTAATTTATCTGTTTTTTTTGTGGGCTGATATTATGAAAGCAACTTTTTCACATACAAAATGTGTTTCTTATTAAAGTTGTTTCATAAACTTCTTTTGAGTTATATACTAGACATAGATTACTTGAATCATATTAAATTTAAAGGTGTTATGCAAAAGTGAGATTATCTAATCCAATATTAGATGCGTTGGAATTTAGATTCACTTGGAAAGTTTATACAAAAGGGTATTGATTTTAAGACCCTAAAGAAGATACAAGAATTATGGTATCACATACTGTAAAGTTTATACAGTTTGACGAGAATAGCTGCTCTCAGACTATTAAGGATAATAGTACGATGGAAAATCACCGTATCTTTGTCTTTGCCTAAATAGATATTTGTGATACAGACAATTGTGGAATCTCATGTACCATAGACTAAACTTGATGAGGTTCAAGATACTATTCTTGATATAGTTTATGATGAAATTTTTTCAAACCTCTCAAGTATAGAATGAAGTGGTTATAGCTTTACTCAGGAGATTTGTTAGGGAAAGACGATCAGTTATTCCATTAGACTATATAGTCTATTCGTGAGAGCATGACCACAATAACCACTACATTGTTGATTTATCGACATAAATAAATGTTGTTTCTTATCCTTAATTAAGTATGTGATTAGATGCCATAAAAGACGATATTTCTTCACAAATAATGGCACTATTATCGATAATGCACAGGAAATAGGGACCACATCTTACAAACCCCATCTGAACAGTAGGGAAGCCCGCATTTACAAATCTTATCCAAGATCTGTTAAATTCTGCGAAGACGAGTACCGACAACTCCAGAGAATCCTGTGTCAAGAAAACAAAACCATTCCTGAAGACGTTTGGAATAATGCACCCACTACATGGGATCATTATGACCTAGCACCAGAAGCTAGGGAAGCACTCGAGCAATACAGACAATAAAACATGTTTGAAAACTTACTAGTTTCTCTAAAGATCATAAGTTCATTAGTTGCAAAATGGCATACAAAACTAAAAGAATTTCAAAGGAAAATTGTGAAGTTTAAAACTAAATTTATAGCTAAAGTTTTCACTCTGAAAGAAAGGTGTATAGTTTATAGTGAATAAATAATTATTTCTTTAAAAGATTCTTTCAAAGTGAATGTGGCATTAATAACTTTTTATTTATTTATTTGGAGTTACGTTAAATAGATACAAAATCTATAAGTGCAACTGAATGATTTTGTAATAGATGTTTCAAGTAAACTTGTGTGTAAACTAAAAAGTCTTATTTATAGTCTTAAGCAAGTTTCCAGATAATATTATTAAAGTTTCATAGTGTTGTTATTTTTTGTTCAATTGGGAACAAAGTAATTCAATATACTGCAAGGTCAATGGGAGGAAATTTATTTTTTCTCATTCTCTATGTACATGATATTTTGCTTACAAGTTATAATCTTTAGACATCTTATATCCTTTATAATGAGGTCTGTAATGATTGTTTTTGCCAGATTATATTAGATTTTCTAGGAGGACATTTATTGATTGTATATTGGCATTATTGCAAGCCAGGAATTGCTCCTGTTATTAAGGGTGATAAACTAAATCTATCACATTATCCTTATTTAGATATTGAGAAAATCTAATTAAATGGTGTACCTTGTGTCAGTGCACTTAAAAGTATAATATATGCTAGAATGTGCACTAGACTAAATGTTGTCTTTGTGACGGGACTTCTAGGCAGATATCGGTCAAATCCAGGGCATGATCACTGGATTGCTGTTAAGAAGGTTTTAAGATACTTAAGGAAAACAAAAGATTATATGCTAATTTATAGACATGTTCAATTCTTGCAGTTAGTAGGGTATTTAGACTTAGAACCAGGGAGAGCCAAGAACAATTTTCTGCAGGTATGCCTTCCCACAGTGGGCGAACAACTCTCGTTCAAGCCCTTCAGGGACAGCCTTTTAGCAGAAAACAACTCAGCCCTTTAGTTCAGAGCCTAGAGACACCTAAAGATGCCAGGATGGAAGCGTTTCTAACTTATCCAAGCTGCATTTCTTGGAGGATCCTACCAGGCTGGAGAAGAAGAGAGATTTAGAAAGCCATAAGAGAATTTGAAAGCACACACTTTACTTCAGGGGGACTCGCCGCAACACATTACACCCTCCTCGTCTTATATAGACGATCAGAGGTCACAAAGATACAAACAAGGACATAAGTAATAGGTCCGGATACAAACAGAGGCACCGGAAACTTCATGGAGGGAATTATTGGCACACTATGAACAAGAATCGTACGTGAACAGTACTTTCCCTAGCCTAGTGCTACAAAGAAAAGTGATCGGTGAATTGCTACGGTGAAGATGTACGGATTCGGCGATCTCGTCCGTCACGAGCATTGTAGCTACGGGCGAGTCATCGAACCGTCTTCTAGGAGATGTGCCTCGTATTTTTGTTCAAGGGCTTCAAGGTCTTCGGTGAGAGGATTTGGCTCAACCTTCGTGATGAGGATGCTTCTTCATGAGCCCAATATGATGCTTCTTCTTCAGCCCCGTTTGTGTTGTCATCTTCTTGAGTGTTGGCGGGGATGCTTGGCCGAGGCCGATTGGATGGTTGTGCATAAAAGGATATGTCCATATTCTCGGAATAAGGACGAAGGTCCTTGGTCGTAGGGATCCCGGGACAGAGGACCTCCAAAGCGTGCATAGGGGTTCTGGGGTGGATTGGACAATATCATCCGTTCTGTCATTTCATGCTCTTGGGACGATGCGGCTTGTCTGCAGTATTACTCGAGTGCTTCCCTAGCTTCGGTGCTAGGTCATAATGATCCCACGTAGTGGGTGCATTATTCGAAACGTCTTCAGGAATGGTTTTGTTTTCTTGACACAGGATTCTTTGGAGTTGTCGGTACTCGTTTTCGCAGAATTTAACAGATCTTGGATAAGATTTGTAAATCCGGGCTTCCCTGCTGTTCAGATGGGGTTTGTAAGATGTGGTCCCTATTTCCTGTGCATTATCGATAATGGTGTAATGTGTTGGGCAGAGTCCCCTGAAGTAAAGTGTGTGCTTTCATCATATCTTCGGAGATCTTGTTGCACGTTTCCAATTTTGGAATCAATTACCTTAAAGGCATTGTTTTGTGCCAACAGAGTCTCGATTGCCAATTGAGAACGAAATTTCAAGAGCAGAAATCTTTTATGTCTTCCCCTGTTCATCCACATCGGTGGGGTTGCTATTTTCGAACATGACGATATCTCGTTTTGTGAATCAATGAATTCCTCTGGAGCGGAAACGAAAGTTTTGAACTTTCTCAGTAAGCGGGGAAAATCAGTTTCTTGGAACATGGCAATAGAAGAAGTGGGAGGTGTTTCTACTGGAGCCTCAAATAGGTAAGAATGCTTCTTGGCCCATTTTTCGATTGGCTTATAAAACGGGGAGATGGCTTGCTTTTTCTGAGGAGGAGATGGTGGAGGTGATTTTGGTGGATCTGGTGGGACTTCAGTGTAGTATTGAACTCGGTGGTGGAGGTGGAGCATAAGAAACCATGTACGGTACTTGTCACACTCACCAAGAGTATCAACGGAGGGATCTCCGTTCAAGTATCTTTGGTACACCTTATTTTTTGACTTTTTCCGCCGAGGTGGAGTTCTTGCTAAAGGATCTACTTCGTCAGGGGAATTTGTGCAATGAGAACATTGGCAAAAAGGATCCCAAAAGCAATGACCATAATTGTCTTTATAGTAATGGACGGGATGTCCATCACCGTCAAAGTGTCTAACAAGCTTTTTGGATCTGGCTCAAAAATGGATTGAGGAACGCATGGTTTAATCATGAAGAGGGTTTGGAAAATAGAGGGACTTTCTTCCTTTTCCTTGCCAAATTTGATGGAAACAGTTCCATCTTTTTTCCGAACGAACTCTGAGTCCGTGGACTGGAAAGGCTTGTTATGCTGGTGTAGCTTCTCGTAGTTGGTAATCCAAGTCTCTGGGAGGAGCTTGGCCAACGTATCCTTTGGGATCTGTCTAGGAACATGGATGCATGATGCCTGATCATTTTGCATGGAGATAAACGAGTATCTTCATTACCATTATTGAAGTTGAGATCAAGGGCATGGTTACGCACTCGATAGACCATCTCGGTAGTGAAGTGTTGCAAAGAATCGATTCGCGGTTTGAGGGGCTCCGGTGAGTGGACTTGAACTTTTAGAAAAGAGAGTAGGCGAGGATCCGAAAGAGCGATGTTGAAGTTCGGATACAAAGTCACGAAGACTGCTCCGGCATTCAAAGTGGTTTGGACAAAGTGCCGATGCAAGCATGCTGGTATTGTAAAACCTGGTATCCAACAATGCTATTCTTGCCACAACCGGCAAGCCTTTACGACCATGGAAGGTAAGAGCTAGACGAACAGCGCCATAATGGACATGGGTATATCCCTGTTGAGCCCATTGTCTGGGAAACTCTGGAGGGATCTGGAGAGTAACAAAGTATTCCTTCTCAGTAGCAGGAATAGGATGCTGGTCAAATTTGGAGGATTGGACGTACTCCTTTACTTGCTTTGGGGTTTGGTGGATTAGTTGGCGGATGGAACGGATGGGCGAGAAAGATGTATGTGGTTTGGCAAAAGCTGAGTAAGGGTTCATAAGGGGAATGTGTTTGGTTTCAAAAGAGTATTTTGAAAACCATTCAGCCCATCGAAGCAGCTGAGAATTTGGAATCTGCTTATGTTTAAACTTGGTCATCTGAGGAAAAAATGCCATGGACGTCGGAAAAGCAGGATGGTGTGGACTTCAGGATTTGGTGTCATGGTTCTCAGTTCTCTTTCCAAGTCTTGTTTCCAACATGTAGGATGATAAAACCAATTAAGAAAGTCTAAGAGGTTTTTATCACTTTCTTTTTCTACATTCCTTCCGAGTAAAAATATCCTGGTGAGGTTTGCAATGAACCTCCTGGTTGGAATTTCAATAGCTATTAAGTACTTATTGGTTAAGTACCATAACAGCGTCTTGAGCTGGTCAGGGAAATCATCTTCCTTCCAGATGAGAGGATGAATGAAATGATAATTTAAATTTAACCCAGAAGGATAGAGAATCGAACCTCTATTGAATCTGAACAAATCGTGTGACATTGCCACATAAGATTTTCCAGATTTTCAGCAAGATTGTCATTCTCGGATGTGTTGAACAATCTCCTGGGGATATTTCCAGCTTGACAAGTCTTTGATCTTCTCAATCTTGTATTTTACACCATAATTGAGCATATGGAAGGCGGTCGCTTGATGTACATGTTGATTTCAGTGGTGCTTTGGGTCTTGACAAAAAGTCGGTAAGTACATTCTTTTTGCCAGAATGTGTTTGGTTTCAAAAGAGTATTTTGAAAACCATTCAGCCCATCGAAGCATCCGAGAATTTGGAATCGCTTTCGTTTAAATTTGGTCATCGAGGAAAAGATGCCATGTCTAATTCTACCAAGAAGTGATGGCCGATGAGATGAAACTCAAACTTTTTGATTCCATTTTTTTGCCAAGATTTCTTTAAAAGTAGAGTGGTAATGCATTTCAGCTTGAGAAAACTTTCCACTTTTATGAGCACGGAGGTGTTTCTTACCATCAATTTCTTCAAATAGATGGCTGCCCAAAGATTCATCATCGGCGTTTGTTTGAAGAATTCTTCTTCCCGTTGATGGTATTTGCGGTGGTGGGAGATTTTGCATAATCTCCTTAAGCTCAAAGAATCGCTTCGATCGAGGTTTTCCCCAAGGTGGGGGATTCTTCTTCAGCATGGATTGCAAATGAATCAAAAGCTTTGCAATAGTTGGGACAAAATCTCTGAGATAATTAATTATCCCAAGAAATTGCTGAACTTGTTTTGTGGTGAAGTTGTCTTCAGGAAACTTCAATAATTCTTGAGCAATATGTGGCCCTGGGTAGTACGTACCTTTGTTAAGGTGCATACCAAGAAATTCGATTTCTGTCTGGGCGATATTTATCTTTTTTTGAGAGAGCATGATACCATGTTTCGTCACAATTTCTGCAAATTGCTCAAGGAGTTGATGCAGTGTGCCTCATCGGGGCGTAGAGCAGAATGTCGTCAATGTATACGGCTGCGGTTGACAAGATTGGTTGGAAAATACGACATATGGCCTTTTGAAAAGGGATGGTGCTACCTTTAGGCCAAAAGGAAGGACTTTCCACTGGAAATGCTGGTTCGGGATACAGAATCCTGTTTTGGATCTATCTTCAGGGTGGATGCCCAGTTGCCAAAATCCGGCTTTAAGGTCGAATTTGGAATAGATATGGGCCTTGGTCAGGCCAGCAAAGAGAGAGTCTCTGGATGGTAGGGGGAATTTATCATCCTGGAGAAAAAGATTGAGAGGCTGATAGTTGATTACCGCCTCATTTTCCCTCTATTTTGCTCAAGCACGTTTATTGACATAAAAAGCTTCACAAGCCCATTGAGAATTGGAGATTTCAATAAGGCCTTGTTGCAATAGTTCTGAGCATTCTCTTTGGGCTAAAACTAGATGCTCTGGATTCATTCCAGTATGGCTCGCCTTGGTCGGATTTATATCTTCATTTTTCTTGAAGGGAAGGCGAACAAAGAACTCTGGATTTTTCCACAAAGGATGGGGACATTTTTGGGCGAATTCTGAATGGGATTCCGAACAAGATTCTAACAACTTTTGCATGATTGGATCGAGTAGACTCATCGAATGGAAAAAGTCTCCGAATGTTGACAAACTCGAGAGAATTGGTCTTTATATCTAAGACCTTTTCCAGGAATGATGCGAAGCCGAGAGATTTAAGTCATAATATCCCACCCAATTATCATATCTTTATTGGGGAGACTTGATCCAAATATTTTTGTGGTTATGGAACACCGAGGAAAAACTGGACGATTCTTGGAGTGGTTCGACGCTTGTGGAGAAGGTATCTCCGAAGCCGAGTTGAAATATCGATATAAGGAGTCCGAATTCTTCAGGAAGAACTTTAGTATCTAAAATGGAACAACTTGCTCCAGTATCAATGAGAGCAATAACAGTGATTGGTTTGGCAAACTTTGATGTGAGAATTTTTACTGGGAAGTGAGGACAATGGGTTTGGCTTGAGAAGATATCAAGATTTGGTTCCGGAGATGTGGGTGAAATGTGAAAAATGTCTTCAGACTCTGAGTCTGACTCATTCTCACTAGAAGTTTGATACCAGTGAATGGACCTAGACTTAGAACCAGGGAGAGCCAAGAACAATTTTCTGCAGGTATGCCTTCCCACAGTGGGCGAACAACTCTCGTTCAAGCCCTTCGGGGACAGCCTTTTAGCGAAAACGACTCAGCCCTTTAGTTCGAGCCTAGAGACACCCGAGAGATGCCGGGATGGAAGCGTTTCTAACTTATCCAAGCTGCATTTCTTGGAGGATCCTACCAGGCTGGAGAAGAAGAGAGATTTAGAAAGCCATAAGAGAATTCGAAAGCACACAAGCTGACTGTTAGGATGGTATAATATCAATAACAAGATACATATTTATGTCAGCAGTAAGTGTAGTAAATATTCTATGTCATTTTCTACTATGTAAGTAGTGTTAGTAACATTCTTTTAGGCTCCAGAACCTCATGAAGAAGTTAATCGTTTTAACTTTATGGATAGACCCATACGGTTGTATTAAGATAACAAATTTGTAATATTATTTATTTACTACAGAGGTCTCAAGGGATCTAAACATAAGGTAGTCAAAATTTTTGATCGAAAGCAAACGGTACAGAAATGTGACGTT
Source organism: Eucalyptus decipiens (assembly GCA_014182575.1). Classification (NCBI taxonomy): domain Eukaryota; kingdom Viridiplantae; phylum Streptophyta; class Magnoliopsida; order Myrtales; family Myrtaceae; genus Eucalyptus; species Eucalyptus decipiens. The sequence continues at coordinate 27,082,667 of CM024613.1, forward strand.
TTAATATAACATATTTTTCACAGATAATGTGGTTGCAGATCCACTAACTAAAGGCCTACGCCAATGTGTATTTGAGTGACATATCGTTAGCATGGGCCTAGAAGCATCATGAGATGCTGTTGTTTAGTGGGAGCTATTTTGGCTTTACTCTAATAAAGTTTACATCTGTGGTTCGTTATATTTAGTAACGGTTTGATATGTATCAACTTTTGCATTCAATAAAATAATTTTGAATGTGTTGTTATCATGTTGAATACATATTGATAAAGTCTCAAGGTATCACTTAAATCTTGAGTGAAGGTTAGGGGCATCCAGTTATTAGCCTTGTGCATATGTCTTGTGATACATAAAGAAATGTTAACCATAAGGACAGGATATATGTGGGTTCATTAGAATCATAAAGCATTCTCTAGTGGCACAAGTTTTTGTGACGCCTAAAGTTAAGAGAATGGTGACTAACAAATGAGATCTCTTTATGAGAGATGTTATCCATTTGCCACACTACCATATTGAATCCATATCAATAAAGTTGAGAACATTCGTGATCGTGGAAGGCTCTGTATGTATACATGCAGTTACCGCCATGATTCGTTGTTTAAGACTTTATGGGATAAGATTGACTATTAAGAATTATCTCTGGACCAAATGTGCGCACATACGGTACGATTTCAATTAATATAGTCCAAGTGGGAGAATGTAAGAGTTTTCCTGATGTTGACTAAATTAATTGATATTGTAATTTACTGTTTTTACGGTTACCGTAAAACAGTGTTGGTCTAAGGTGAGATAGAATGTTTCTTAATTAGTCTAATATAGGCTGGCTAGTGTGGGCCGAGTTGAGCCTGGCCCGTAATGAGAGGGACTGGCTGGAAACTCTATAAATAGTGTTCAAGACTCTCCTCTAACCCTAATTCTCACATGTATCCTCACCTAAGGGGCATTTACCTAACGCTACACGTGAGGGGGCTACCTCATTAAGCCAGTGACATGGAGGGCAATAGAGGAGAAGGATTTGCACGTGGAACATTGTGTTTCCGCTTCCGCTTCAAGAACAATGGATCCCAAAACAGGTGCGTTAATCTTTCTACTCAATTATGCATGTTCTTGTTCTAGTTATGGAGATCTTGGGATTACACAATTTGCGTTTAACACACAGTACTAGGTTAGAACCTAGAGCTTAAAAGCAAACCAGTGAGAACCTGTTCGCTTTTAGGTACTATAGCACGTAAGGTAGTTTCCAAGTTTTAAAATTAGATAACTTATTTCGATGTATAGGTTTTAAGTTTAGGATAGATAAAATCTAGAACCTAGTATCTAGAACTTGAAACATGTTTTTTTTTTGGGTGGGGGGGGTTTATATCTTCGCGCAATCTACCGGTATTGTATGGCGTCCAATAATGAGTTCTATAATTTTAAACCACTAATCTGAGCTTCCATTTTATGACTGAGACTTTTACTTTGTTGTTATTATTATTATTATTATTATTATTATTATTATTATTATTATTATTATTATTATTATTATTATTATTATTATTATTATGTTTAAATATAAATTGTGATTAGTGGATTGTAATAGTAAGTAATCCTTATTAAAAGTAATGATTCACTATAATATGTGGAACTTGTATAAAATTTAGAATTTGTAATAGAATAGGTTTAAGATTTCCAAAAATGAAGAATCTGAGTAGGTTTCAGGTTTTAGGTGGAACCTATACCGTATTTAGAACCGGTCACCCCTAATATAAAGTTCTAGGAAAAGGATGTCAAGTGTAGTTGGTGGCAAGAGGAAGAGTTGGGGAAGAAAAAAGAAAAAAAGAGAAGACAAAATGAGAGGAGTAAACAAGATGGGCTTAGTTTGCTTAATTAGGTTGGGCCTAGTTTAGTCTAGCTAGCTAGGTTTTGTTCATGGTGACTTGAATTTGTTTCACGTCTAGTATTTTGAGTTTTGACTAAAATGAGCTTGGAAGAGGATTTGAGAGTTCTAATTAAATTGGGCTTGATTAATATGCCCATTTGTCGTGTGACCTTTTGTAGCTCGAGTTTGGCTATTTTCATGAGGATCGGACCTAGAATTTGGCTCACATTCTTGGAGTCCATTCGACGTTAATGCGGATATGAGCCAACAATATTAGGCCCGAGGATTTTTGGGGAGCTCGGATCTAGTCCATATTTGAGCTGGGCCCTAGGGTCTGGCACAAGTCCCTAGTTTTGATTTAGAAAATTAATTTTAAAAAAATTAAAAAATATTGAAAGAAAATCTTTGACCAAAAATTGAAACTAAAATTGAATAAACCTTTTGAGGTTTTACAATAAACTTTTTGAATGCTATCATTTTTTAGAGATAATTCCAGGTATTTGTTTGTGTACTTCCATTTCTATTTTACTTGATTGTGTTTTTTTAATTCGTTGATTTTTATTTTCACTTTTAGCATGGTTAGGTTAAATCATTAGGACCATAGTAAAAACTTATCTCCTGGATTTCTTAGTGGACAAGAATCTTATGGCTCATGATTGGTAAAAAGACTTCTTGGCCACTTTAGCGAACAAATTATCAAGTTTAGATACCTAAAGGGCATTAAGTAGACAATTAGTGTAATCAAGTCCATAATCCCTAAATCTTTAATTGTATAGGGAGCGAGGTATATTTCCATGCAGCACTTGATTTTTAGCCAATCCCAATATGCTAGTGTTGACTTTTCATTTGAAAATCCCTATAAAATCAATTTGGTTTAATATCGAGTATCCCAATGTTATGTGAGATGAGGACTTACAAGAGCCCACGTCTAATTGAGAGTCATAAGCCATATTTTAAGCAATATCTCTAAACCTAAATGCTTTTCCCTTTTTGGACGGAGAAAGGTAGGTGGTGACATACCCTAAACTTTTTTGTCTCATAAAAAACTCTCAACTTTAAGGCTAGTCCTAATTCTAGCCTAAGCTTTTTTTTTTTCATAGAAAAAAAAAACCCTCAATTTTAGGCCTAGTACCAATTTTTTCATAATTTTTCCCTTATAAAAAAATTTCTAGCTTTAAAGCTAGTTTCAATTTCAGTCTAATATATTTTTATTATCTTATAAAAGATAACTAACTTCTATTTGAGTCCCAAATTTGTTCTCCTTTAACTAATTTCAAAATTTTGTGCTTGTCAATTTCTCGTGCTTGGAAATGTTTCATTTATCACGGTGGGAGAGCTTGCACTCCGGACACTCAAAGAGCTTGCACTTTGAAGTTTTCTATCTCTCGTTGTCGACGAGAAATTTTGGATGAAGGGTTAATGTGGGCAACTTTGTGAGTCAAGTAAAAGTCTATGGTTTTAATGAGACCATGAAAATTTTAGGGTAAAATTGGGACAGAACCTAAATTTGGTTTTTTTTTTTTTAGAATGAAAATAAAATTAGGGTAGAATGAGGACAAAGTTGAGGGTTTTTATGGGACAAACAAAGATTACGGTAGAATTGGGATTGGACCTTAAATTGGAGATTTCTTGAGATAAAATGTAAAATTAAGATAAAAGCTAAAGTTTGAGGTTTCTTTTAGGGTATTGGACCATTTAAAATAGTTAGGGAAGAAGATCTTGTAGTTGTGGAGAAATTGTTTCTCGTACCCTAAACCATAATGCTTTTTTCCTTTAATTTTCCAATTTTTTGCGCACACAATAAATGTTTGCCTAGTATCTATAATCTGGAGATTTTAGACTAAAAGTACAATTGATCAACACACAAAGGATAATTCAAATGCCAAATCTAATGTTACTATAAACAAAACTTCTAATTATGCCTTTTGAGTACTCATCATAGATGTCTCTTACTATATATTTCTCGAATTTCCATTATTTATAAGAATCTTCAAAGATCTCTCCATAATTCAGTAATAAAAATTATCTAGTTGTTTCTATTATAATTACTAGACTTGGTGCTCTCCAGTTAAAAAGATGCGTAATTAGAAAATGAGACTTTTGCAATAATGCAAATTTATTGAAAATTTGAGAATGAAATCTAGAAGTAAAAGTAATGAAGTATGCACATGATTAAATATAAATTTACATTTTATTATATATAAATAAAACCGTTAATTTATTGCATATTGACGAACTCAAAACTTCGTAACCTTAAGGAAAGTTAGCTTCCTTGATTAACTAATCATACCCTTCTATTTTTCAGCTCAAAAAATTGGATGAAACATCTACAACCAAAGACTCTAAAATATGAATGATTGGCTTTTTGCCTTTGAAAAGCTCATATGGGGTATTTTCTAAAGAGGGTTTAAGAAAAACTAGATTTATGATATAACAAGCTGTTGAAATAGCTCTTTGGTATGTAACTTTACTTTCTATGAGAAGAGTTCTTGCTATATCTTGTAAAGACCTATTTTTCCTCTTTACAATGCCATTCTGTTCAGGTGAGTAAGGAGTCAAAAACTAATGCTGAAAATCATTTTCTTCACAAAAGTTTTGAAAACTCTGATTTTCAAACTCTCCCCCTTAATTAGTTTTGATGCAAAAAATGGAATATCCTTTTTCATTTTGAACCCTTTTTGAAAATTTTTCAAAAACAAGAAAATATTTCATGCTTGTGTGCAAGAAAGAAAACCCAAGTATACCTTGTATAGTCATCAACTATCACTAAGCAGTACATTTTACCTCCCAGACTTTGTGTTCTTGTGGGTTCGAAGATATCAATATGAAGAAGCTGCAAAGCTCTGTTAGTAATAACTAAATTGATAGATTTACAAGAACTTCTTACCTATTTACCTAGGGTACAAATTGAGCAGACTTTAGAGCTTTCAAATTTAAAGTCTAGTGAACCTCATACCAATTTCTTTGAGGAAAACTTCGCTATTTGTTTAGTGCTTATATGACCAAGTTTCTTGTGCCAAAGATTTGACTAGTCCTTTACAGAGACCAAACACTAAACATCATCAGTAGTTATATCTAACAAATACATGTTTCTGTGTCTCCTTCTAGTAAAAGACTGCTTCAAATCTTTACTTGTGCCTACACACTTGTTTTCTTGAAAGCATATTCTATATCCGGCATCACATAGCTGATTGATGCTGATAAGATTATAGTTCGGTCCTTTAACAAGAGATACCACTTGTTTTTCCTTCTTTTTGGTACCTGCAAAAATTAAGACAAGTTCAAGTCGTCTTCGGTACCCATTTTTGTTTGGGTCCTCTTTGGTTAGAAGGATTGGCCATGCTTATAAAGTTCCTCCGAATTGGCTTCCAACCTTTGGAATAGTCATTTACATAATGATCACGACTTCCACAGATTGAACACTTAAGGAAGTTTTTACCAACATGTTTTACAAACTGTTTCTAAATTGATTTTCTTAAAACACTGTTGGTGGTTTTTTATTCTTTCTCTCTTTGTGAGTTGGAAAATCATTTTCAAAATCCTTTCTGTTTTTGCATTCAAGTATTGATTTGTTGTAATACAGGATTTGAATGGACAAAATGTGTTCTAAAGTTTTTGAAAAGAATATTGTTGTCTCAATCTTGAGTTTTCCTTCTTCAATTCTGAAAATATTCTAAGCGCGGCCTTGTAATCAACAAGTAATTCTTCAATATAATTAGATACTTCAGCATGAATGTCAAAATTACTTACCTCAAATTCATCTTCCGAATTAGATTTTGCCATGAGACAGATATTAGCATATTCTTTATCACTTTCTTCACAGTTAGTGTTACTCCAAGTCTTGGCCTTCAGTGCTTTCTTTGTCTTTTCACATTTGGTCTTCCATTTCCTTAGAAGTGGACAATTTGATTTAACATGACCTCGTTTCTTGCACTCCAAGCAAATAACATCTTTATTTCCTTCCTTGCCGTTGAAGTTTCTCCGTTGCTCAGAAGTTCTGAAAGTTTTCTTTCCCTTGAACTTTCTTTCCTTTTTGGCCATTCTTTGAAGCTTTTTCACCATGAGAGCAATCTCTTCATTGTCCTCATCATCTTCTTCTAAGTCTGATTCATTAGAATAAAGATTTGATTTCAAAGGTAGAGTTTTCTTACCTTTGATGTCTTCTTCATATAGACGCTCTTCTTCATTGGATTAGAGTATTCCCACTAGCTCATCCACAAAGAGAGGTGAGATTCTTTGAGTCTCTTGGATAGATGTCTTGATGTTATTCCACTCTTTTGACAATCTTCAAAGGATCTTGTTCACCTTCATTGGATTTGACACAGGTTGCTCTTGATATGCCAATCCATTGACAATATTAGTAAATCTACTAAACATGTCAGTTATGGATTCTTCTTATTTCATTTTGAAGGTTTCATATTGTTGGAGAAGAATGTTGATTTTCATCTCATTCACCCTATTAGTTCCTTCGTATGTCACCTGCAACCTATCCCATATTTCTTTTGTAGACTCAAAAGAAGAAATTCGATTATATTCAAATGGAGATAATGTGCAATACAATGAGTAAACAACTTTTGCATCAATTGCTTCTCTTTTGGTGAGGTCTCCATCATATGGAGCTGAGGTTTCTGGTTTTTTTATGCCTTCTTCTTTAGTTAAAGAAGCTTCATGGTCTTATGCCTCTTAGTACAACGTCCCACTCTAAGGGATCATTGGATCTGATGAATACTTTCATCTTGTTCTTCCAAATGCTGTAATCTTTCCCGTTGAAGTAAGGAGGTCTTGAATCACTCTGTCCTTCCATAAAACCTAGTGCAATATTGTTAGCCATAGATAGATCGTTAACTCATAAGTAGTAAAACACTTCAATTAAGAGTAATCAAGGTCTAATACCAATTGTTATGGCAAAAACTATCACCTAGAGGTGGGGTGAATAGGTGATTGTGCGGAAAGAAAATAAGTTAACCCAAAATTCTAGCGAAACAACTTCTGATGAAGTGGTCATATCTTACCGGTACACAATTCTATTACAAAAAATTAAAAGAGTAAGAGATAGAGAATTGCACACATAAGTTTATAGTGGTTTGGCTTTTACAAGCTTATATCCACTCTCCCGCGCTACAGCCAATTGGCTGGAATCTACTGATGAGAACCGATCAAAGTTTACAAGATCTGAGCTCCAACACTCAAGCTCGTGTGTATAGCTTTCTCACACACTCTTGTTGACACCTAATTTTGGAAAAATAAAATTGCATTTTGAACAAATAAAAAAAAATGAAAATGGGGGGAAATTGATTTGATTGAAATATGTAAGGAAATATGGAATTCGATGGATGGCCGGATTTTGTTAAATGCAGTAACAATTTTAAAATTAGGTGAACAAATGGCAATGATTTTGATAAAAGGGAAGGAATCGAAATATCCAAGGAAAAATCAAATTGATTGCAAGATTTTGCTCAATTTACATGAATTAAGGCAAAAGAAAAAGGAAGCTCGAAAATTGCCGTAAAAATAGAGTGGTCGAGATCACTATAAAAGGAGACCAAAAATTTTCGAGCGGAAGGGGGGGCTTTTGGTCGGAAAATTTGAGAGCAAAAATACGTGGGGAAATTCAAAAAAAGAAAAGAAAGAGAGAGAGTACGAAGGCAGAGGAGAGTGTGCGGCTGCAGAAGAACAAAGAAAAGAAGACAAAAAGTGAAGAAAAGTGAAAAGGGGAAAGGAAAAAGCCAAAGCAGCAGAGAGGAGGAAGTGATTGGACATTTACTGTTCAATCTTCTTCCCCACGTTCGCTGCCCCAATCGCCAGCTCTTCACCCGCGCTACGCTCGCACCGCCGGTCTCCACCAGCTATCGTCGCACCGCTGCCTCAACCCGCACCCGGTGCCTTCGCCGCCCGTCTTCACTCACCGGACGCCGCGCCGCGCACCCGACGCCGCGCCTCGAAGCCCGAGGCCTGCTCTGCTCCACCGCCGTTTCGCAGCAACCGAGCTCGGCCGGAGCCCCTTCGCCAAACCCGAGCTGATCGCCGCACCTCCGCGCCCTTGCGGTGACCCGCGATGCCCGAGCTCCGCGCACCTCCGCCCGCTTCCCACCGGATCCGCCCCCGACGTGCTCACCGCGCCGGTGACCCACGACCGAGATCCGCTCGATCATCGACCCCGCGCCGGCCCACGACTCGACCGGCCGTCCTCGCCGCTCCGCTCCTCGATCGTCGACCCCACGGCCGAACCCCCACCGGAACTCCGACGACCGGTCCCGGCGCTATTCCCCGTCGATTCCCTTAGGTAGCTTTTATTTATTTTTTTATTTTTTTAACTTTTTACTTTACTTTTCACTTTATTTAGTTCAGTTTATTTTACTCTTTTTATTTGTTATGTTATCTTTTTGTGTATTTCATTTGATAGCATTTTTAGTAGTTATTTGATTTGTGATATTGGGTATTAATATCTGTAATTCTTGTAGGCGTTATCCGCAAGAATTTTGTCCGGAATTATTATGATTATTAATTTGATCCGAGAGACATTGGATCATTTTTTTAATTATTTTAATTGTTGGGCTTTTTAGTGGAATTTCAATTGTTAAATCACAATGATTATTTAATTTGGTCCGTAAGACTTCGGATCAGATTTGTAATTATTTTGATCTCTTTGTTGTGATAATTAGGGTTAAAATAATTGTTAATTTGACTGTGAGACAACAGTTATTGTTTCGATTATTTTAATCCTTTATTTTGTTGATAGCTTAGATTTAATATTTATTTAATAATTACTTACCTTAAAAAAATTAAAAAGAAACTAAAAAATCAAAATATTCAAAATATTCAAAAAATTTTGCATGAGCATATAGGACATTAAGGTTTAATATAAGAGACACGTAGGTTTAATTAATCAATTTTTTAGGATTATACTTCTAGGATTGCATTTTTAGATAATATTTCTTAGGACTGCATTTTTAGATATTTTAAAAGAAATAAGTTAGGATTAGACTTAAATAGCCTTTTTAGAAGTCTTAGACATAATTGGCGCATTTTCATATTCTCATCCTCTTTTAAAAATAAAAAATAAAAATAGTTTTTCTAAGACAGGATAGGGTTTAAGTCAAATTAATCCCTAGAATAAATTAGAAAATTATCCCTTCTTAGATAGATTAATTAGGATCTTTATAAATTCTGAATTTCAATAAAAAAAAAATACAAAATACTAGGTGCATGTTAACTAGTTTGCATAATAGGATCATTTAATCAGAATTTGTTCATTAGTGAAGTTAGGTCATGAGGTGCATAATAACTAGTTTGCATAACAGGCCCATTTAATTAGAATTTGCATATTAATAGGATTAAGTCATTTAGTTAAGAAATGCATTTTCATAAAATAATTTTCAAGAAAACCCAAAGAAATTGTTTGCTTCGTGTGATGCAATTTATTTATTAAATGTCTGAGCACCCATGTGGTCACCTCATTTGCATGATAGTAATTTAGGTGAAAATAAATCAACTGCTTGCAAAAATATTTTGAAAAATTAAAAAGAAATGGTACCGAAAGGGCATTAGAAAATTCTAGTGTAACCAAGTCCCCGTACCCTTAATCTCTGGTTCGTAGGAGTAAAATAAATCTCCCTTTATTTTACTTAGGTGTCTAATCGACCTACCATAAACCGATTAGTGGCGACTCCTAATTAATAACCTCTTGCATGTTTAAAAATTTAGACTTAAGTTGCGATTTGGTATGGGCTTGGGAGAGCCCGGGCTAAGTTTAAAAGCTTGGTAGTCCATTAACCTAGTTTTAGGTGGTGCACCCAAAAAAATTGGTCGCGACAGCTTGGCGACTCCACTGGGGACTTGTGTTAAAACACTTAGTGGACTTAGGCCAATTTTTCTTTTTCTTTCAAAATAAAAAAAAAATGTTTTGTTTGGCAGCAAGGACACCAGGTACGTCCCTAACATTTCTAAGGTGTTAAATGTTTTTGCAGATGGGAAGTATAAGGGGAGTAGTCTATGCTAACCTTTGTCTTGTAGGTTGGAGTGTGGGATTAATGATTTATTTTTCCATGATTAGAAGTGTTGTTTGCATTTAAACTGTTGTGCATGTTTTATTGTTTTTAGCACTACACTATTGCACACACAACCTGTGGCCGGACCTGGGCTGCGATAGGATTTCTAGGATGGTGTTGAGAAGGATACTTCCTCCAAAGCGAGACTGCTATGTAGAGGTTGACCTTCTCTTCCCGAAAGTCTTTTCATGGTGTCGAATGAGTTTGTCCATATCCGCGAGACTGCGTGAATATTGGACATTCCATTCGGCGAGCCGGAGTTAGGGGGACCTGACACGTTAATGCGAGACTGCAACGGTCAGATCATCCTCTTAACTCCACTTTGTTAAGCCGTCTAGATAAAAATCGAGCCTCACACTTCATGCGCTTGTCTGTGTGATTGCCGTTGATTTTCCTTGGTGAAGTAAGTTTTCTATCCTTATACCATGTAATTTATTTTGGTCCGTCCATGACAATGTAGGGTAGTCATTTGATCTAATTCCTTTGTCAATCAGAAATGAAGTGAGGGAATTGTCATGCAATGAATCATTTGGAAAAAAAAAAAAAACTTTGGAGAATTTTTTTCAATTCATGCCTAGAAAATTTGATCTTGCTAAGGTATCTATTTTTCTAGTTCTCTTTAGAAAATTCACTTCTTGTAAGAACTTTTCATAAAAAAAAAAATGAAAAAAAAGTTGATAGATCATTGTCATGGATTGGTTCGCTATTTGCACCTCATACTTATGCATTTTCATCCATTTAGGTGGCAACGGATCCTCCACGCTCACCCATCATCACACGATTAAGAGCAAGAATGACCGACCAAGGCGAGATGCGTGATCGCATGTCCTCCGTGGAAGATCAACTCAAACAGTTAGCCGCTTCCATGCAGCTTATAACAGCTCAACTTCAATCCCTCCAAGTGAACCCAAATCCTCCACCCACTCTCCCCGAGATAGTAGTCCCGAGGCAGGCAGATAGAGCCCAAATGAATGATGACGAAATGCCCGGGCTGGAAGATGACATGGCCCTTATTGGAAAGGCCAAGTTAGACAGTGTTCCCAAGACGGATCAGGATGAGCGATTTGCAAAGCTGGAGGAAAAAGTGAGACAGCTGCATGAGTCACAAAGCTCACTCCCATTCGACCTCTCGGTCTATGAGAAGGTTAAAATGCCGAGCAAGTTCAAGATGCCGGAGTTCGAGAAGTATGACGGGACATCTTGTCCAAAGTCTCATTTGCAGATGTACCACGTGCGCATGGCCCAAAGACGTAAAAATGAGCCCCTCATGATCCAATCATTTCATGCGAGTTTGACTGGGCCCGCACTAAACTGGTACGTGATGAAGAACGTAAACCTCCTTGAAACCTGGAACGAAGTGGCGGACACGTTCCTCAAACAGTACAAGTTCAACATGGACATTGCGCCTTCCCGAGAAGACCTGGAACGGATGGAAAAGAAAAGGAGTGAGTCATTTAAAGAATATGCTGTGAGATGGAGAAACTTGGCAGCTCAAATTACTCCTGAGCCTGCCAACAAGGAGTTGATGAAGTTGTTCGTGAAGACCCTTCCATCTGAGTTCCGTAATCGAATGGCCAGTACGTATGTCGAGAACTTCAACCAGCTTATTCCTGTAGGAGAACAGATCGAGATGGGGATAAGAGAAGGATGGTTTTCTGAGTCATCTACTAAAAGATTCTTTGCCAAGAAAGATAAGGAAGTTGTTGAGGATGTGAATGTGACCTATAGCCCAGAAGGTGCTAATCGCACCCTATCCAAATGAATCAAAGGCAACAACAAATTGCTGGTCGTCAATCATTTGCCCAAGCATATAATACAAGGCAATTCTCTTCTCTCCCTGGATCTCCATCTCAAGTGTTAGCGATTCTCCGAAAGAAAGGTTTGCTTTCTAGTGAACCGAAACGTCCTAACCGCGAAAGCAATCGAGGTTACGACCCGATGAAGAAATGTGACTACCATAGCGGTGAACTGGGGCATTCAACTGATGAATGTTTCACCCTCAAGCACAAGATCCAAAACCTCTTGGACACGAAGGCTTTTTCGTTTCAAACTGCTCGACCGAACGTCCAAAAAAATCCGTTACCGGAGCATGAGGGTACGGTGAATGCTATCTTGGAACATGACGCCGGTCGAGTCAAGAGCTTGAAGGTGCATATGATGGACAGCCTGGGGCAGCCGAATGATGGATGGGGTGGCATGGACGAGCCGACACCCCAGGAGATGGAGAACCCAGATGATGTGGCTTGGAGGGGGTTACAAACTTGTTCGACGACCTCATCATAAGAGCCGTTGATGAAGGACCCCCTGAAAAGATGGGCCTTGGCCCACAAGAGTAACTCTTTCACTGCTTTTGCACATTCCCCTGCGTGAGAATTGTTATTTTTCTGAATGATGTTTTCAGTTTCTTTTTTTTATTGATTGAGTGTTGCATTTTCTCCATTCAATAAATGTAATTGATTGATGAATTTCAATGAAATTACAAATTTTATTTTGAGGGCATGATGAGGTACACCAAACCAGCCCGGTGATGATATCCAACCGATAAAAGAAAAGAAAAATCCAAGGAGAATTCTGAGGCCTGGGCTTCATCATACTTTTTCGTGTAAATTTTTTTTTTAAATGCTTTTCCAAATACATTTCAAAAAAAAAAATCAAAAAAATAAAACTTGATTTACTCTGTTTGTCTTTTTGACCCATCTACTTTTTGTTTCAGAGACAGTCTTGTAGCATGTAAAGGTGTGGAAATGGTCCAATCCAATTCCGGAGCCTAAGGGCAAGTTCGTTCCAAATTACAGTGGCCCATATGTGGTAAAGAAGATACTTCCTGGATGTGCCTTGATCTTGGCAGAAGTACATGGTCACGAGTGTTCCACTCCATTTAATTCTAATGTTGTTAAGAAGTATTATTTGTGATAGAATTTGCCATGTCATATTTTGAACTGAGAGCATTTCTATGATGAGTAAATTACTTCAAATTTGTTGCAAATTTTGCATATTTTCCTTGATGAATTGTGTGAGATGAATTGAATGTGTCAAATGAAGTACTTTGGAATGACGAAAGGCAAAGCCTTGTTCTATACAGTGTTTCATACACTAACCCTCAGAGAGTTGTGTGAAAAATTCCATGCCCGCAAGGAAGAGGGCTATCTCGCAAAGGGTATGTCAACCAAGGTGATGAAAGGCATTCGTTTCTCTATCCCAAACATTACAGGTGATCCATTGCTCACCCCCTTTGAGCCCCATACACTTATGGAGATTTTTTAAAATTATCCCTGTCAAGAATCATCCCACACTGGGGCAAATTTAAAATGAATGATAGGAATCTTTTTGCTCACGCTTGCATCAATCTTTGAGCATCACTTTTGCAGTGTAACTTACGCGGTAATTCAAGTGCCTTAGGATGACGAAGAGCAATTCTTGCTTTATCCTACACACTTTTGACTATTGCATAGCCCACTTGAGCCTATAAATTCATTTCATGTCAAACCCAGTTGGTGATCATCCCCCACACTGGGGCAAGATGAAAGACCATCATTCAAGTAGCACGGTCTAAAATGCTCATAAAAGAAGACTGTGTAAGTCCAAAGAAAAGAAGTGCAAAATAGGGGCATGAAAAAGCAGTGTGCCTGGTAAAAGCAAGGCCAATCCAAAAAAAAAAAAAAAACCTCTCTTATGTTTTTGCAATCAATGGAGTAGTGATAAAAAATCTTCGACAGTAGAGAAGGAAAGTGGTGGAAATGTCAAGATGATCACCAACTTTAACCCCCCTAAACACTTTTTGAGCCTAATGATCATTTCATTTCTCAACCCATGAACCAAGCCTATGTTACGTCCCTTGCAAAGTCTCTTCATTAGGGCACTTGAATTAACCTAGGGGTTCACATGTTTTAAGCATCGCTCGAAGAAGTGCGAACAAGATTATTTCTTTCTCATTTTGCAGGATTCTTGACTTGTAAACCCCGAGATGATTACAAAATATCACTCATTCTTTCAAAAGCCTCGACTCAAAGAGTCCCTTTTGTTAAGCCATTGACCAGACCCACATTACGGTCCCTGTTAAAGACCTCTCAGATTGGTAAGGTCGTACCACTTGCGAGATTGCGCAGAACCTTGTTTGGCATGATGACAGTGAGATAGAGTGATTGTCAAAATCCTGCATCAAAGGTCAGGATGAAACGACCCTTTTTAATGAGGATGAGCGCAAAGCCCTTTCAGATTGAAGGATCTTTCATTTGACACATCCATGACACTCACATGTTCAGATTGGAATATTCTTTTGAGATATTTCCCAATGGAAATTAGGCGATGCAAGATTGATAGAAATAATCACGCATGAGCCTCATTTGAATTAATGCATGTCTGTGAATGCATATTGCTTTTCCTACAACTGTGTTTTGCAGGAAACGTATCCCCCAAGAATCAGAGATATCATCAGGTAAGTATATCTCTATCCATACCTTGAATATTTGTCATTGCACAGGTATTCCCTTTTAAACATACCGACACTCCGTTGAGTTGTCCCCTAAAGATTTTTCCTCCAGATTCAATTTGATTAAGGCGACCGAAGAATGGTTCGGGTCTGGTCGGATGATTTGTCGCAAGGCTGGGCGACCGAAGAATGGTTCGAGTCCTAGCCAAGCAAAACCTCGCCTCTAGGCGACCGTAGAATGGTACGGGTCTTAGACAACATTAAAGATTTTTCCTCTAGATTCAATCGATTAAGGCGACCGAAGAATGGTTCGGGTCCCGGTCGGATGATTTCTCGTCGCAAGGCTGGGCGACCGAAGAATGGTTCGGGTCCTAGCCAAGCAAAACCTCGCCTAGGCGACCGTAGAATGGTACGGGTCCTAGACAACATTTATTGCTCTAACAGGGCGACCGTAGAATAGTACGGGTCCTGGAAAAGTAATTTCCCCATTCAGGCGACCGTAGAATGGTACAGGTCCTGAAAAATCAATTTTTCGCCTAGGCGACCGTAGAATGGTACGGGTCCTGGGAAAGCAGTCATTTTGTGAAGTCATGTTATTATTCTAGGCGACCGTAGAATGGTACGGGTCTTAGACATGTAACACCAATCTATCTTGAGTTACTCTACCATCCCCGAAGGTAAGTAATTCGGTAAGTTCCTTTATCATTTGCATTAATATTTCTATGCATCATATAAATTTCATTTCAAAATTAGAGTCATTTTCCAAAAAAAAAAAAAAATCATTTAGTACATGAGCATAATTAAAATTAGGTCTCAATTTGTCTTTGAAGGCAACCTCTACGAGCTCACCTTCAAAGAGGGGCAGCTGTTGACACCTAATTTTGGAAAAATAAAATTGCATTTTGAACAAATAAAAAAAAATGAAAATGGGGGGAAATTGATTTGATTGAAATATGTAAGGAAATATGGAATTCTTATGGATGGCCGGATTTTGTTAAATGCAGTAACAATTTTAAAATTAGGTGAACAAATGGCAATGATTTTGATAAAAGGGAAGGAATCGAAATATCCAAGGAAAAATCAAATTGATTGCAAGATTTTGCTCCAATTTACATGAATTAAGGCAAAAGAAAAAGGAAGCTCGAAAATTGCCGTAAAAATAGAGTGGTCGAGATCACTATAAAAGGAGACCAAAAATTTTCGAGCGGAGGGGGGGCTTTTGGTAGGAAAATTTGAGAGCAAAAATACGTGGGGAAATTCAAAAAAAGAAAAGAAAGAGAGAGAGTACGAAGGCAGAGGAGAGTGTGCGGCTGCAGAGAAGAAAACAAAAAGTGAAGAAAAGTGAAAAGGGAAAGGAAAAAGCCAAAGCAGCAGAGGGGAGGAAGTGATTGGACATTTACTGTTCATCTTCTTCCCCACGTTCGCTGCCCCAATCGCCAGTTTCTCTTCACCCGCGCTGCGCTCGCACCGCCGGTCTCCACCAGCTATCGTCGCACCGCCGCCTCAACCCAGCACCCGGTGCCTTCGCCGCCCGTCTTCACTCACTGGACGCCGCGCCGCGCACCCGACGCCGCGCCTCCGGCCCGAGGCCCGCTGCTCGCTCCACCGCCGTTTCGCAGCAACCGAGCTCGGCCGAGCCCCTTCGCCAGCAACCCGAGCTGATCGCCGCACCTCCGCGCCCTTGCAGTGACCCGCGACGCCCGAGCTCCGCGCACCTCCGCCACTTGCCTTCCCACCGGATCCGCCCCGACGTGCTCACCGCGCCGGTGACCCACGACCGAGATCCGCTCGATCATCGACCCCGCGCCGGCCCACGACTCGACCGGCCGTCCTCGCCGCTCCGCTCCTCGATCGTCGACCCCACGGCCGAACCCCCACCGGAACTCCGACGACCGGTCCCGGCGCTATTCCCTGTCGATTCCCTTAGGTAGCTTTTATTTATTTTTTTTATTTTTTTTTAACTTTTTACTTTACTTTTCACTTTATTTAGTTCAGTTTATTTTACTCTTTTTATTTGTTATGTTATCTTTTTGTGTATTTCATTTGATAGCATTTTTAGTAGTTATTTGATTTGTGATATTGGGTATTAATATCTCGTAATTCTTGTAGGCGTTATCCGCAAGAATTTTGTCCGGAATTATTATGATTATTAATTTGATCCGAGAGACATTGGATCATTTTTTTAATTATTTTAATTGTTGGGCTTTTTAGTGAAATTTCAATTGTTAAATCATAATGATTATTTAATTTGGTCCGTAAGACTTCGGATCAGATTTGTAATTATTTTGATCTCTTTGTTGTGATAATTAGGGTTAAAATAATTGTTAATTTGACCTGTGAGACAACAGGTTATTGTTTCGATTATTTTAATCCTTTATTTTGTTGATAGCTTAGATTTAATATTTATTTAATAATTACTTACCTTAAAAAATTAAAAAGAAACTAAAAAATCAAAATATTCAAAATATTCAAAAATTTTGCATGAGCATATAGGACATTAAGGTTTAATATAAGAGACACGTAGGTTTAATTAATCAATTTTTTAGGATTATACTTCTAGGATTGCATTTTTAGATAATATTTCTTAGGACTGCATTTTTAGATATTTTAAAAGAAATAAGTTAGGATTAGACTTAAATAGCCTTTTTAGAAGTCTTAGACATAATTGGCGCATTTTCATATTCTCATCCTCTTTTAAAAATAAAAATAAAAATAGTTTTTCTAAGACAGATAGGGTTTAAGTCAAATTAATCCCTAGAATAAATTAGAAAATTATCCCTTCTTAGATAGATTAATTAGGATCTTTATAAATTCTGAATTTCAATAAAAAAAAATACAAAATACTAGGTGCATGTTAACTAGTTTGCATAATAGGATCATTTAATCAGAATTTGTTCATTAGTGAAGTTAGGTCATGAGGTGCATAATAACTAGTTTGCATAACAGGCCCATTTAATTAGAATTTGCATATTAATAGGATTAAGTCATTTAGTTAAGAAATGCATTTTCATAAAATAATTTTCAAGAAAACCCAAAGAAATTGTTTGCTTCGTGTGATGCAATTTATTTATTAAATGTCTGAGCACCCGTGTGGTCACCTCATTTGCATGATAGTAATTTAGGTGAAAATAAATCAACTGCTTGCAAAAATATTTTGAAAAATTAAAAAGAAATGGTACCGAAAGGGCATTAGAAAATTCTAGTGTAACCAAGTCCCCGTACCTTAATCTCTGGTTCGTAGGAGTAAAATAAATCTCCCTTTATTTTACTTAGGTGTCTAATCGACCTACCATAAACCGATTAGTGGCGACTCCTAATTAATAACCTCTTGCATGTTTAAAAATTTAGACTTAAGTTGCGATTTGGTATGGGCTTGGGAGAGCCCGGGCTAAGTTTAAAAGCTTGGTAGTCCATTAACCTAGTTTTAGGTGGTGCACCCAAAAAAATTGGTCGCGACAACTCTCAACCTCTAAAAGGTTATACAATTTTGCTCATTGAATCAAATGCAAAAATGATCACAAACACCTTTAAGAGTTTTATAATAAATAGCTCCAATACTCGTAAAAGAAAATTAATTTCCTTGTCATAAAATTAATCCCTTTATAATGTTTAACATCTAATAAAAAGAAGAGTACTTCTTACCTTCTCATATTTTTCAAGCTTTCCTTTCATGTGTTATGTTTTGAGGCTTGTTCTATCATCACGGTATCCTTATTTGAACGTGAAATTCAGAACAAAAAATATACTTTTTTTCATGCTGAATTTAAGCCAAATCCTCCGGTCAAAATCAAAGCCGTGAACATGGCGATCCAACTAAAGCCATTCGTGTAAGGGCAAATTGGAAAACGGATTTTAATTAACAACAATGTACAATTTAGAGCAACTTCTTTTTTCATCAAATTATGTGACCTCTAATTTAATTAACCACACTGTATAGTTTAATATCTAATCCAGTTTACAAATTATATTGTTAGGTATTTAGTGAAAACCAAATGATTATCAAGTCTAGTCACATAGCCCACATTTTGCGCAAACATATTCGTTTGCATATTTAAAATTGTTTATTTGGATAGAAAAATATAATAACAACTATTAAAAAAAGAGAGTAGAAGAATTGGTTTTTATCCAGAAAAATGGCTCGGCCTGTATATGATTCACTAGCCGAGACCAAAACAATGTATTCGGCCTAGATGGAACAAGACCATGCCATGCATTCACCCCTCCCCCCCCCCCCACAACAAAAAATATCTTTCACAGAAAGTTTTACCTTTTAACCCTCTTGTAGTAATTTGTTAAAAGTTGCCATGGTCATTTCAACAAGCAACTGCCCTACCTCTTAGCCAAAACAACAAAAAAACAAAAAACAAAACAAAACATTGGCCTATCTTGATCTGTCCTCCTTCTTTGCCTAGAACATATCTATTGGAAGTATCTAATCTGAATATACTTAATGTTTTTTCTTTGCTAGACAATACTTTCATGTCCAACAAACAATAAACTTCTCTCTCTCTCTCTCCCCAATGGCAAACCATCATGTCCTCCTCGTGGCCACCATAATCGCTGCTATCACCTTTTGGGAAGGGGCGCCTCAAGCCAGGCCATGTACGCCTAGGCGGAGGGTCGTCGGTCGCGACCCAGGTGTGCCACTGGCAGTCTCTCCCTCCAGCTCTTTTGCTCTGCTCGAACTCTCACTTACGACTCTCTCAAGCTCGCACTCTAACTCGTCCTCCCTCAGCCAAACGCCAGCCTGCCCTGTCGTACTGCACGCGACATTCTCCGCAGCTTTCTCTGTAACCTGTGCCAGCATCCTTGCCTTTTTGTGGCGTTGCTACGATGCGTCGTGCGTAGCATTGGGTAAGGAGAAGAGAAGGAGTGAACGGGCCGGGCTAGGGAAATGAAAAGATGGGCCGGCCCAGGTGCAGAAGGGAGAAGCAAAAATTGAGAAAAGGTGGAGAAAACAGTTTAAAAAGTTCCAAATTTATTATACTTTTATCAATTCAGTTCTAATCCTTTCAATTTTGCTAATAGAGTCCCAAACTTTTTTACTTCTTATCAATTAAGTCCATCCACCAATTTTAATTGGAAATAGTTGGCATGGAAGTCGATAGTGCCACGTAGAATTACTGATGATAACGTGAACAAATTTTAATTATTGTTTTTAATTTTTTTTCTCTCTTTCTATTTTTTCTTTCTTTTCTTTTTTGCTTCTTCTTCTTCCTTTCATCAATGGCCAGCCACTAGCTATGCTGAGTTGACTAGCCTCACTTGCCACAAGCGAGGCGTGGGTCGGGCAAGCCTCGACAAGGGGAGCCCTTGCCCGGACAAGGCCCAGCTAGGATCGACCTCGCCCATGCCAAGGCGGTCTCACCAGATCTAGCTAGGGAGCCCTCGCCCGAGCTCGCCTAGGCGAGGCCCCATGAGGGTTGTCCTTGCTCACCCTTGCCTAGGCCAAGGCAGGCTCACCCGATGTCGCCTTTGCCGGATCAAGCAATGCTCGGTAAGGCCATCCTAGCCTAGGTGAGGGCCAACCTCGGTAGATCTAGCCCGGGCAAGGTCAACCTTTGTCGGGTCTCACCTGGTGGCGCCTCCCCGTGGCAAGCGAGGCCGGTCGGCCCGACATAGCCGATGGCCCACCTTTGGTGGCCAGCCACTAAAAATGAAATAAGAAGAGGCCAAAAAGAAAAGAAAAAAATGAGAAAAAAAATCATAAACAATAATAAAAATTCAAAAAAAATATTAAAATATTATTAAAAATTATTCACTTTAGCGCCGATAGTTCTACATAGCAATGCCGGGGTCTATGTGGGGGATTTTCAGTGAAAATTAGCGGGATGGACTTAATTGTAAGAAGTGAAAAAATTTAGAACTCAATTTGAATAATTTAAAGGTTTTAAATTGAATTAGAAAAAGTATAATAGATTTAGGAATTTTTGAACAATTTTCCCGAAAAGATGAGTTTGTGCTAGGCCTAGGCGGAAAAGAGAAAAGGCCTCACTTTTAAAAAAACTAATTTAATATTGGTATTTTAATCTATTTTTTAATTTTCTATTTTTAAAATTAATAATTAATACTAGTATTGCTAATATTGCCTAATGTCTCTGTGCCATGCGTTTTAATGAAAATATATGCGATGCATTTTAATGAAAATTATTTTTTGTTAAGGGATTAAAAATTGATCCCTAAAATTCTACGCAATTAAGCCCTAAATAAATAAGCAAAATTTAGCTGCCAACAATTAGTACAAAATTAAATCCCATATGGTCACTCCATGGCTTGTTTTAAGTCATTGTGAGCCAAAAACCAATCTTGACCCTAAGGTTCTTGACTAAGATAATGAAGAAACCAAATTAATCACCATAAAGCTATTATGCCAACTCATTTCCTTGCTATAACCAGCTCGTTAAGGCAGCTTCGTATCTCACAATACAGTGAAAGCTTATGAGTATCTCCAGTACATTGTAAACAAACAAAAATGCCAAAAGAAGACATTCACCTGAACTAGCATGGACTCATCATGTATTTCAAGAAGGAACAGAACTAAATGACCGGGCCCTAGAGCCTTTGCTTTGATTGTTTGCCCTTGCTTCACCAAAGATTCAGCATCATTGACCTCTTGTAAAGTGTTGCTGTTGACGAGAACAAGCCAGTAGCCAAAAATGAATTCCTTACCCTTTCAGAACCAGAGAAGCTTTCGAACTGCTGCTACGCCACGGCCAACAAGTTGTCCACTCTGCCGGTGATGCTGTTTCCCTCACGGTGAGCAGGGCCAGCCTTGTGTGGAAAAGAGTCCACATGATGGACAATAGATCCTGTATCGCTGTGCATGCTAGTAGACATCCATCCAGATCCATTGGTCATCCTTATCACATTCTTGCTCAATGGCCTCATGGTTATGAACATATAAAGCAACCCAAAAGTGTAACAAAGACGATCCTTTCAATTATATACTTCGCACTAAACAGCGTATCCACCATGGTGCTATGGTGTACTCCAAGCCTTCTTTTCAATTGAACAGAGGTGAACTTATGTTGCTTCGACTGCTGTTCTTGCCGACCATATCTGGACTCTGAATATCAATCAACTGCTTAATGGCCAATCCAAGGTGTCAGGAGGAATTGAGGGAGGAAGAGATTCATCAAACTCTCCTCTCTGTTGACTACTTTGATTTTAATGAGTTTTCACATTACATAAAGTGTGTCTAAATGATATCATTAATTAGGTTTTGACATTAATTATCGTTAATATTGAACGTGTGATAGGCCAGCGACTTCTTTGATTTCAAGATTATAAGTATATAGTCTTGTTCGCATTTGACCCTCTTTGTATACCATCAACACAGAACCTGAGTCCTCTTTAACAAAAAAACAAAATATAATGGTTGGTGAAAATTATTTTGTCACAGGATCCAAAACCGATGAAACAAAACCCTACCCTCTTCCGTGTTTTGTCCGAGAGAGTGGACATCTCACTTTCTTCAACGCGAGGGATTCCTTTCTACCTTTCAATCATTCGGTTTATTGGACTGATATTCTAGAGATAGATATAACATAATTATGTATGACTTAAATTACAGATTATAGATTGTATTTGTACTGAGATGTTAATATTTGTATGTTGTGATAGTTTTACGTATTTCAAGTCATTAAAAATTCAAAATGTAAACTTACCCAAAAAAAAAAAAAATTCAAAATGTACGAGCCATAAGATTTATTTTCTTAAAGTAAGAAAACAAAAGTAAAAGTCATGTTATAGACACCATATGAGTCAATCAGAACTCGAGCAAGAAGATATGAAGGAAAATCCACAAACAGACATGCAGATACTATTTGGAATTTGATTTTCTACCCTTATTATAACAGTACGTTATTATATTCATTGCTTAAGTCAACATCATCGACGCCAGGAGATTATTCGGGATTAACATTTTTAATAAATGTTTCCCCACTGACGGAACATAATATACTACAGTCCAAGTCGATGAGCCTAATTTCTTTTCTTACATACTGGTAATGAACAATATAAATATATTCATACAATATGTTTACGTGAAATGCTTGCTAAATAACTAGACCGAATCTGTTTTCACTTAACACATATTAGGTTGGAGGCTATTTATTTTGATAAAAAAAAAAATAGTTGCTCTTAATTTTACGGTGTTATTAATTGATTGTTAACATTTCATCGTCTAATTTAGCATTGCACGAATGGCTTTAGATCGAATAGGGCACAATGTGTAACACATAGAAGGAAATGTAGATAAAATTCACTCGAAGTGTCAAAACTTGACATACAAAGACACTTTAATGCCAAAAGTTCCAAAATGTACACTTAAATGTCATTTTTTTATTTATGAAATTTAGGATACTTCACTGTCAAGTTCGGCAAGGGTAGCCGGAAATCTGATGTAGCATTATTTTAAAAATAAATTCATATACGTGACTCGTCGGAATTGTCTACTCAGCAATGAATGTGCAAAACAACGCCATTTTATCTCAAAATCGATTTTTTTAATATAAATATTAGTTAAATTATTATTATTATTATTATTATTATTATTATTATTATTATTATTATTATTATTATTATTATTATTATTATTATTTATTTATTTTTAAACGAGGAGTGATAGCAAATTGGCGAGGGCTTGTTGGGCCTTGGCAAATGGCCAGCGACCTTGGCCGATCGCCAGCAAGTGTCGCTAGCCCTTGCCTAGTTGAGTAAGAGTTGTCGCTAGTTAGGGTGGGTTCACTTTGCCATGCCACGACTAGCAATGGCCCTTGGCCCCTCTAGGCAAAGGTTGACTTCCCTCACTGGATGGAGGGGAGGGCCATAAGCCCTTGCCCTAGATCTGGCTAGGGCCTACAAGCTCTCACCGTCGTTTAGGGCCCGATGTCCTTAGCCAACCCTCTAACAAAGATGGGGCGACAATGGCAATGGTTGTAGAGGCCCTTGCCAAGCCATGTGGGGGCTTAAAGCGCCACATGGAAAGTTTTTAAAAAAATTGCGAAATGGATACATGGATAATTTTTTTAAAAAAATATGTGTCAAGTCAATAAAAAAGTCGCTCGAAAACATCAAGTCAATAAAAAAGTCGCTCGAAAACATCAAGTCAACACTTTGGCAGGAACCACTGGGGGTTCGCCCCAGTGGCCACCCTTCCAACATGGAAGGGGGAGGTGAGGGGTTTAAATCCCTACCTTCTCAGGGGGAGATGGTGGTAGGGACGTGTAAGTTTTGAGAGTGGGTCTCTTGCAGGGCACAAGTCTGCGAGTGAGTGTAGAGTAGGAATAGAGTATGACTGACCAAAAAAAAAAAAAAAAAACTTTGGCAAGAGTTTCTCATTGGCAATCAAATGTTCCATTTTTCTTCAATTTTGACACTTAAATGAACCTGTTGGAACTTTTAGGAACTAAAGGTGTACTCTTGTGCTAAATTTCGACACTTTCGATACCTGCACCCGAAGGAAAGGTTCATGAAATTAAGAAGATAAACAGATGGTTCATTCTTACAAGTTGACATTATAATGGATCTTATTTCTATACCTATCTGTTTGTAATTAATCTTCCATAATTTTCTCCTCCAGGTCCCCCAAACAACAAAGTATAGCCCATGAATTCATCGGCATTGTTGAGAGCAACACCATAGCAGTCTTTCGAAGTCGTGCGAACCGATACTACTTGCCAAGACTCGGGCAATTTCCAAGCTTTCGAGCGATCCGTGTAGTGAATTTGTCTGAAAACGCACGCATGCGTGCATGACTTGTCTGGAAAGTATCCGCTTCCCATCGGCGGAAATGGCATGTCTTTGGCCGCGCGCCACTCCTCCGTTGAACAGTGTGTCAGCGCCATACGTCAAATCAGGGAACAACTCAGCCGGCCAATAGCCCACGTTAACGCTAACGTTATCCTTTTCGACTATCAACCACCAATTATTTGTGCTCAAATCCTGTTGGGATGTTAATCGTGCAATAGTCGTTAGAGAAAATTTTATGTGCCCCATAAGAACGATATTTCGCTCGTCGGCAGGTAAATCAATTCACACACCATGAAATTTCCAACTAAGTTCACTAGCATGTTGGAGAGAGCGGCAGGTAAATCCTTTTTCAGTAATTATTTCTTGTTTTCACAAATATGTTCATAAAGTAACATGTTCGTGTAAAAAAGGTTTCAAAATCCTTGAAAGAGCAACTTATCACCTTTTTCCACAGCTCATATCTATGGTGCAACTTTCATACTACATAGAATTTTTTTTTTTTTTTTAGTTTAACCATTATTACAGAGGTCCGAAGAAAAGGAGTTAACTACTTGGTCAATTGCAAGATGAATCTCGGCTAGTGGCCCCTCATAAACAGAAGAATGTGGGACAACTTGTCCGAGAGTAATGGAACGATCAACTTGCACAAAGCCTGGACACTGCAAATCATAGCATCCATCCACCTGTTCTTTGAACATGTATTAGAATGATTGTCCAATTTGGACTAGTTTCATTTAGCTCTTTGAACAGTAGATTTAGCGCTGATTGGGTAATCATTATTGCATAACTTGCCATGCCAAGTATCATTATCATGTATGCACATGACATAATTCTAAGAATAACCGACACTCGTCAAAAACTGAATTTGATTAAAAAAATTCAAAAGCTGCATTCCAATGAATTAACATTTTACATATAGAAATTGATAGTACGCAAAATTTTACCAAATTACAATCAAATGTGCAATAACTACCGAATTGTGAATCCATATGAGATAGGAAACAGAATTTTACAAGGTAATCAAACGCAGATAAGAAAAAAAATTTGAATGGGCAAAAAAGAACTCGGTGAAACTTCAAGGAAGCCATCCATGAAATTGCTCTCTTCGGCAAAAGTCGTAGCAAGTTAGAACTTACTTTCCAGTAAATAGAAAGATGACTCTTATCATCGTTGTATACATCTGGAGCCACCTATCATGACAAAATTCCATTAGACCCAATATTCTATAGCAAGAGACAATGAGAACAGCGCCATATGTGAAAAAATAATGCATCTTAGATAAATGAAATTTCACTTTGAATATTTTCTCTTTTTTATTTTTATTTTTTATTTTCCATTCAGAAAGGAAAAGAAATATCGTAATTAACTAGTTTATCGGAAAAACATACCAACCATCCAACTCGCATCACGTTTTTGGGATGAATGTTTCTGCTGGCGATCCAAATCTGAGCTCTGTTAAGGAAATCCCTTATGATGTTTTGAAGATGACAAAATAAATCAAAGGCTACTAACATGTTTGATGGTTGAGTAATAGACCATGCAGATAATAGAACATGTACATGATATTGTCAAAGTCTAAAGAAGACCAGAAGACTGAACGTAACATATGTCCAAAGTATATTCTGAAAATTTCTAGACTTCTGTGTCAAAATCTGAAGACTGCCAGACTTTAGTGTCAAAGTCTGTTCTACATCAGAAGTCTGTGAACTCTGACTAATTCTAGACTGAACGTGAATGATGAACCAGAAGACAAACTCTATGCTGAAGCTGAACTGGGTACAGACCTTAAAGCTAAATCTGTTCGGAAAGCGAGAATATGTTCAGACTCGATTGCAAAGTCTATCGCACTCAGACTCAGATTGTAAAGTCTATTGCTCTCAGACTTTACATCCAGAATTCGACAGAACGTAACTTAAGCCCAATCATACAACGCCTAGTGATCTGGTTTGGATTCCACATCAAGATTGATTTGATTGATTCAATCTAATTGATTGGCGATTGGATCTTGAAGACAAGATTTTTCTATACGAAGAAGCTTTACTTATGGAAACCAAGATTTCGTTTGTATAGACGATCGGAATCAATTTGGGATTCTACCTTTGTCACTCAATGGCTACCAAATCTTCTAGATACAGAGCTGTCCAATGGGTATATTGGAAGACGATTCTCCGGGATATTGTTCAACGAGTAGTTTGGAAGTAGAGGAGTATTTAAGGAGATCATGGACCGATGAGCAAGTAAGAGACGGAGCGTAGAATTTATAATTCCAAAGTCTAAGCGACTTTCGATCATATACTTGTCTCTTGAGAGCTTAAACGTTTGTGATCATGAGAGAAATACCAAAAGAGTGACTTAGTGAGATAGTGTGATCTACTACTAAGTGTTTGCACTCGAAGTTGTAATCTCTTGTTGATTGCATAGTGGAATCCAGCCAAAAAGGCTGTTAGCGTGGGAGAGTGGACGTAGGCTTGGATTAAGCCAAACCACTATAATTTATGTGTTCTTATTCTCTTTCCTAACTCATTTGTTTGAAGTTTATTTTATTCAGCATATACTTGCCAAGATTTATTTTATACACTTATTCACCCCCTCTAGGTGTTTGTACTAGCTGCATCAAGCTCCACTAGCTTGTCCATTTTAACATTTTGGAATGTGATTATTAATGAATGCTTTTGCTCTGTGGAAAAGATTACTACCGCTTCTCAGCTCCAAAGTGGCAAACTTTAGAAATTGAGAATGATATCAATGGTAAATGTAATTATCGATTGACATATGAAATACACTACATACAATACGGCATATTATCTTTTTAATAAATTGTATAATTACAATAGAGCTAAAGATATGTTGAAGGTCATTGAAACAAGTTAAGTTGAACACAAAAATACATGTAATTAATAGGATATTGTCTGAAACGTCCTCATCTTATTGCACTTTTGCCAATTCAGTCATAAATCTTTTCACTTCTTACCAATTAAGTCCATTCGGCTAATTTTGGTTGGAAATTGCTGACGTGGACATCGACACTATCATATAAGATTATTGGTGCTGACGTGGATAATTTTTAATAATATTTTTATATTTTTATATTTTTAATTTTTTTATAAATTTTTCTTTTCTTTTCTTTTTTGCTTCTTCTTCTTCTTCCTTTTTTTCTGATGGCCGGCCACCAGTCATGCCAGGTCAACTAGCCTCACTTGCTATAGGCGAGACGTGGCCAAGCTAGAGCGAGCCTCGACGAAGCTCACTTGGGTAGTGTTGCATAGGCCAGGGTGGCCTCCCCGGGCATCAGCCGAGCAAGGCCACCTTGGCCTACGCAAGGGTTGGCCTTAATCAATCTAGCCTAGGCGAAGCTGACCCTTGCTAGGCCTCACTTGGGCGAGTGAGTCTTGGCGAGGGTTCCCTTGCCTTACTTGGCGAGGCCGCCCATCCCAGTGAGGCCGTGCTAGCTTGGGTGAGGCCAACCCTTGCTAAGGCTCGCCCATCCATGCCTCACCTACGGTGGGTGAGGCCAGTTGGCCCGGCAAAAGGAAGAAGAAGAAGAAGTGAAAAAGAAAAGAAAGAAAAAAAAAGAGAAAAATAATAAAAAATAATAAAAATTTCAAAAAGTATTAAAATATTATTAAAATTTGTCAACGTCAGCACCGGTAGTCCTACGTGGCATCGCCAACTTCCGTGTTAGTAATTGCTAGCTAAAATTGGCCACTTGGACTCAATTGATAAAAAAGTTAAAAGGTTTATGAATAAATTGACAAATGTTATGAAATACATGAATGGATATAATACATGAATGGATATTCATTATATTAATCTTATCCAATATACTTATTATGGTACATTTGTATCAAATGTTCTAAGTACATCTCTCTATACAATGAACGTTCGTCTCCCTTATCCCGTACATGTATCATTCGATACATTGATATTAATGATATAAACATTTTTGTTCTCCTATAAATAGGAGTTTAGTTTTGATGTACAATAGACAATCACACAGAAACACGACAGTGAGATACTAGAAATAAAGCTCTCTCATCTTGCTACTATCTCTAGTGTTCACTTGCTTTCTCTTCTTTAATCTCTTCTCTAATATATATTCGTAACACAATATTTTACAACACGTTATCAGCACGAGAATCTACCGACTGAGTAAGTAACTTTTGCAAGCACGAAGATCTACCAATTGAGTAAGTAATTTTTGCAAGGTGGGTATTATTTTTATTAATCAAACTTATACTTCATCTTCTTCTATCAATTCTTCATTTTTATTTTTCTTAGCCCGAAGCCAAAATTTTAAATCTAAAAGTATCCTTCTGCTCCTGAAGTAGCGGTGGATATTTGGAAATCCCTTTAATTAATTTAAGGATTTGATTTTGCAAGGATTATATGCAACTTTTATGATACTTGACACCTGAAGTTGTCAATATAAATGCAAATGGAAAGTACCAAGAAAAATGAAGATGTTTGTTTGTTTGATAGTGCAACAACACATACTATATTTTGTAGTACACTTTTTCTCGAGTATGACATTGCGTAAAGCACAAATCCATACAATATCAAGTCCTGTTCCGATTACTGATGGTTTTGGGAATGCTGCAATTATTTTGCCAAATGGCACAATCCTGCATATTGAGAATTCGTTTCTAAGCATTCGATCAAAAATGAATCTGCTCAGTTTCAAAGATGTATGTCGCAATGGGTATCATATTGAGACTATTTATGAGCAAAATAAGGAATATATTGGCATTTCCTCTTATAAAATGTGCCTGAAGACCATCCATGAGAAGCTAGAAGCTTCTTCTATGGGTTTGTATTGTGTCATGATTAAAACTGTTGAAACCTACGCTACCACATCCTGGAGATTGGTAAGCCCTGATTAGTTTAGACTGTGGCATAATCGCCTTGGTCATCCTGGCGCTTCAATGATGCATAGGATAATTCAAAATACAAAAGGACACCCTTTAAAGGATATAAATGTATTGTTGTCCAAAGATTATAATTGTGAGGCTTGCTCACAAGGAAAGCTCATTATCAAACATTCTATAACAAAGGTTAATTTTGAATTCCTTTATTCTTGCAAAGAATTCAGGGTGATATTTGTGGACCAATACAACCACCAAGTGGACCATTTAGATATTTTATGGTATTAGTAGACGCATCCTTTAGATGGTCCCATGTTTGCCTATTATCTATGCGCAATGTCGCATTTGCACGTTTACTTACGCAGATTATAAAGCTCCAGACACAATTCCCTGATTATCCAATTAAGAGCATAAGGATGGATAATGCTGGTAAATTTACATTAAAGAGTTTTGATACATATTGTGCTTCACTCGGAATCGAGGTTGAGCACCTGGTTGCATATGTTCATACTCAAAATGGATTGGCAGAATCATTGATTAAACATATCCAAACCATTGCCCGCACTCTATTATTGAGAACGAATCTCAATGATACAAAGATGGGGTCATGCGTTTTGCATGCGGCAGCTCTAATAAGATTACGCCCCACCGCTAGTATTTTACAATCTCCCCTTCAAATGGTTCTTGGTTATGAACTAGATATTTCACATCTACGCACCTTTGGTTGTGTAGTACAGGTGCTTGTAGCACTGCCAAAAAGGACAAAAATGGGTCCCTAATGCCGTTTAGGCATTTATGTTGGGTTTAATTCACCATCTATCTTTAGGTTCTTGGAACCAACTACTAGTGATCTTTTTACTGCCAGGTTTGCAAATTGTCATTTCGATGAGACTAGGTTTCCATCAATTAGGATACCTACAACTTCCATGACTGCAAAACAAAAACCAATTAAGGTTTTCTCCTGGAATGAAAAAAATTTATCTCAATTAGACCAAAGGACTCCTGAATGTGAAAACGAGGTGAAGCGCATAATCCATTTACAGGCTATGGCCAATAGACTTCCTGATGCATTTAATGATGCTACTAAGGTAACGAAGTCTCATATTCCAGCTGCAAATGCTCCAGCTAGGATAGATGTTCCCGAAGAACAGGCTAAAATGGATCAAAATCCCTCGCACTTGAAGCGTGGTAAACCGATAGGATCAAAAGATACTGCTCCTCGAAAACGAAGGGGAAAGAATCAGGAATCCGCTCCAGAAGAGCCTGGCGTTGTGCTTGCTCCCAAAGAGCTTATTGCCCTTAAAGAGGCGCAAACCCATGAAAGGAGCACTAACCCCGGGAATACTGAGAATTCCATTACATATTGTAATGAAATTTAGGATCGAAATGAAATCATCATTGATGATGCTTTTGCATTCTTAGTTGCTCATCAAATTATGGATGATGATTGTGAACCACAATCTATTATTGAATGTCGTCAAAGGCAAAATTGGCATAAGTGGGAGGAAGCAATTAAAGCTGAATTAGCTTCCCTAACTAAACGAGAGGTTTTTGGACCCGTAACTCGTATCCTCGATAATGTAAAGCCCGTTGGATATAAATGGGTATTTATCCGAAAACGAAATGAGAAAAACGAAGTTGTCAGGTATAAAGCCCGACTCGTTGCCCAAGGATTCTCCCAGAGACCTGGAATTGATTATAATGAGACATATTCACTTGTGATGGATATGATTACATTTCGTTTTCTCATTAGGCTAGCAATCTTTGAAAGATTGGAAATGTGTCTTATGGACGTTGTGACGACATATCTATATAGCTCATTAGACTCTGATATTTATATGAAAATTCTTGAGGGATTCAAAATGCCTAAAGCATGCACTCCCCGCAATTTATTCTCAATAAAATTGCAAAGATCCTTATACGGGTTAAAGCAATCCGGTCGCATGTGGTATCAATGCCTAAGTGAGTACCTAATTCAGGAAATGTACAAAAATGATCCTATCTGCCCATGCGTGTTTATTAAGAAATCAGAAACCGGATTTGCTATTATAGCAGTTTATGTCGACGATATAAATTTAATTGGAACTCCAGAAAAGTTAGTTGAAACTGCTGAATATTTGAAAAGGGAGTTTGAAGTTAAAGATTTGGGTAAAACTAAACTTTGTCTTGATCTAGAGCTTGAGCATAAAGCAAATGGAATAATCGTCCATCAATCAGCATATGTTGAAAGATTGTTTAAACGTTTCAACATGGACAAAGCTCACTCATTGAGCACCCCTATGGTTGTAAGGTCTCTAGATCCCCGAAAGGACCCATTTTGTCTTAGAGAATCTGATGAAGAGATACTTGGTCCCGAAGTACCATATCTCAATGCAATTGGGGCTTTGATGTACTTGGCACAATATACGAGACTAGATATCACTTTTGCGGTAAATTTATTGGCACATTTTAGTTCTGAGCCAACTCGGAGACATTGGAATGGAGTTAAACATATTTTCCGTTATCTCCGAGGAACCATAGATTTGGGATTATATTATTCCAAGGATTTCACTAACTCTAGTTTAGTTGGATATGCTGATGCTGGATATAGATCCAATCCACATAAGACTCGTTCTCAAACCGGGTATTTATTTTGTTATAACGGCACCGCTATTTCTTGGCGTTCTACGAAGCAATCGCTAATAGCTACATCTTCTAACAACTCTGAGATTATTGCTTTATATGAAGTTGGAAGAGAGTATGTTTGGTTAAGATCCGTTATAACACATATTCATAATTCTTGTTGTTTAATACCGGTTACAAATTCTCCAACTATAATTTATGAAGATAATGTTGCTTGTGTTGCACAAGTCAGGGGAGGATATATCAAAGGTGATAGGACCAAGCATATCTCATCAAAATTTTTCTATACTCATGAACTCTAAGAAAGTCGACAAATTGATATTAAACAGATTCGATCCATAAATAATCTTGCAAATCTTTTTACCAAATCATTACCAACATCAAGTTTTGAGAAATTAGTATATGGCATTGGTATGAGGCGAGTTTCATAAGATGTAAGATTAATTAGCCCCAGAAGTGACTATATGGCTCTATTG
This sequence comes from Eucalyptus decipiens, assembly GCA_014182575.1. Classification (NCBI taxonomy): domain Eukaryota; kingdom Viridiplantae; phylum Streptophyta; class Magnoliopsida; order Myrtales; family Myrtaceae; genus Eucalyptus; species Eucalyptus decipiens. The sequence goes on from CM024613.1 coordinate 27,114,715, forward strand.
AGGGGGAGATATTATGAACTATGCATTGCAGCATTGATATGCGGCTAGTTCACAAGATACAATAATGATTAGTCCCAAGAGTGGCTATATATACATTGCACTCTTTTTTCTTTATGTCCGGTTTTTTCCCATAGGGTTTTTCCGGCTTAAAGTTTTTAACGAAACAATTAATGCATCCATAAAAGGGAGAGATCATAACATGTGTGCTCTGCACTCTTTTTCCCTTTTGTCCGGTTTTTATCCCACTGGGTTTTTCCGACTTAAGGTTTTTAATGAGGTAGTATCATTCGATGCACATTCGTAATGAATATGATGAATATTCAAGGAGGAGTGTTATGAAATACATGAATGGATAGAATACATGAATGAATATTCATTATATTCATCTTATCCAATGTACTTATTATGGTACATTTGTATCAAATGTTCTAAGTACATCTCCTTATACAATGAACGTTCGTCTCCCTTATCCCGTACATGTATCATTCGATACATTGATATTAATGATAAGTACATTCTTGTTCTCCTATAAATAGGAATTTAGTTTTGATGTACAATAGACAATCACACAGAAACACGACGGTGAGATACTAGAAATAAAGCTCTAGTGTTCACTTGCTTTCTCTTCTTTAATCTCTTCTCTAATATATATTCGCAACACAATATTTTACAACAACAAAATCAAAAGGTTTAATATTGAATTTGTAAAAATATAATAAGTTTAGGACTTTTTAGACAATTTTTCCCATAATTAATTGTATGATACAAAAGACAACAATTCATTATGAATTTATTTTCGTCATTAAAGGAAGAAGTTACATGAAAACTTAGAGATTGAGTAGATGAAGGATGATGTATTTGTGGATGTGTGTGCTCAAGCAACTCGGCTCTCACCCGGTCTTCCTTTGTCGTTCTAAGAATTGGAATGGTTCTATCAGGGCACCCATCCAAAGCATGTGATCTTTCAAGGTGCTTAACTTGTGCTCTCTGTCGGTGCTTTGTTGCATTAAGCGAAAAGCTACGCTTTTTCTGTCCACGATTTAGTTCATGCAGCAATTAGGGAATGAACAAATTCTATAGAAATTCTGGCAGAATTTTATGGAAAAATTGCACACGAGATGGTGTATCCGCTGTCAAACTGGAGGAGAACGAGGAGCAAGCGGAGGCTGCTCTGTGTAGATGTTTATGATAAAATAGGATCGATTGTGCAATTTTTCCCACAATTTCACCGCTAAATTAATACCTAAAACTTATGTTCTTTTAGTAAAGGGTGGTCGAATGCTGGTTGGTTATATATGTCAATACAATCAATGGTCTTTCCATAGATTATCTGTAGTAGTTATGAACAACAAAGTTGGTACATTGATATAGGTGACAGGGAAACTCATGCATAATGGTATGTGTACATGAGCACACACCGGGACAAAATTGAAAATCAATCAAATTACCTTGAAGGTCTTAATTGGCCGCCTTTCTTTCTTCGAATCTTGTTCTTCAGCATTGGAACCCACAAGAAGGGCAAACCATGCAATAGCAAGCAAGGAAATATTTCTCGACCCCATTGTTTAAAATCTTTGTGTGATATGATTTGCTAAAGGGATCTTTATATGTTACAATCCGAGAAAGAATGTTCTGGAACAAAGAGGTAGGTCAACTCTTTTGACTTTTCATGGAAAGTGACTGGATTATTTTAGTTTTGGCTTTACTTAATTTGCAGTTACTCTTATCCAATTTCTTTCCCTTACAACAAAAATCTCATATTCTATAAGGAGAAAGAAATCACGCAATTTGGTGCACAACATATTATAGTGACTATTATAAAAACAATTAGGTAATTCTCATTACCAAATTATTAAACGATCTTTAAAATTTCTCATAGATCGGTTACTCATTTAAGACGGGATAATTGGATATTCAGGAGATGTGTATATCATAATGAGATACATCAGCAATGAGTATTTAAAATTCAATATTAGAAGTTTTATTTGTTCTCACGTTAGATTTGACATATGAATTGTCCGTGGTGTGTTGATTCTATTGCAATCGCACTAGATAATCTAAAATCACTATGTAATCGAGACCAATGAAGAGGCATACATTACTGTCTAGGAAAAAAATCGGAAAATAAAAGGGTAAAATGTATTTTTAATCAATTTCACGTGAGATTCCATTTTTTTGGATAGCTTGTTGTTAATTGATTAAGGAGTGTTTGAACCTAAAAGGGACCAGGTCATCAACACGTGATTAAAGCAACAAGCGTTGTTAGACACTTGATCAATCGGTATCAAGGCTAGTTTGCATCGATAATTGTCACAATCCTGTTGTTGATATACAATGATGAATGAGTAATGATAATTGATAAGAGTACCGATTGATAAAGATCAACGAACTATCAAAGTATTGAGACAAAAACACATCAAGACATGATTGCGAGTTTAAAACTACTAGAGAATGAAGTGACTATGATCACATTTCAGTTAACATGCATGAAAGGGAAAGGACAACTACCATATATTGCATTAGTAACCAGACTCTTCAGACACTTTCTGATTCAACTGCTATCCTAGCTTCACTCCAAAACCATTGCTCCCATGCAAATTGGATTAAAAATGATTTCAAAGATGTGATTGAATGATCTCTCTGGAGCCCTGACTCTTATGAAGAAAGAATCTATTAGCAAAGTCAAGTCAGGATCTACCGTTGAGATGAAACGCAAAGGAAAAAGCATTGTCTTAAAAGCACCTAAGATGAAGAGACCTATTCTTCTCCAGAATGAAGAAGAGGAAGATGATGATGACGAGACAATCTTTGCTATTGCATTGCTTGATCTTTAAGGTTTTGCTGATTCTAAGGAAGAAGAAAATGATGAAAGCGAGAAAGAACTAGAAGAAGAGAGTGATGGTGAAGAAATTGAAGTGAAAGAGACTGAGTGTTGCGAAAAGCGAGTGATCGAACAATAATATAGACATAAAATGAAAATAAATCAAACACCAGATTTACGTGGTTCAGTCATAAAGACCTACATCCAAGGGGAGAGTAGCGACGAATTTCGCTATAGATCAAGCGATACAAGGAAATTCAAAGTTAGGCTTTCTCCATTGTTGGAGAAGTTGGGAAGCTTAGCAAACCATGAAAATTAAAATAAATAACAAAAGCAAACAAAGCTCTATATATTGTTACTTCTTACCCAAAAAAATAAAAAAATAAAACAAAACAAAGCAAACAGTGGATGTAAAGTTACATGCAAATTAAAACTCGAAAATATCTAGAAGGAAAAAAAAAATTGAAGAAATCCAAAAAGGCACCGGATGATTGAAGAGGAAATAGTGCCATGGTCATCTCTTTCTCCACATAATATGAGGACAGTCGTTGTTTGAAAACTGTAATTTTCTTAATATCTTTTTTAATCAAATATTATTTCAATAATCCAATCGCTTTTCATTAACATTGAAAAGAGATGATAATACTTTTTCCTTTTAAAACATTTATTCTCCATGAAGAGCCCTTAACAAATCACTTGTAGATACGGACGATCCATTAATGCCAACCATCAACGGGATGGAACGAGAGACCCACTTCGAATTCAATTAAAAAACGTCTCAAAAAATTGGAAAAAAGAGACAGATGAATGTGCTAATTTTGAGAGAGAGGAGAGAGAGAGGAGAGAGAGGGAAAGGGAGGGAGAAGGAAGTCTACGTTGCTTCATCATCTGTCGAACTCCAAGGGAGTTTAGGGCCTATATAATAACATTTTTATTTCTCCCGATTTCTGTTCTTTTGTTCACTTGAACCAAAAAAAAAAAAATTGAAATTGAAATCTATTTGGTAACGCCAACTTATTTTTCTATTTTCGAAATAGAAATGTGGCTGGGGAATAGATTTGAAATAGAAATAAGCAAAAAATAAAAAAAAAGTAGCTTCTGTTCTTGGGAACAATTTTTAAAAATAGGTTTTTTTTTTCTTTTCTATTTTTCTTTTGTTCTTCTTTCTTGTTGCGGCCACCGCCAGTTGCTTGCCAATTGTCGGCCACCTCCTATTGCCCGCGGCCACCATCGGCAGCCGATCATTGGAGACTATTGCCGCCGCCCGTAGCCCACCGGCCATTGCCCACAATACACCAACCGACGATTGCCACCATCGTCGCTAACCGCCGCACAACCGCTGCTTGCTGCTGCACAACCACCGTTCATTGCTGCCGATTGCTGCCGTAGGACCGCCGCCCACAACTCACTAGCCTCCCCCCCTCCCGCGACCGGTGGGTTGTGGGCAGCAATCCGGTGGTAGCGGTTGGCAGTGACGGTAGGCGATTGTGCGGTGGTCGTGCAGCAATCGTGCGGTGGTCGTGCGACAATCGTGCGAAGGTCGTGCGGTGGTCGGCGGTCCGTGAGTAAGAAGAAAAAAAAACAAATAAATACAAAAATTATAAATTTTTATTAAACACATTTCTATTCTTTTTCTATTCCAAGAATTGAAATTTTGTATAATTACCAAACACCTTATTTTACTTAGAAATTGTTCTCGGAAGTGTGAGCAGAGATGAAGGAATATTTCCCTTCAGTAAATTGAATCGCAAGTCAAGAAAAATAAGATTCAAGAGATATTCCCATTGGGTCGAATCAATTTGACCAATCATATTATTGTGCAACAAAGTGATTTTTGTCAGACTCTTGGACTTGCTAAGTAATGGAACTAAACCAGTAAAATTGTTGAATGAGAGGTCCAAATAAGTCAGTTGCGAAAGACTGGTGAAAGAGCTTGGGATAATTCCGTCAAAGTTGCCATTCATCAATTATACTCTTGATAGATTTCTAAGATTACCAATTGATTCTGGGAGCCTCCCGGAAATATTTGTGAAACTAAGAACCAGTGTCCAAAGAGAACCATTCTCCGGAAATTCAGGCAAAGAACCCTGAAGGAGTTCGTTGAATGATAGGTCAAGGGTCCAAGTGTTTGTACCGGAAGATTTTATGAGGGAATACTCCCTGCACCACGAGAGCCGAGATGCGGAATAGTTAAATTAGAGAAGTGGGCAAAGAACTCCGGGACGGTGGTAGATAGATTATTGTCGTCAAGTTTAATCACCGACAAAGAACGAAGATTCATGAGGGAAGAGCAAGATTCAATGGGACTCGATAGATAACAATTCGTCATGCTCAATACTTGAAGCTTCGGCGAAGAAGAAGACAAGGCATTGCACAATAAATTGCCTCATAGCGGAGACACGATCACTCCGTCAAGGTACAACTCTCTCAGCTCTCTAAGATTCCCAACAAGCATCTTCAGATTCGGATTCTCGAGTTTCAGTGAAGTGAGCCAAGGAAAATAATGCATGGATACATCAAGAGTAACCCACCATTGTCAAACGTGATATTCCAATGAGAACCTGTCCTCTGAAGCCTGCATTTGAAAGATTGAGGTACACCAAATTGGTGAGATTACTGAACCAAGATGAAATCTCCAGAAATTGGAAGCGCTTGAAGGCCTCATTGAACCTCCGAAGATACTTAAATCGACTCGATGAATCGTTAAGTCCACCAACAATACTCCCATTGCTCGGATCAAGCTTCTTATTCCCGGGAACAATTTCTAAAAATAAGTTCTTTTTCATTTTCTATTTTTCTTTTGTTCTTCTTCCTTGTTGTGGCCACCGCTAGCTACCTGCCAACCATCAGCCACCTCCTGCTGCCCGCGGCCACCGTCGGCAGCCAACCGCCGGAGAAGGTTGCCATCACTCGTAGCCCACCGGTCACTACCCACAACCCACCGGCTGACGACCGCCACCGTCCGCCAGTAGCCTACCGTCGCCAACCACCGCACGATCATCGCTTGCCATCGCACAACTGCCAATCGTTGTTGCCGACTACTACCGTAGGACCGCCGCCCACAGCTCACCAGCCACCACCCCCTCTCGCGGCTGGTGGGTTGTGGGTGGAAATCCTGTGGTGGCGGTTGGCAGTGACGGTCGGCGATTGTGTGGCGATCGTGCAGCGATCGTGCAACGATCGTGCGGCGGTCGTGCGAGAATCGTGCGAAGGTCGTGCGGCAATTGACGGTCCGTGAATAAGAAGAAAAAACAAATATATACAAAAATTTATAAATTTTTACCAAACGCATTTCTATTTTTTTTTTTTTTTCTATTCCAAGAATTGAAATTTTGTATAATTACCAAACACCTTATTTTACTTAGAAATTGTTCTTCGAAGTGTGAGCAGAGATGAAGGAATATTTCCCTTCAGAAAATTGAATTGCAAGTCAAGAAAAATAAGATTCAAGAGATATTCCCATTGGGTTGAATCAATCTGACCAATCATATTATTGTGCAACAAAGTGATTTTTGTCAGACTCTTGGACTTGCTAAGTAATGGAACTAAACCAGTAAAATTGTTGAATGAGAGGTCCAAATAAGTCAGTTGCGAAAGACTGGTGAAAGAGCTTGGGATAATTCCGTCAAAGTTGCAATTCATCAATTCTACTCTTGACAGATTTCTAAGATTACCAATTGATTCTGGGAGCCTCCCGGAAATATTTGTGAAACTAAGAACCAGTGTCCAAAGAGAACCATTCTCCGGAAATTCGGGCAAAGAACCCTGAAGGAGTTCGTTGAATGATAGGTCAAGGGTCTGAAGTGTTTGTACCTGGAAGATTTTATGAGGGAATACTCCCTGCAGACCACAGGAGCTGAGATGCAGAATAGTTAAATTAGAGAAGTGGGCAAAGAACTCCGGGACGGTGGTAGATAGATTATTGTCGTCAAGTTTAATCACCGACAAAGAACGAAGATTCATGAGGGAAGAGCAAGATTCAATGGGACCTGATAGATAACAATTCGTCATGCTCAATACTTGAAGCTTCGGCAGTGAAGAAGACAAGGCATTGCACAATAAATTGCCTGTAGCAGACACGATCACTCCGTCAAGATACAACTCTCTCAGCTCTCTAAGATTCCCAACAAGCATCTTCAGATTCGGATTCTCGAGTTTCAGTGAAGTGAGCCAAGGAAAATAATGCATGGATACATCAAGAGTAACCCACCTTGTCAAACGTGATATTCCAATGAGAACCTGTCCTGTGAATCCTGTATTTGAAAGATTGAGGTACACCAAATTGGTGAGATTACTGAACCCGGATGAAATCTCCAGAAGTTGGAAGCGGTTGAAGGCCACATTCAACCTCCGAAGATACTTAAATCTAAAAAGACTGGATGAATCGTTAAGTCCACCAGCAATACTCTTGTTGCTCAGATCAAGCTTCTTGTTCTTGGGAACAATTTCTAAAAGTAAGTTTTTTTTTTTGTTTTTTTCCTTTTCTATTTTTCTTTTGTTCTTCTTCCTTGTTGCGGCCACCGCCGGCTGCCTACCAACCATTGGCCACCTCCTGCCGCCCATGGCCACCGTCAGCAGTCGACCGCTAGAGAAGGTTGCCGTCACCCGTAGCCCATCGGTCACCGCCCACAACCCACCGGCTGACGACCACCACCGTCCATCGGCAGCTTGCCGTCGCGAACCACTGCACGATCGCCGCTTGCCGCCGCACAACCGCCAATCGTTGTTGCCGACTACTACCGTAGGAGCGCCGCCCACAACTCACCATCCACCACCCCCTCCCGCGGCTAGTGGGTTGTGGGCGGCAATCCTATGGTGGCAGTTGGCAGTGACAGTTGGCGATTGTGCGGCGATCGTGCGGCGGTCGTGCGGCGATCGTGCAGCGGTCGTGCAACAATCGTGCGAAGGTCATGCAGCGGTCGGCGGTTCGTGAGTAAGAAGAAAAAACAAATAAATACAAAAATTGATAAATTTTTACCAAACGCATTTCTATTCTTTTTCTATTTCAAGAATAAAATTTTTATATAATCACCAAACACCTTGTTTTACTTAGAAATTGTTCTTGGACGTGTGAACAAAGATGAAGGAATATTTCCCTTAAGTAAATTGAATTGCAGGTCAATAAAAATATGATTCGAGAGATATTCCCATTGGGTTGAATCAATATGACCGATCAGATTATTGTGCGAGAAAGTGATTTTGGTCAGACTCTTGGACTTGCTAAGTGATGGAACTGAACCAGTAAAATTGTTGAATGAGAGGTCCAAAGAAGTCAGTTGCGAAAGATTGGTGAAAGAGCTTGGGATAATTCCGTCAAAGTTGCAATTCATGAATTCTACTCTCGACAGATTTCTGAGATTACCAATTGATTCTTGGAGCCTCCCAAAAATATTTCTGAAACTAAGAACCAGTGTTCGAAGAGAATAAAAAGTTGCATAAAGGAATAAAAGTATGGTAATAAGCAAGTGGAGGTGGGGGGTCATGGTACTTTTCCAACGTGCACGACATATGAGTTAGATAAGTGTTTCTATTATATATAGTAAAAAGTTGCATCAATGAATGAAAGTATGGTAATAGCCCACTAGAGGTGGGGGGCCATGGTACTTTTCCAGTGTGCACAACGAATCAATTAAATGTGCCTATAGTTCGCTTTGTCTTTTCTTTCTTTTAATTTTATATCTTTTCGGATTTTTCCCTCTTTTTATTTTCCTTTATACTGTTCTTTATACCTTCAACTAAAGATGCCCATTTTCCATCATTTTACTAGTGCCTTTTTTTTTCCTTTTTCTTCCTTTTTTTTTTCTTTCTTTCAGTTTAATATAAGAGCAATCATCAACTCTTTCAAAATTAGGGTGCATTGTGTTACTATTTTGTTATCAGAAAAAATTTCTACTCAAATAGTTTTTTTTTCTAATTCTATTCCCCGGATGAATTTTTGGGTATTCAAACATGTTAGGTAACTGCATAAAATTATGTTCTTAGAATAAAAAAGGCATAAGAATGTGTTTAGTAAAATTCTCAAACAATTTTGTGATGTAAAATTTCTTTTAATATTTTAATAATTTTTTGAGATTTTCCTCTCTTTTTTCTTCTCTTCTTCTTCCTCCTCTTGCTAGTCGCCGTCACTTAGTGATGGCCAACAACTAGCCAGAGAAGAGAGCCGGAGACCTCATCGGCCTCGGGGGAGCCTCGCCATAGTCGGGCAAAGCCCGATCTAGCCAAGGGCTGACAAGGTTGCCGAACCATGTCTCTAGCCGGTCACTGGGCATCACTGAGCTCGGCCAACCGGCTAGAGGTGGAAGAAGAAGAAAAGAAAAAGAAAATGGCTTGTTTCTAAAATTATTTCCAGAAACGAAAAAAAAAAAAAAAAAACTTTTTTTCAACTTTTTGATTATCTTCCAAATCTATTCCTTGGCCATTGATCTGTTCCTAAGAGTAGAAAAATTAGTTGACGTTATTAAACAGATTTCCATTCTTTTTTTGTTCTGAAAAACAAATTTCCATTCTTTTTTTGTTCTGGAAAACAAAAGAACGGAAATAGCGAAGAATTAGCCAGTTACCAAACAAACCCTTACCAACTATTAACCATAATTTATCAATGGTATTTAAACTTATAGCCTTTTTTTTATGAAATTATTAACTTTATTTAACTCAATTACTAACCTCTATATGATTATTTATTAATCAACAATTAATTCGATAATCTACAACCTTAAGCTACTAAACTTTTATTAAAAAAAAAATAAACTCTTATGTGTAAGCTTATCATGTTTGTATTTGACTTAATTAAATTTCATAAACTATTGAAATGGTTGTTAAATTGGAAAAATAAGATAAATGTTGCCAAGCTACTCAAATTAAGGTTGGTAGTTTTGTTTTGAAAATTTATAACTTTAACAGGCTTGTAGCTTAAGAAAATAAATGATTGTAAGTTATAGAATAATCATTAACTTTAAAAATCAAATAAAGCCGGTACTTTAAAAAAAAAAAAAAAAAAAAAAAGCTGATTGAATGCTACTAACGTACAGACCAAGAAAGTCACTGGTCAGTTTTTGCAACCGACTGGGTTTTACGATTGCCAGCTCTTACACAAATTCAACGAGAAAATATTGAGTGGTCTGGGAGCGCCATGTCAGTGTGGTCCTGGATCAATCATGGAGCGCCACGTGGACCGACGAGGCACTGTGGGGTCGGCTCGCCGAGATGGTAAAATAATCTTCTTTCTCTCTCCTCTGGCGCCTGCACGCTAGCTCTGTGCTCTCTCTCTCCTCTACAGAGTCGGCACACATTTATTATGTTCCCTTTCCTCTTCCCCTGTTCTTTCCTCCAGAGAAGAATAAAAGCCATTCCAAGCAAGCGAAGCTATTCTTACTGATAAACAGGAAGGGCTTCATACTCAGACCAATCTTACGTAGTAAAGATCTCTCCTCATCACTTATGGTTTCCAGATCAATTGGAAGGTCTGCTAGTCTAAGATTCTCCTGCACTTTTGCTAGAGCTTTCTCAGCCCTTTTGACCTTCCCTTTAGCTTGGAAAGAAGAGGAAAAAATAAATGGAAAATGTGATAAATAATTAAGGAAATGGAGCAGAATTTTATAGCATAAGTTTGTTCAATCTCGTAACTTACAAGAGCAAGTTTCTTCTCAAGATATTTCAAGAGTGCAGTGTGCTTATTGAGTGATTCATCTCTACACATTTGCTTAACATCTTTGCTACTTATTTCATTCCCCCACCGAGAGGTGGCAGCCGAGTTTCATGAAGAGTGCCAGCAACAAGTGGGCTTTTAGAAGCTTTTAATTTTGATTCAGTTGCAGGCGAGGCCCTCTAACGTGCTTGGTCTTCCTCATTTGCCTGCACATTTGTTACTTTTTCTCTCTCTTTCAGTGCTTCTACCACCACAGGAGGCAAGAAGTCATTGCCCCTGTAAAACACAATATAATCTTTGTTCCTAGAAAGTAGTGTTCCCCCAGTTAAATTCTGCATTCAAAATGACACAAATCAATAACAACAGCACCAAATTTTCCTTACCTAAAGAAAAAGGACGGAATATGCAACACTAAACAGAAGTTGATATAATCATAATGCCAGAACATTAAGATTGGAACAAAATGCTCGGAGAGATAAGAACTTGCATAACCAATCCTTGACCACACTACACAAGTATGTCCCAGAATGGTGACGCACTGACCTTGGCTGAGTTTTACGTTATGATAACAATTATAAATTTCATGGTCAAAGATGAAATAGAAAATTCAGCATTGTACTGTGGGCTTGAAGGATAATGATTTTGTCAAATTACCACTCTTTGGCAAATAGTTGGTAATTCTTTCTGTCAGGCAAATCAAATAAAGTACAGACTCCGAAAGGTTCTGTGCTCGATGAAAGCAACAGAACACCCATTTTCAACACTAATTAGCTCATACATATATGCAAAAAAAGTCAATATATGTAGATTGTCCAACCTTCAGTCCCTCAGCCATTCTAGCATTGCAAGTATTTAGTATGCCGCGTTTAATTGCTATTTTTGCAATAGCACTGCTCTCCCACAACTTTACCATGGCCTCAGCAAGACCTTGCAGCTTTCAGTTTCTTCCTACAAAAAAAGTAGGATTAGTTTAGAACGATTTCGAGACATAGCTTAATAAAACCAGTTTGGCAGCCATTAACCAGCAATGGCAGAAAAGCACAAACTTTATTGCCATTGATGCACACATACCCAGGGCAAAATGTGGAGGCATCGTTCTTGCAAGTCTACGAAACCTGGTCATCTCTTTGTTTCTTAGACAATGTCTAACCCCATAAGGAAGAAGCCTAGATAAAGGTTTATATCCAGGAACCTCTGAAGGGAGCAGGTCAGCATCAACTGGAACTGGCCCACAGCCTGACCAATCCTTGGACGGTGGACCCAACTCATCTAATAAACTATTAGGATCATTCATATTCATGCGTTTTTCCTTGGACAGATCCTTCATATATTTTGTAGAACCACATAAAATCTGGTCACCTTCGCTATGAAAAACATCGCTGGCTGTAATAGCCTCAATTTTCAGAATTTATTTTCGATTAAATAAATCGGGCCTTTCATCGACGCGCCTATAGTACTATTCTCGAAGATGACCACTCACGAGATAACTGGACTATCGAGGAAAGCAATTAAGAAATCTAAATGCAATGGACTTGAGAATTCGACTAGGAATTAACTACTCGATCGTGTGTTGGTCTGCAAGTGTCATTACGACACTGTCAGAAATCAATCAGAGACCAGAGATAGGTCGATTTGACTGACATATGTGATTAGTGTGTGGGTAATTCCACCTAATTGCAAAATTCTCGTCGAACGGTATTAGACTGATTTTTTTATCATTTTTGTACTCGGTATCCATATTTGAAACCTTGAGATTTTCACGACAACGGAGAGTCACTAATATGTCGAAGATGTACTTTGTGACTCGAGATAAATAGATCACGGGTCAATTGCACTAAAAAAATTCCTAAAAGTTATCCAATAAATTAGGTCACGTTAAAATCGCTTCGAAGTGAAATTAACCGTGAATTTAAACCTGATTTTAGAGATTGAGAGTTTTGTGGTGTCACGATCTATTTTAAGAACGTCGACTCATCCTTTGAAATTTTTTTAGAGATTCCGAGATTTTTACGGAAAATTGATTCGGGCGTTGTGGAAAATTAATGGAAATTCATATGGGCTCAATTGAAGGAAATTTGGACTTCCAAGCCGAGTCTTTGGGTGTTGGGGAATTACAGAAAATTTTATGGGCTTTATCTTCAACGAAATCAGACCTCGAATTGGAGAAATCATAGAGGAAATTGAAGTTTAAGTTAGTGAAATTCGGAACCATGGAAGGGGCTACAATTTTGGCTTCAATTTGGATTAAATTGTGGATTTATCTTGGTAGAAAGTAATAGGGGGACAATGTATTTAATTAAATGGATGAAGCTTGGACTTTTGGGGGCATTATAATCATTCCCTTGACCATTTGGCCTCACCCACGATTTCCTCTGCACGCCTCAACCCTCCTTCATCTTTGTGCGAAGTCTCTCTCTCCTTCTCGGCAGCCTCACCGAACCAGCAGCTCTTCTTTTCTTTCGATTTCTTCTCCTTCGTCTCTGCCATCCACCGAAGACCCACATCTCCATCGAAGCTCTTCATTTTTTCTGTTCCACTCAGCCCACAATTTAAGTCTTTCCCCACAGAAGCTCCATCGTTGACTCCATCTCCTTCCGCCCAATTCAGCCAGCGAGCAAGCCGCGCGTCTCCACCAAACACCAGCCCTGCTCCACTATCATTTGTCTCTGCCTCCACCGAGCGGCCTTCCTTGCTCCCGCGCACGAGTCAACCGAAGATTGCCACCGAAGACCCCCAGCGACGACCACCGAATCCCCACCGCCAGCTCACGTCCGCGTCTTCAGCTCCATCGGTCAACCCTTCGCCCGCTGAGCCCCGTCGTTGACCCCTATACAGGGATTCTCGACGTCAGCCGCTCTGTTTAGCCCATTTCCTTCGGAGCCCAGCAACTCACGAAGTCGCCTATCCATCCAGCATCTACGGCCCAGATTTGAAGCCCACGTGAATTCCAGCAGCCCAAGCAAGTCCAGCCGTGAATCTCAGCCCACCGATCCTCTTCCATTTCCATCCAAGCCCATCTTCAGCCCGGCGAAATTTTAAAGTGCAACAGCCCATCTTCATGTGTCTGGCCCACTTGAAGTCCAGCCCAAATCCAGAACAAATCTCAACTTGGGCTAAGATTTGTTGGGTCAATTTCAGGCCCGGTTCAAACTTGTTGGTGTCGTTGCGAGCCCAAGTTTGGCCGCCGCCATGCCGTCGTCGCGGTGAACCGGTTTCCGCAATAAACCGGTGAGTTTATGCACTAAACTCTTCATAGTAGGCTAATTCCGTTTAAGGGGTGTTTAGATTTATTTAAGTGCAATTAGTTTAATTATTAATTTATTTAGTTAAATTATGATAGTTAGATTTATTAATTAGGTGGTTAGAGATTTTAATTAATTAAGTTAGTATGTGGTTATATAGCTAGGAGGCTTAAAAATAATTTATTTAGTTCAATAGGTGGTTAGATTAGAATTATTTAGCCTAAGTTAGCATTTTTAAATATTTAATGTATTTATTTTATTAATTTTAGAAATTATTTAATTATTAAATATTTTCCGAAAATTAGGCCGAGATAACCGTTAACCGGAATTTCGTGCTGATTGCAATGGTGTGATTAATTTCTACAATTGGGTGTTAAATTGCGTAAATTGAGTGCTAATTGGAAATTTGAGTGTTTAATTCTAAAATTTATGAATTTCCAATATTTATTTAGAAAATCTCGGGTGTCAGATTTTGGCACCAAAAATAGTCTTGAGCACTATATAAAACAGTGGGATTTTAAAAATGAATGGTATCACCTTTTCTGGGTTAAATTGATCGTATACCCACACACGACTATTTTACTGGGTATTTCTGATACAAAAAAAACAGGCTAGGATTACCATTTCAATAGAAGCATTTGAGTGCAAGACATGGTGTCCTAGGCCGAGATTGAATTGTCGTGTGTTGGTTAAGAGAACCGTCTCGGGTTGTTGAGCTGAATAGTGACCCCTATATGAGATGCCTTAAGACAATGAGAAGCTTATCGCAGTAGATTCTGGACCCTATGCTCCTTCGGGAAAGCCATCGATGTAGTGACGTGCCGTGCTCAATGGGGTGAGACGATACTTGACAATGTCAGAAGACCACCGAATAGAGAGTAGGCCATGCTATATGCCGAGATGAAAACTAGGAACGCATGATTAATTGAGTGAATACGTCAGATTATGGGATAAAATTGTGTGACACGGAATAGGATGTGTCATAACGATTTGGCCTATAATCAGGACCTCTATACTGGTTTGTGAATTGAGTGTGGCGTTCTGGTTGTTGGAGTTTATTTGTTGTTCATGCTCTCGTGTTGTCTATGATATAAATTATATTGACCTGCAGGAAGGAACTGAGGTGAGGTAAGTCATCTGTGCTAATTGGGTGATCAAGTGGTTAGGATGCTTTTGGATGTATTTCCCTCTTAATCGGGGTTTAGAGCGTGAACTCACTTAGATTTATATCTCACCCCGTTGTGGGCTCAATTTTCAAGGTCGTCGAGTGGAGGACTTGGAGCTAAGAGGAGGTGATCGAAAGTGTAAGTTAGTTAAGACCGCTTCTTTTTGGAAAGCCAGTCTTTGTAGTCTTTTGGTCATAGACCTTGTACATGACTCTATGTGAATATAAAAGCATGTTGGTTTGTGAAATTATTGTTCTGCTTTTCTATCTCGAGATGATTACTGTCAAGGGATTTATTTTCGCTTCTGCATGTGCAATAAAAAGAAAAGGGTTGGCAACTTGTCCTGGGAAGTTGCAAAATTTTATCGACCAAAGAGAGATGGGCACGCGCTCGCAGTTTGAGGCGTGACACTAGTTGTGTCCTCATTTTTCAGAGAATTTACACTGGTCTATATTTTTTCGTTGTATGATTGGACACAAGGAAGCATATAGGCCATCCCTCAGTACAACACCACTGAACTTCTAGATCTCTGAGAACAAAACCAGAGATTCAAAATTTGAAAGATTTGCTCGCTTAGAATGGCTTTTCTTCTTCTTAGGAGGAAAGAACGAAGGAAGAGGAAAGAGAACATAATAAATGTGTGCAAACTCTACAAAGGAGAGAGAGAGAGCGCAGGGCTAGAGGAGAGAGAAAGAAGATTATTTTACCATCTCGACGAGTCGACCCCACAGCGCCTCGTCAGTCCACATGGCGCTCCATGATTGGTCAAGGACCACGCTGACATGACGCTCCCGGACCATCCAATATTTTCTCCTAACAATATGAAATAGTGTTCCATATTGTGTTTCACAACCAAAATTGTCCAAAAGTTGATCCTCTTTGTAGCCCGGAAATTATTAAACAAGAGAAGATTGGAAAGTAGCTATCACATAAAATGCCCTGTACAGTGGGACCGAAGAAAATGCCATGGAAACCTGTACTCATTTTTGGGTCACGATGAGTCGTCTTAAGGATCATGAAGAAGTGTCCAACATTCCGTTTGACCCACACAGAATAGTTTTCATTCAATAGTAGACCTGTAACACCATCCATAAATTTTCAATAACGGTAGTTAATCGTTGGACTTGCTACCTATTGATTAAGTAAATTAACTTGATTATGCAACTATGTTGGGCACTTTCGATTGTCAATGTTCTAATAGCTCACCACTTACAATATATATTTACTATTGATCTTGTGAATGTTGAAATATTATTTCATTAATAGCTTACAAATAGTTATGAGCCTTCTTGCAAAATATATTTTAGAAAAAAAGTGATAATTTTAAAATCTAAAATTTAAAAAATAAGTGGTAACATTGGGTTTTGTGGATGGTAGAAACGTTATTTCAATTGACAATCTACAAAATGTCATGCACCTACTTGTAGAAATAAGTGGCAATTTACTGCTGAGTCCGTGAATGATAAAGCTTTAATTTTGTTGTGAAAACAAGTGATAATTTACCATTGGGTTTGTTATCATCGATTTTTCAGATTTACCACTAATATTTCGCATCTACCATAGACAAAATTATGTTTTATTCAAAAATGGGATTTTAAAAATTTGTGAAACAGCCCCGGGGGTTGTGGACCACCCACGCCAACGATAAGTTCACATTATCTAGTCAATTAAGTCAACTAAAAGCTATTACGTGTACTTTGGTCTGACACTTGACTCGAGTAAGTTCAATGTTTTTCATCTATTTGCTTGACCCAATAGAGTCAATTATCATGTTCTATTGTTTGGGGGTTGGGGGGGGGGAGAAGGTTTGTGGACCACCACCACAACGATAATTTTGCATTCTATAGTCAAGTCAACTAAAATTTATTGCGTGTACTTTGGTTTGAGGCTTGACTGGAGTAAGTTCAACGTTTTTCATGTACTTGCTTGTAGTTAATTATTATTTCGTATGTGAAAGGTGAAATCCTAAAGTTGATATGATTCTAGATTTTATATTTTTTGGCTTCTTTCACAATCTTATAAATTTTACAAATAAAACTCAAATATAAGTAAATCATATTATTTATCTTCTTGAATCTACATATTTAATAAAATAGTGTTTGCTTTTAACCGATCTCTCCATGGTTAATGTTCACATACAAAGACAACATTGATCACATGATGTCATTGGTTTTATGATCTTAAATAAGGTGAGCCAAAAGCATTTTCAAGGGATGTCAAGTTCTAATTTCAATATCAAAGGCAAATTTCTTTTATTTTTCCTTTTTTCCTAGAAAACATAAATATGGTCTTTTGTTTCGATTGGAAAATTAGGATAAAAAAGAATGTTACTTTGTTGCACAATGTCACCAATTTTTACAAGGAATTTTTGAAATTGTTATAATTCAAATTTGGCGATTAATGATATCCCAAAATTGACCCTAGAATGCACTTAAAGTTGGACAACTCCTCCACTCCCAAGTGTCCTCTTCTTTTCGGTTGATTCCCTCTTTCCTCCTCCCTCTTCCCGCTCCTTTCTTACACCTCTTCCAATGAACAGCTCGATCGTTTCATGGCTTCTTCTTGCTATATCCACGATCTCCATCTTCTTCGATGTAGCTAGGGCTTTAGCTTTAGCCTAGTGTCTTGGCATCGACCGGATATCGCTCTTGCTCGAGCTAAGAAACAATTTCATCTTCAATGCCTCCGAGTCTTCCAAGCTAGTACAGTGGGACCGAAGTGCCAATTCATGGAGTGGTGTGACGTGCGAGGATGGCCTTGTTGTGGGACTCGATTTGAGCGACAAGTCAATCTCTAGCGGAATCGACGGTTTGTCAAGTCCCTTCAAGCTTAAGTTCCTTCGAAGACTAAACTTTGCTTTCAACAACTTCAAATCCACGGCAATTTCGTTGGGCCTCGAGAATCTCAGCCACTTGGAACATCTCAACTTGTCCTTTGCTGGATTCACCGGGCAGATTCCTACTGAGCTATCTCGCCTAAGGAAGCTACGTACTCTTGATCTTGCTTGCTTTTTCTCTATTCCGGCTCTGCTACAACTTGAAAAGCCCTCTTTGAGGTCGCTGTTTGGGGATTTGGGGGAGTTGAGGGAATTGTATCTTGATGGGGTCAATGTGTCTGCTGAGGGAAGTGAGCGGTGCGACACGTTGTCTTCTTCAGTTCCAAAACTTGAGGTGCTGAGCATGTCTTAGTGTTCTCTATTTGGTCCTATTGACACTTCTCTTATAAGTCTTGCTAATCTATCTGTCATTCAACTCAATAGCAACAACTTGTCCACCACAATTCCTAGTTTCTTAGCAAATTTCTCCAGCTTGAAAACACTAAGCCTATATAATTTCGGCCTGCAGGAAGAATTTCCTCAAAAAGTCTTCCAAGTACAAACACTTCAAAATCTTATCCTATCATCCAACGAACTCCTTCAGAGTTCTTTCCCTGATTTTCTAGAGGATAGTTCTCTTGAGATTCTAGCCATGTATGATACCAATATCTCAGGGAGGATACCCGATTCAATCAGTAATCTAAAAAATTGTCATTGTTAAGCTTGCAGAATTGCAGTTTGAGTGTGACAACCCAAAGAAAGGGAGGGGTCCTCTCTAGTCCCACATTGCTTAGGGGGGGAGTCCTGGGCTAGTTTATAAGGCTTGGGATTCCTTTAACCTATGTAACGCGTTTTAAAGCCGTAAAGATTCAGTGTCTAAAGCGGACAATATTACATAGTGAGGCCGGGTAGTTACAAATGGTATCAGAGCCGACTCCCGACCGCGTGTGAGGGCCACAGCGAGAACGTTGTACTTTTAAGGAGTGGAGAGTGTGACAGCCCAAGGAAGGGGAGGGGTCCTCTCTAGTCCCACATCACTTAGGGGGAGTCCTGGGCTAGTTTATAAGGCTTGGGGTCCTTTTAACCTGTGTAATGCGTTTTAAAGCCGTGAGAACTCAGTGTCCAAAGCGGACAATATTACATAGTGGGGCCCGGGTCGTTACATTGAGTGGGTCAATCTCGAGCTCAATGAAGAACCTATCGGAGCTGACTTTTTTGGGCTTGTCTTTTAATAGTCTTACTAGTTCAATTCCACCACTTGGTGCATCTAGAAATCTGATCGAAATAGATTTATCTTATAATGCTTTAAGGGGTCGTATCACCTTCGTTGGCTGGGAAGACCTTCTGAATCTTGAATTTATAGACCTGCGAGGCAATTCATTAGAAGGTGACATTCCCCCAGCTCTGTTTACACTTCCCCAACTTAAGGGGATACTCCTTTCACACAATAGATTTAATGGTCAGCTTATCATACATCCGTATGTCTCTTCAGATCAACTGAGAATGCTTGATTTGGAAAGCAACCGATCGCGAGGGTCAATACCAGCATCCATATTCAAACTGCAACGGCTTCGAGGACTGTCACTTTCTTACAATAATTTCAATGGCTCGATGAATATTGACGTGCGTCAGGGATTAGGAAATTTAACTTATCTTGATCTATCATACAGTGGCTTGTCCATTAACACTATGGCGCCTGCTTTTGCTGCTGCATCCTCTTTCCCTAAATTTTATTTATTAAAGTTGGCTTCTTGCCAGTTGCGGACCGTGCCTCAGTTTTTGGCTAACCAATCCAATTTGGGAACCCTCGACCTCTCAAACAATAATATTCGAGGGGAAATACCAAGATAGATAGGGACATTAGAACAACTTCTAGTTCTCAATCTTTCCTCTAATTTCTTTGAAGATTCCGCAACACCACCGCACAATCTTAATCTTACTTTTGCTCGTGTCATCGACCTCCATTCAAACATGCTCCGAGGAAATGTGCTACCCATGCTGTTACAGGTTGACTACTTGGATTTATCAAGAAACAACGTCACTTATGTTATTCTAGATAACATTGGCAACTCCCTATTATTAGTCCCGTTGTTCTTCTCCCTTTCGAAGAATAATATCCATGGGTCCATCCCACAGTCAATTTGCAAAGCTAATCTTGAAGTGCTTGACTTGTCACATAACCATCTGAGTGCAACTATTCCTGATTGTTTAATAATGGATTCCCTCATGGTATTGAATCTGAGAGATAACAAGTTGAGTGGTGATATTCCACAAATCATCCTGCCAACATGTGGTCTGAAGACATTGGATATTAGTGGGAATTTGTTGCGGGGGCAAATTCCGTTATCATTGGCAAATTGTGCAATATTGAAGGTTGTGAACATTGGGGACAATCAAATAGACAGGAAATTTCCATGCCATTTCACGGCTATGTCAACTCTCCATGTCCTTATTTTACGATATAACAAATTGCATGGGGAAATTCGATGTCCATATGGTCTCGGTACTTGGCAAAAACTTCAAATCATTGACCTATCATCAAACTATTTTAGCGGCACAATATCTACAAGTCTCCTCGCATCTTGGGAAGCTATGAAGGCCAACGCAAACTTTGATTACCTGCATGAATTTTTCCCACAGAATGGGTTATATTATCAAGATACAGTGATTGTAACAGTCAAAGGTCAACGGCTAGAACTTGTCAAGATTCTTACTATTTTCACATCGATTGACTTCTCGGGCAATAGATTGGAGGGTCCAATACCAGACACACTTGGGAATCTCAGTACACTTCATTTCATCAATCTATCGCACAATGCCATCTCGGGTTCAATTCCTTCTGTATTGGGGAATCTACATCAACTTGAGTCATTGGACCTATCATGGAACTACCTCAATTGAACCATACCAACTTAGCTTGCAAATCTTCATTTCCTTTTGTTCCTGAACCTCTCAAACAATCAACTTGTAGGAAGCATCTTAGCTAGCAGACAGTTTCTCACATTTTCATAAAGTTCTTTCGAGGGAAACCTTGGACTATGTGGGTTTCCGCTCAACAAAAGCTGCTCAATTGACACGAACGGGACGGAAGAAGATGGTGATGATCGCAACAATGATGATAGTGAGAAGAAATGGTTTTACCTAGGCATACCACTTGGATTTGTTTTTGGCTTTTGGGTAGTTTGTGGTCCAATAGTGTTTGTTCAATCATGGAGGTTTGCTTACTATCGTTTTTGGGATAAAGTGTTGTTCAGACACTCACGTTCATGAAGATTTACACTAGGATTCAGTTATTAAACTTGAAAAGGAGTATTTTCATTCTTTCCACTGAAATTAAGGTTAGTCTATTGATCAATAGAACTCTTGCTTACTATCGTTTTTGGGATAAAGTGTTGTTCAAACACTCACATTCATGAAGATTTCCATTGGGATTTAGTTATTAAACTTGAAAAGGAGTATTTTCGTTCTTTCCACTGAAATTAAGGTTTGTCTATTGATCCATAGAACTCTTGCTTACCAATCGGGAGAAAAAGTAGATTTGCATCTAGTGTAGAAATCAAAATATGATAGAACCATATGTCCATTTTTCTCGGAGTTTTGGAATGAAAAATTGGCAATGAAGATGATTCTTAAGTGAAGATTGTTTTAAATTAAGACGGAATGCTTGAATAGGTAAACTCTAAACCTAAAGCCATAATGCTATTTGAAACTAGTTGAAGACTCCTCAGTTCAGATTTGAAAATTTTACTTTGCAACATTATTTATCTGCCATATTAGAAAACTAGGTAATATTGAGGATTAAGTGTATTATAAGTCCTAAATCTAACAACAAAAGTATAACCAAGTGTTTGAACTTTAAAATAAGTCGATCTCATCCTAATTAATGGAAGTACTTTGTAACATTTGTTTGGGTACAAATTTTAGGATATAATTGTACTTTTTTTTTTTTTTTTTTACATTTTTATGATGTAATTGTATTTTTTTTACAAGTTTTAGAACTTCTTATACACTTCTGCTAAAAAAGAAAATATTAAACTTATATAGTGGGCCCATGGTATGTGTGAGTTGTTCACTAAGAAATTACAAAATGCTAAAAAGAATAAAATGACCGGCCAAAAATAGGAAAAAACGAAATTTTTGAGTAAAGAAAGTTGAGAAAGGAGTAAAGGAGTGATGTTTAGGAAGAAAAGACTAGAGACACCCTTATTTTTCAAAAAAAGTCATGTTACAAAATTTGATGCCCGTATATATAACGGAAATTGGCACTTATTTGTTTTCAATACATAAAGATTATATTATAATGTGGGAACTCTACCTATATTTTTCTATTCTCATTATCAATTCATAGTTGAATTTTTGCGTGCCCCAGCAAATAGGTGTTCCATCGCTAGTAGAAAAATAATTTAGAAAAATTATGCTTTCAGTCCCCCATTATATGATCTTTCGCAATTGGATCTTTTGGAATCTATCCCATTCTCAATCAGGTCCTCCTTGAATAACTCTTAGTATACTGTTGCGGTATGCTAAGATTACATTTTTTTTTAAAACATAATTAAGAAAAGGTAAAAGAGAATAATGTCGAAATTGAAAGAAACTATTTTTTTTTTCTAGAAAGTAAGGAAAGTAAAATGCATAAGAGAAGAGTAGGAGAGCAACAGAGGCGAGAATAAGTGGAGGACTGGGTGGCGATAGCCACCACCAGCAATGATGGGTGATGGTTGAATCAATTATGCGCTTTACCATTAATTTCTGACATGCTTCTTCAAAATCAGGTTTTAGTTGCTTCTGCACGTACCAACGATTCAAGCTACTCGAGCACGTCTAAATTATTTAGCGTAAGACTGAGTCAAGTTCAAGCCTCATCGTTTCGGATTTTACTTAGTCAACTTTAAGCTCACGACTGAATCGAGCTTTGACAAAAAAACTAAGTTATGATAATCAAGCCGGATCAATTGAGTCATTTTCAGCTTGTAAGAACATTTCACATGTCAAACTTGATCCGGAAAAATTTAGCATCTTCGAGATCGAGTGTGAATTGAGTATCCAGTCTTGAATTTTTGAGTCAAGTCCCATTCAAACATCAGACTTTATTGATTCGACTGGACTCAATTACACCTCTTTTTTAAATACTTGTCGACAAGTATAAAACAAGTCCATTCACATGATAAGTGAATCCATGTCATATTGAATCTTGGCTCTAGTGGGTTGTGATGAGTCAAGTACGGACCAAACATAAAACCTCACCGCTTCTTCAAGCACCATATCTCCATCTTTCTAACCCTTTAACCGCCCTTTGAATTTGGGCACTTATTAACTCTGTTATCGTAATTGGCTAGCTTACATTCCAATTCCTAAAGCTGGTCATATCCCCAGCCAATCGAAGTTTGATTTTTCCCGTTTTGGCCAGTGATTGAAATTAAGACAAATCTGGTACCAAGAGATCGGCAAAAGAATAAAGAAAAGCCGACGTTCACAAAATGCGCTTTTGCTCCTATTACCTACACGAGTCCACAAAGAAAGTACCATCACCAGTCCTCCGACGAATATGCGTTTGACAAAATCGTCCTCATCAATTTGGATTTCAGGAAAGTCAAATTTGTGCTCAAGCTTGAATTACGCTCCCACGAAGCTCATTTATAATGAACAAGTCAAATCAAACCAAGTCATTTCCAACTTATAAAATAATTAAATGAGCCAAACTCCATCCAAATAAGTTGAGCTTTGTTGAGATCGAATTTAAATCTAGTGTCCAATCTTGCATTTTGAATTCAAGTTTGGTTCAAACATTAAACCATATCAACTTGACCAAACTCGATTACAACTCTCCTTGCAATTACCCTCTGAAAAATATTCCATACGCTCAGTAGAAATCAGTCTTGGTCATTGTTGTTCATTCTTCAAAGAGAATCTTGCACACACCTGAATTTGCGCAAGATGACACTGCTTAGTGCGTACAAAGAAAGAAAATTGTTGTACATAAAATCAACAAATTATCATAAACTTATTATATGGATGTCCATAAATTTCTAAACTTTCCAATTTTGTCAATTTAATATTAAATCTTTGTGCAAAATTCTAATGTATTCCTTCAAGCCAATTTTAGTTTGCAATCGTTGACGTGACGATCTAGTCATCACCAACAATTCTATGTGGCATATTGCCAAGTTAGCGATTTTCGACAAAATGATTGCATTGGAATTTCATGTAGAGATTTAGGATTAAATTGGCAAAATTGGAATGATTAAGACTGAATTGCCATACGTATAATAGATTCACTTGCACCTTCTTGCGGAGCCTCGCAACCTTTTTCCACGATGTCCTATAAGTCTTGGGCCATCAAGAATGTAGTCATTTTTATGCTCCAAAAGTCATAGTTGTTCCCATAAAAAAATGGGAATGGGAAATGAGGATGAGGCAGAGTTGGCATGGTTTAGTTATTGGGTATTTGGTAAGGGTAGTTTTAGGAATGGGTAGGTAGGACAAACGCCCAATACCAACCAAAGACGTGGCTTTGATACCACTATTGGTGTTTGCGGAAGCGTGTGTTTAATGTGTGTGCAAGGGAGTTTTGTGTGTGAACTATCAAGAGAGTAAAAGAACTAAGAACAAAGTGGGCAAGGGCAAAGTAATAATAAAAATGTGTAAAAGAGAGTGGCGGCAAGGGAGCAGAAGGGAACAAAAGAAAGCTTTTATTTATTTATTAGTTATTATAGTACAAAGGAAGGGGAAGAGCTTACCTTTTTGCTCTGCTCCTCAAAATGGACGGCACAAGGCCTTTTATAGGCCTACATCACCGACTTTACAAAAGGAAAATCTTCTGCTCTTGTTGGATTTTTCACTTTCCATCTTCCCCCATAGACTTCTACATTTGTGCTTCTACACTTTTCTTTGCCGCCTAAGCTAGTTTTCTTTTTTAAGGATTTTTCTTGACTTTTCTAGCTAATATCAATCTTGAAGTTTCTAGAAATTGGATCAACAATTCAACACCTCCTTTATCAAGATAATTATTGTTGTTTGCTTAATGGATAAGGCTGGGTAGATGTCTACTAGTAATTCTTAAAACAAGAGTTTACTTGTGAAACATTTAATGGTTATTTTTTTGGTAACTTTCACTACTTGTTATGCAATTGGTTACATAACCTAGAGTATCTAACCAATACTGCGGGTGTGTTAATTTGAGTGCTTCATGTGAGCAAATAATTGGTGGGTGCTGTTGTGGTTGTTGATTGTCCGGCTTCTTGTTCCCTATACATCGTTCTTATCAAGATTTCTTAGCAACTTTCTATCCAACATAGTTTGGTTAATCTCGTTGCAGGTTTTTGCTATGCCCGAAACAGCTCTAGGTCTCTTTCCTGACATAGGTTCCTCATATTTTCTGTCAAGGCTCCCAGGACATTTTGGTAATGGCCAACAAAATAGGCAAAGGCACTTTATCTTCGTATCTAGTTTTGCAAGTCAATATTCAATTAAGATAAAAAATTTCTGACTTCGGGAAGTATGCAGATATACTTGTTGGTTAGAGGTTAAGTAGTTAATTCTGTGGAGCATTCTACTATTAGCGCTAGTGAAAGTGCAAGTCTGAAATATAGGATAAGTTAGAAACTTTGGTGACAGCCAAAGCATTTGAGTTCTTGAATCAACAAATCATAATCTGGTGGGCTTTCATCTTTTATTCTGCAAATATAGCCAATTTGCTATTGTGTTGATATGGTATTTGGGAAGCATATTCTTCTGAAGATTGGGAAATTTGAGACAAGGAAATTTTCCTCAAATCATATTTCAAGAGGACAAATGTTGCAATCGACAGAGGCGACTAATGATACATAATAATGCTACTTAATGGATTGCAAGGTTGGCATACTTTAGCTACCATCCACTTTTACACTTTGATACCTTGGGGTTGGAGGGTGATGAGAAGAAAACAATTTATTTCTGGTGTCTTGGGTTAAACCTTGATTCTATGGAGATTGATAGATTCCCAGCTAGAATATGTACATTGATCTTTTTCTTTTCCTTCTTGTTTAAAGTTGATGGATGAATTACACAATGGTGACTGTATTTAGTTGTCTTGAGCTTCTACTGGCACTCCATTTGTGGCTTTGGGATCTTGACGTTACAAAACCTAAATTAAACTGTTGATGCTTCGACTTGAATTGTTAATAGCAGTTAGAAATTGCACAAGAGAACGTATTGAAGAGATTTCCAATGTTGATTTCGATAAATTTGCCTCTAAGATTCTATGTCATTCAACTTAGTGTTGGGAAAAAAGAAAAATTTAATATGCACATCTTTAACCTGAAGTCCAGTGTTATAGTTTAAGTTTCAACACATCAACTTGGATAATGATGTTTTTTGTCGTTTACCCTGATCTTTTATCCTTCTCTATCAAATAAAAATTCTCCTGGTTTGCAACTAAACTTGAACCTGACATACCATTTTTCTTATGGACTAGATTTCAGTTCATATATCTTGTAGTACCATCACGCACTACATTTCAGCTCGAATATTCTTGCTACTTTCTTGGGGAAGTCACACATATTCGAGTTAGACTGTTCGTATTTTGTTACACTTGTTACCCAATGTCTTGTCTTTATATTAAAATCCACCATGCTTCTTCGTTATCCATGCCAGGGGAATATCTTGGTCTTACTAGTGCTAGACTGGATGGAACAGAGATGCTTGCATGTGGCCTTGCAACTCACTTTGTTCCCCCAGTGGTATTTGTCACACCCCGATCCTCGAACGTGTGCCCATCCCTCACCTGGTCAATTAGTAGTGACGTCCTAAGACGCATCGCTGACCCTGTTGTTTTAATACGCATGCGGAAGCATATAATAAATCTCCAGACAATAAAACAATAGGATAGAAAAGTAGGGTTATATTTTTCACTATTGAAAAGTCATAACCACACTTTTATACAGGGCAAATCACATAGTATATATTACAATACTATTCACAGAAGTCTGATCTATCATACATCAGATCACGACTTAAAGTTTGCCAAACAGGATTGGGGTTTCAGTCCTTCACTGAGCCTTCATCCGGATTCTCCTCCAACTCGACGATCTCTCCTTCCATGTTCCTACTGGAACCTACCGTAGGATACTCAAGTGATCTTGGGCCTTCAAGGTCGGGAGCCACGGGGTCAATCACCTCTCCACCCAGATGATGGATTTCAACATTACGTACTCCAATCCTTCGTCGTGCCCAAGCATCAGCACATTGAACTTCTGTTCGGTAATTTTCTCCGATATACCAAAACACATGGGAGGAGGTAGAGGTGCTACCATCTATGGACCTGAAATGGTTATATAATAATTATTAAGACAACGTCTCAGCGAGTTCTACCCCCTAAGACTCGATTAGTAAACCAATACACTATCTGGGCTGCCTATGCACACACAGGTCAAAGGACTTACCTTGGTCTCAGATTCCACCTGCATATTAGCACAGTTCAAATAGGCACACAATCATAATATCATAGATTGATACATCGATCAATCGATCTAGTCGATTACATTTCAAACAACCCATTGTTAGTCATTTCAATTAATACTGTCCATTCTCTAAAATGACCTATAGGGTCACCGAGCCAGTATTTTATACGATTCATTTTTCAAAATGACATATTAAGTCACCGAGTATATTCATCATAACGTCCATTCTACAAAATGATATGTTGAGTCACCGAGCCCAGAATATAACATGGTACTTCGAACGTACAGTCAATTTGTTCTTTTATTCATTTATGACAAAAGTACACATGCATTGACACATGGTCAGCCTTAGCTAAAATATTGTAATTTTCTTTCCACAAATCCCACACTTATCTCGTAGTCTACCAAAATATTTTTGGTGCTGTGAACCGACACTCGGTTATTTTCTAATGAATTATCCAAATTAATTAATTCAGTAAAATAATCTAATAATCACAAATAATTCATTTCAGCACAAAATAAAGTTCAATTAAATAAACGGATTGCACCATGATAATCGAATAAAATTCTGGTCGTTGACCATCCCGGTCTAATTTCGGAAATAAATAATTAATTAAATAATTTCGAAAATTATTAAAAATTATTAAATAATACAAAAAAATCCAATTTATGCCCGTAATGCCTAATTAGACGCCAAAACGGATCAGGAAAAATCCCGAAATACATTCAATAAATACTAGTACGTCTTTACTTGTTAATTACACTAACCAATCACCTAACATGCTTCATTAAGCCACTAATTTAATTATTCTATACTAATCTAATCACATAATCATGTTTAATTAATAGTAATCAACCCTTAAGCATCATTAGCAAACTAAACAAGGATTAGTGAGCTAAACTCACTTGTTTAACAATCCGCTCGGATTGAAATGTCGGGAATGTCGTAGGGGACGTTTTACTCCAAAGTGGGCCTAGGATTCGGGGCCCATAAGCACCTCAAAATGGCATTCAAAGCTTGCTGGAAACCCACTAAAATAGTTGTTGTTCTTGGCTGGAAATAGAAGGGAATCAACTTGGTTTAGGTGGGAATTGATCGGGAAGGAAGAAATAGGCCAAATCGGGCCTAGATGGAGGTTTACCGGTGAAGAAACAACTAAGGACAGCCCTGGATGAGCTGCAACAAAACCGAAACAGCAACTAGGAGGCGTGAGGGAGGCAAGCCACAGGCAGATGGCGTTCGGCTGGTGGCGCGTGCATGGGCGAGTGCGCGGTGAGGCGAACGGTGGCAATCCGGCATGGGGCGGCTGCAGCTTCTTCCTTGCGGTGGGCTGTGAAAATGGAGGGAGATGGGAGGTATGGCTGGCCAAGAGAGGGTGAGGGAGAGAGAGAGTGAATGGAAGGGGTTTGGGGGCCACATGCCTCTCTTTTCCACCAATTTGTCACCCCCACAAGCTTGTCCATGAAGCCATCATCCCTTGGTTGTAATGAGCCACACATGCACTCCATACAACCCTTGGAATGGTGCATTTGGCAAGGGGGAAGGGGGAGCTACGAATTTGGTTCAATCTCTCCTCAATTGGACACTTGATTTCACTTGGTTCCATCTTGGTCTCCATAATTTAAAGGGATGAGTGTTTCAGAAGTCTTACAACTTGTCACGAAAATGCATTTCAGTCCTAAAACTTGCAAAAAGTGTACTGAAGTCCTAAAACTTGTCAAATTGTTTCAAACGAGTCCTAAGATCGACGTCGTTAACATTTTTCCGTTAAAAATGCTGACGTGGCATTTTACATAATTTTTTACTTTCCACGTGAATTTTTTTAATTTTTTTTTAATTTTTTTAAGAAAATTAGATTTAAAAACTAAAAAAATCAAATTTATTCATTTTATCTTATTTTCACCAGAAAATTTTAAAAAAAAGTTAAAATATTTATTAAAAAACATTTTAATTAAAAATAAATTTTTTAGTTAAAATATTTACTAAAAAACATATTTAAAAAGTTAACATTATTTTTTTAATTTATTTTTAAAAGTTTTAAAAATAAATTTTTTAACTTTCCTTTTTGTTTTAGTTGAAAATAAGATAAGAATTAATTTAATTTTATAGTTTTTAAATCTAACCTTTTTAAAAAATGGATAAAAATTAATTAAAAAATAAACCTGGAAAATAAAAATTATTTAAAATACCACGTCAGCATTTTTAACGGAAAATACTAACGGCGTCGATCTTATGACTCATTTGAAACAATTTGACAAGTTTTAGGACTTAAATGTACTTTTTGCAAGTTTTAGGACTGAAATACATTTTCGTGACAAGTTGTAGGACTTCTGAAACACGTATCCCTAATTTGAATTAATACCTCAATGTCTCCATTGACATTTTTCCTCACCCCATAATCCATCTTGCATCTCAAATTTGCAACTAAAAATAATTCTCGGCCTTGATTGAACAAAAACGATCCTAAATCGACTTTTTCCCAAAAAGTCTCGGTTGTCAGAAAAATCTTTTGAGACTGAGTTGATGCTCTTACAATTTATTATGACATGACAGAATCTTCAATTTCTGAAATCGGACTTAAATTCACAGTTAATTTCCATTTGGTATGTCTTTAGCGTGACATAGATTATTGAGTAGTTTTTAGTAGGGGTGTCAAGACCCGAACCGAAAACCTAATCGAACCGTGAACCGAAGCGAACCAAACTAAAAATTTTGATTTTTTCGGATCAATTCGGTTTTCGGTTCGGTTTTCATCAAAAACCGAAAACTTTTTATCGGTTAACCGAACCGAAAACCAATAAAATCAAATCTAATTCGGTTCTCTTCTGACTCCCATCTCTAGTCCTCTTGTGTCTCTTGGTTTTTATCGGTTTCCATCTGAGTTGAACTCAAAAAAACCAAAAGTTGAAAACCGAAAAACCGAACCGAACCGAACCGAACCGAACCGAACCGAAAGTTCCGTTCGGTTCGTTATCAGTTCGAGATTTATTTGGTTCGGTTCAGAAATTTTCTCTAATAGTTCGGTTCAATTCGGTTTTTCAAAGAAACCGAACCGAACCGAACTGTTTACACCCCTAGTTTTTAGGACTTTGTAGAGCAAATGATCCGTGGTCGATTTTCTTCGAACCACAATGAACCCACTCGACACATTAGCGACTCTCGACTGTCATGAAAACCTCGATGATTCAAATACGGACACAAGGTACCAAAACGACAGTAAAATCAAATTAGTGTCAGTCGATGAGAATTTCCCAATTTAGTGGAGTTATCCACAATCGGCAACACATCTCAATTGAACCGACCTATCTCTAATCTCAAATCGGTTTTATATTGTGCCACAATGGTCTCTAAAAAAGAGCACGGTCAAGTAGCCGATTTTTGGTCGAATTCTTAAGTCTATTGCCTTAAAATTCCTTAATAGCTTCCCTGAATAGCCTAGTTATCTCAAGAGTAATCAGCTCTGAGAGCAGCCCTATAGGCGCGTCAATGAAATGCTTGATTAATTCGGTAGAAAACAGGTTGAAAATCTGGGATGTCACAGTATCCATCTGCTTTTACTTCAGTTTTGTGATTATTGCTTGATGAATGTAGAAGCTACATGGGGAAAAAGGGATAAGGGCAAAGCATAGAAGAGTAATAAGATCTTTAGCACTAGCAGTTTTTAGAGAATTTTTGCCAAAGGAAAAGGCGAAGGAGTTATCGGGTGATAGGAAAAATGAAGTATAGAAGACCAATACAACCTTTACAACTAGCGCTCATTCGAGAAAGCATCTACGTTGCCTCGTCCTTCCTTTAGATACTCAAAGCTAGGAAAATGTCTGATTGCTTACCAAGGTAAAGTTAAAGAAAAGGTGGAACAAAATGAGAAAAAAGAGCTTAGATTGCTACATAGGCATGAATGTGACATAACTCCACAGAATCACGTTTCATGGGAAATGGCGAGGTTGGAGATAGAGACCATCATGGCAAGAATCAATTTGATACTATTGTAGATTGTCTGCGAGAGTGCAAAATAAATAGCTTATGGCTATTCTCTAGTACAAGCATTTATATTTATAGGCTGATGTCCTCACTGAATAGTTCTCATCTATGCTTAAAGAAGGGGACACACATTACTTTTGTTTATGTGAGGAGATGAAGATTGTCATATTGATAGAAGCTAAAAGATGGATTATTTTGTTATATCGTTTCACAACAAGAAAATGATTTCCTTTCAAGTCCTTTCTATTTTGGGTTATATGTCTTGTTTGGTTTGGGGGTTGGGGTTGGGGGGTGGGTTCTCTTCCCCATAGTAAGGTGCATTTGGAGCCATTATATGTTGGCTGGAAACCATATAGGACCACATTAATACCAATAGCTATAGTGACATCTCGAATATCATTGAATATTGCACGATAAATACTAGATGTGGAAATTAGATAGTATAGCTGAGAGAACTGCTTTCTCGGTGGATGCACACAAATGAAAGAATTATAAGTGAATGCACATTGAAGAAAGCTTCAACGATATACCCGTATGCGGTAAGACCAGGGAAATTCAACCCAAAATGGTTTAGACCTGTCGAACGATGGCCTCCTCATGTTTCATGGATAAAATGTGACCGTTTGGAAGTGGGCTGTGTTGGGATATGTGAATAGACTATGCTCGAGTTTAAAGTGTCGAGGGGAAACCATTGCATTTGAGTTCTTGTAAAGGATGGAATCTTAGAAAGATGTATGAGAAGGAATGCTTATGAAAATTAACCTCAGATAGACCTGAAAATGCTCAGTCAAATTGTTGTTGCCAATTTGGGAATGCTAAGGCAACACTAAATTCATCAGAGTTACCTGTATTATTGTGCTGGACACAGACGTTCATCTTTGCTCTCATTTCTTATGGTTATTTGATTTCTTTTTGTATATTCATGACATCGTTCAGGTATTGCTATCCCTGGAAGCTACTCTACACTCAGTAGATTCCAGTGATCAAGCCATAATTTCAGCAGTCATTGGTGAATACTCTGAGCTACCTATGTTGAAAAAGCAAAGTGCATCCAATCGGTTAGTTTTAAACTACCATTTCCCACTATCTTCTTGAGTTTTCGTATGGTTTTGTCTAGCAGTCCACAAATGTTATTATCCTAGAAAATACCAAGAAACCTTGAAAATTTTGTTACGTGGAAAGATGATAAATTGGTTGTATGGAGAACAAAATAATATGAAAGAAGGAATGGAAGTCAAGTGAAAAAAGTGGATTCTTACCCAACCAAGGATGTGTCAACATTGCATGACTTTATTCCCACTTTTATGTACTGGTAACACTTGTGTGGACTTCCAACTTTAACTCAAGAAGCTTGAGTGGCTACCAGCACACCCTGCTGACTCACTCTCAATCATCGTCTTATATATCAGTTTCAATTTCTGTTTTTGACAGGTTAGATGTCATCAATAGGTGCTTCTCACGAAGAACTGCGGAAGACATTCTATCTGCTCTTGTAAGCTGTTGGTGATTGTGTACTCCATTATTGTCCTCATTGTGCTCCTGCAAAGGGCTCTGCATATGTGCATGCATGAGCTCTAAACTCTTTGATGGGGTCATCTCTCCATGGTGATTTGTGCACATTATTTTGATGCAAGATTTCCTCGATGTCCCTTTTGCAAGAGCAAGAAGCCATAAATGAGGTAGATGATTGGATCCAAGCCTCACTTCAGGCACTGAAGAAAGCGTTGCCAATAAGCAGTAAAATTTCCCTTAGATGAGGTTGCCAAATCTTTTGATGAAATATCAACAGTGCAATTTTTTTATACAACTAACAATTTATAGATTATGTGAATTGTGAATATGTTCGTACGATTTCCATCTAAGATGCGCCGACCAACTTCTTCTTCTGATGTCAGGTGAAGGAATGACATCAAGATTCTACTGAAAAACCGAAATTTCCTTTTCTTATCTTTTTGCCTCGGATTACCTACTGGAACAGATATCATGACAACTGTGTGCTTGATTTAAATATAGAGGTGCAGGCATATGCTTTTAACGACACCTCGTGCATGAGTCTCTGACCTGGATAATGGCCACCAGTATTGATTAAAACGTAGGGAAGTCATTCACAAATTCACTTAAAGACCTGTGATAGGATAGATGAACCAAGTAATTGCTAAAATTCATAGTAGGGCTGAGACGTAAGGTCAGTGTGCAGTATTTGCTCACTGACAACTCGAATCAGTGTGCAATAGTAGAATGCGACTCGCTATCCTTTTATAAAGGTCAAAGCACCTTGAGTATGTATAATCACGTCATTATTTTGAAAGAGCATTAATTAAGTTGCCCAACTCCCTTTGTTGATAGCAGAGGTAAGTGGGAATTGAGCTGAGGCAGTTGACCTGTTTGAAGATTGTGAAAATGGTCATACTTCTAAGTGTGGATCCGCCAATTGCAGATAAGAGAAGGTCGACTGCAAGGAGTTGGCTAGTGCCTTGTTCGAGAAAACAGAATTGATTGCCATGCAATGCGAGGCGAAGTCAGCAAGGACTTTGTTGAGGTTCTGTAATTTGATCGGATGATTATTGTATAGTTTTCGCTCGAATTCAGGCAGTAAATCGACGCTTGCCCATGTGATGCAGGGCTGCAGGGCTCCAGAGCTATGATCTTGGATAAGGATAGGAACCCAAAGGTTTAACAAGCATTCTCTTTCAATTTTCAGATGTCTATTCCTATTCATTTATGGTTTTGTTAGTATAATAATTTTTGGACTACCGTGAGAGTAACGGTTTGTTGTAAGCTATAAGTTCTTGAAGGAGTGAACTCTACAATAATTTATAATTATTTATTATTTGATTTTTTAAAATCTAGAACAGATGGCTATTTAAACTTCCTTGTCATGAGTTCCGATACAAAGATTTTCTCCTTCTCTTATGTAGTGGGAGCCTCCTAGATTGGGCCTTGTCACTGACAAGATGGTGGACATCTACTTCTCCAAGGTGGATGAAGACTGGTAAGAGCTGAAGCTGCCCCCAAGACGGAACTTGCCTGCATCTGCTTTCGCAAAGCTGTAGCTCTTGGTACTGAAAAATATATTTGGGGTTTAACCCGTGGGGTTGGTTAAATAGAAATAAAATGAATCTGAAATTTCATTTGATTGGTTATATGCAAACTAAAATTAGGTCTCGATTCTTAAAAGAGAAATGATTTGCACAGATCACTCTCTAGTTGAAGCATAAGTGCTATTTCAATAAAAACATGTCTTAAAAAAATATGCATGCTATTGTATGAACTTGTCACCAGTAAAATACTCCACTTTGGCATAAGCATTACCTTCACTTTGGGCAAATTATATTATTCTAACATTGGTTATAAGATTTTGTCCAAATCCTAAAATTTATTGCTGAAGTATATCAAGTAAGTTCTAAAATTCATCATATTGATGCTACAAATTCTTTCATTAGTTCCCTCCAATTTAGTTAAAATAGAATTTCTAACATGATTTATTATCTTTTAAAAACACGAGGTGGCGATTGGCGTTACATTAGAAAAAAGCTTGAAACATTAAGGAAAAGTTGAAAAATTGAAGTAAAACTTTTATTAGGATGTAAAACTTTGAAAAAAAAAAGGCAAAAGGATTAAAATGGAAAGGCCAAAAATGAAATAAAAGTGTAGATGGGGATTCGGAGGTTGGGTTGAAGGACTTGATTGCATTATCACAAAAATGAAATATTATAGAAACTTGATTGTACAAATTGAACAAAATTTAAGATTTGATTGTAGAAATTGAAAGCTTTAGGAGTTAATTTCATTATCATGATAAGTTTAGAAATTGAAAGATTTGATTCCAGACAACTGATTTTTTTTTTTTATAATTAATTTTAGACCCTCTATTAGCCAATGCATCACCATAACATGCGGACTCGGTCGCAAGGATTGAGTACTACATGTCTAAATATTTCCGTGAGATAAAATTCATTACCAGGTATGTGAAATGATAAAATTATCAGAGCCAAATTTATATATGGAAAGTTTAGATTAAAGTAACTTTTACATGTGGGGGTAAAAATACAGAAAAAAAAAACCCAAAATCATTGGAGCGAAGCAATTTGATCTGTCAACTTTTATTTTTTTTTCTTTTTGGACAATTAGGCCCGTCAATTATATACGAAGTGGTCCTTCTATCAAAATTATAATATATACGGAGTGGTCCTTCTATCAAAATTATAATATAAAATTGCTAGCGCAAAGGTTAAGCCGCCTTTCCAAATTCATTGTAATTAAAGTTACACATGCAGCCTCGCAAAACGTCCTATTTTACTCGAGTGACCAATTGATTTACACTAAGGTATCGTCAATTTTGCATTTGTTAGGACGGAATAAGAGGGAAAAGAAAAAGGTTCTACAAGTAGAACCATACTTAGATGAGGGAAAGAACAAAGGGAAATGATTTTAAATAAGTTAGGAGTGATTATTTCAGTTAATTTTATATTCATTTAAATTCCTTTCATAGGATTCGGAAAATCAAAGGAATCCTGTATTTATTTCACAGAAAATGAGTAATTTTATAAATAAAAAAATAAAAAAAAATTTAAAACTAATCACTTATATCACTCATAGAATGAATGATAAAAAAATATAAGTTCTTCTTTCATCAAAATGTTTTAGGATATAAATTGTTATTGACAATGAAAATATTTCTTATTAACTAATTATTTCAAGGGATATAAGTAATGCTTTCTAAAAATTCTGCAAGTATTTTATTTTCTAGCAAAGCAATCGAAGTCTTGGCCTATATATTGTTCTTTCTTGCCTACATCCTAATTTTACAGTTATTTATAAGTACACAAAGTAATATTTATGTCACAATACATTTCTTTAATCGTTTTTTTTTTTTTTTGGTACCCAGGGAACCTCCGTGCGCCGCTTCGCGGTAGAGTAAACCCTAGAGGAGCATGAAAGTCACCACCACCCTTTCTGCCCCAGGCAAGTCGTGGATTCCTTTCCAACAAGGCAGACAACGCAGGGATTCGAACTCTAGACCTCTCCCGAAGGAAACTGAAGCTCGACCACTACGTTGCCACCACAGGTGGTTTCTTTTAATCGTTTTTTTATTAACAATAATTCCTGCAAATCCTTTTTTTGTTTTTTGGTAATTATCTAAATAGGCTGAATTCCCTCTTTTCCATGAAACTAGACATATGTGACCATTAGACCTATCAAATGGATGGGTCGGGTTGGGTTTGGGTCTGATCGAAAATTGGTCGACCTATATTTGACCCATTTAATCCGTTTTGACCCATATTCATATAGTTTAAATCAAGTGACTCATACCCGACCCGACCCATACCTGACCTAACCCTTATTACTAAAACCTATTAATATTCTAGGAAAACCCACTTCTACTATATGCTAATTGGATTAAAACTTCAAATTAAATTAAAAATAGTAAATAAAATAAAAAAATTAAAACCTATAAATTGAAATATATATATATATATATATATATATATATATATATATAATTAGACTATGTACATGCTTTTCTTATTTGAAGTGAACATACCATTGAATAACTAAAAATTGTAACATGAAAAATTTTTAACTAAACCTAAAAAATCTCATTTTTATGATTTTTTTATTAAAAAAAGTCTTGTTAAAACATTTTTATGCAATACAAATTTAATGGAAATATTTTATAATTTTTTTTTTTTTCAAATATTTTTAAAAAATGAATTTTTAATTTTTTCAAATATAATTTTTAATTTTTTTAATTTTAATAATTATTTTTTCATTTTCTCTTTTCCTTTTTGTTCTTCTTCAGCCGGCGCCGACAAGTCGAGGCTCCGCCGGGCATCAGGCGAGGCTTGATCTCGCCGATCTGGCAAGGCCGAGGCCCCGCCAAACATCGATGAGCTCGAGCCTCGCCTCGCCGGTCACCGCCCGACCGGTCATCAACTAAGGAAAGGAAGAAAAAGAAAGAAAAAGAAAAGAAAAAAATGAAATATGAAAAATAATTATAATTTTGAGTTTTTATATTAAAAAATACATTTTATAAAGTTAAAGAAAGTTATGAGTTCAAACTTCAAAGTGGGTTTCCTAATAACTCATTTATTTCTGATCCATATATTAATTTGCATTTGACCCTGACCCATTTAACTAAAAACTAGTCATAAATTTGAAATCGTATCGCAATCTTGAGTTGATGAATCTGGAAACTGAATCTTGAAACAAGATATATCTCATCATGAAACTTGATGCGATATGCTTTTGCTGATGCTTTTGCACTTTTGGCCTCACTCATCTTCACCGTTGATTAAATTCTCGAGGGGATCTAACGGTCAAAAGTCAAGTCAACGTCAATGATATGCAGAGCAGAAATATTGAAAGGAAAAAAAAACTAAAGGTAAGAAAAACTAGTCCTATATATGCCCAGATCCAAGTGCTTCTTCCCCTGTCTCGTTCACCCAAAGAAAACAATCACATAGTTCATTAAGCTTCAGCTTCTCCAGCATGGCAGATCGAATGGTGACGCTCGAAAGGTACATAATGTATTTGTGTAAATGTGCTCTAAGAACTTTACTTAGAGGGTAGATTAAGTAGCAACTTTCTCTTCTCTTTGAATCTATTTTTCTTTCAATTAATTTCTTCCTAATTGGGTACAGGGATAACGGGCAATCACAACAACAAGAAAGTTTCGACTCAACCAAGAGATTTCATATTGCATTCACTTCGTTCAAATTGCTCGTTATTATGCATTTCAATTCACAGCATACCAAGGCGTTAAACTACATGGTTCTGCAATTTTACATCATCTGCGAAGTCATCTATCTCATAGCACTAATCAAAGTGACCGGACCCACGAGCCGAAACCTAATATATCGATACTTGTATGTCATTTTTGGGATTCTCCGTTCTGAGTTACTTCTTTGGATAAGTTTATCTATGGCAATGTGGCTAGTCATTAATTTGTGCTTGATAATGTTTACTTTGGCATGTTTGTTCATGCAAGATTCTGATCGTTTTTCTAAGATTGTTCAGTTGTTCGATGATGTGCCACTTTCTGAAGTTCGGTTGGATTTTTGAAACTTCTGTAATCATATTATATATGGATATTAATCTTTTTGTATCTCATTTGTAATAGATGCTTCTGATTATAATAATATATTTTGGTTCCCGGTATTAACACGGAATAAATCTAAGAAAATCACGGAACCAAAAAAATTTCTGGCAACATATGGTCATCCAGCATGAATGGGACCCCTTTAAAGATTAAAAACCATATTTTAGCAAATAACTATTAAAATTAGAATAGAGAGAATGTGGAAAGAATTCATGGGCCACTTCATCTCTTTGGTTTGTTGTAATCGACACAAATTGGCCCGTTCAGCTTTTCCTGGGGCGCGTATCTTGGAAGTTGGACTTGGACTGTCCAAGTTGGACCTTTACAATATGGAAAAGTTAAGGCCTTCGGATTAGACCAATACAACTAAACTAGATTCGATAACTTCCCCAAGCCCAAAACTCATTCAAGTTCCTTCATTCATCGAAGCATACGGTGTTGGACACGGTCTTAACGTTACAAATCTCGATGGGCTTGAATATGTTCAAAATCTTTGAAATATATATATTTCTGGGCTGACCTCTTCTATTAAAGCAGATGAATTCTAGTATGAGGAGAAATAATATGAGATGTGTTTTGATAACTTAGTTCGCTAAAGTTTTTAGTAATTTCTAATTTGCTAGTTTCTTTCACATGTTATTTTGTTTTTAATTGGTTAGTCATTTAGCATGCTATTTTCCATAAATACTCTAGAATTAACTAAGAAGATGTGCTTTTTAATGTAATAGCAATACTTAATTTTGAAACCCCAACGTTAAGCGTCATCATGTGAGAGCACTATCAAGATAGGTGACTTATTAGGAAAGTGTCCACTTGTACGCTAAATGACAAGATTGTGAGGGGTGTTGAACGGGCCAAAACACTTAATACATCGAGTGAGTTAACTCAATGATATCATAGGTATCAAAGTGTGATCTTTCTAGTAGACGTGTGGTTTAGGGATGAACCGCGTGAAAATTGGTAGGTTTGTAACGATCCGGTCTGATTAGGGCTAGAAGTGTTCACTTAGGCCAAATGATCGGGATAAAGAGTGGCCCCTGAAAAGATTTTTGGATGACAAAGGAGACAGAAATGAATTGAATTGCGCAACAAATAATGGAACACAAGATGCACTTTTTGACGTAATAACAATTCTTAGCAAGATGCACCTTTTGACGCAATAACAATTCTTAGCATTGGAATTCCGAGATTATTGGTCAAAAATGACAGAGCCGCCGCCATCGCATGGCGTCCAAATTTTCTCTGGCATATTTGGTGGATGGTTTGAAAAACCACTTTCCACGTAAAACAAAAAGGGAGTTCCATTTGTGGGGAAAAATTCGTCCCATTAAGCTGTAATGACAATGAAATTAGCATTTGAAGTTATATGTTATGATAGAGCATTTTGGGGAAAAAAAATAGAATTTGGCATGTAAATTAAACTTCAACTGATGTTAAGTATAACTTAGCATCTATCGTGAAAATTTTATGTAGCCTCTCCTAATTCACCGTTAGTATGATAATCTCCTCTAAAGCCACAACTGATTTGCACTCACAAGATCTTAACTCACTCGCATTAGTTTAACACTGAGCAAGACTTATCTACAAGCGCAACGCACATGATTCAGTTTAATAGTGTATACATACTAGGACTATCAATCGTAGTCCTTGTTAAGAAATTAGGTATAGATCGACCAGCTGGACAATATTAATCTTTAATTGAGATATGCAAAAGCCAAACAGAAATTATCAAATCATGACTAATATAAATGTTGTAGTTAAAAGCAGCTCCCCAAAAGAAAAACTCATGTTCATATCTTTCAAGATTTTGGCGGAATGCGTCCAACACAATTGTGCTGCTATTGGTCGTTATTCTTTTTCTGTTAAATTCTCATAATCAAAATTCCATCAAGCGTGTCATTAAAGAGCGGTGTTTGAGGTTGAGTGCAAAATCTGTTTTCTGCTTTCTGCTTTCTCAAATCTCTATTTAATTAACTCAACCCATGAGGATCTCCCCAAAAGTGTGTTTGTTTTACAAAAATTGAATGATTTAAAAAATATTTTGTTAAGTATGATTATTTGTATCGTTTACAAAAATAAAATAATAAAAAATATTTTAATTGTTCATGAAAATAATTAGACATAAATTATTACTGTAATGAAAATAATTTTCATTAATGTTTTCCAAATAATTCATTTTTGGTAACATAGACAAAACCTAAATTCCATTAAAAGCTTTTGGCGTAATAAAGCAACTCGAAATATTACTTCAATGTCAAAGTCTTTTCCCCCATAAATTCCTTGAAAAGCCCGAGATAATTATAATTAAATAACATAAGCGAATAACGAAGTCGTTATTTTGAAAGCAAACCAAATCTGATGTTTACCATTACCATCACGATGATTCCTTTCTAACACTTTTCAAACTACAATCAAAAACTCTTTTTATCTTGGATAAATTAATTTTTTATTCTTTTTTTTTTTTTGTTTCACGAGAGTTAGGATTAATATTATGAAAAACCTCAAACTGGCACATCTTAATAGATTTACCTCAAACTAATTTTCAGACTATCGAAAATCTTAAATTGATATATTTGTAACAAATTTACTCTCCGTTAATTTCCATTAAAGTTTACCATAAAATTGTAAATTTGGATGACGTAATGTCTATGGAGGAAAAGTATAAAAAAAAGACTTATAACATTAATACCAATTCAGTCATAAACTTTTCAATTGGATCAATTTGGGTCTAGACATTTTCACATTAATACCAATTTAATCATTCCAACCAATTTTGGTCGGTCGGTGCTGAAATGGATATCGGCTAACCAGCACCAAGAGGAGGAAGAGGAAAATAAAAAAATAAAAAAAGGAAAAAGGAAAAAATTAATAAAAAATTGAAAAAAATTAAAATATATATTTAAAATATGTCACGTCGGCGTTCATCTGTCGGTCAAGATCTACGTCAATATTGATTGGCCAAAATTGGTCAAAAGAACTGAATTAATACTAATATAAAAATGTTTATGATCAAATTTGATTTAATTGAAAGGTTTAGACTGACTATGTACTGGAATGACACAGGTTTACAAATTTTTTTGTACTTTTTCCAATGTCTATGACATTAGACTAAGCCTCTAACATTTTGAAACCCGGTTACCCCCATCTCCACTCAACGCATACATAAAAAAACAATCACCAATTATTACTTAGTATTTTATTTGACGCATCACGACTTTAGCTTCTTTGAATACATGACCCAGCAGAGTGTCTTTGAAATTTCTTTCAGATAAACAGTCTGGTTGAAGAACTGACACTTTCATGTCCCTACTCGCCTCCACTGTCCATCACTTTCAAAAGGGCTTTAGGATCTCATTGGCCGATCGCGTCTCATGTCTTCAACCGTTGATTTAATTCTCGAGGGGATCTAACGGTTAAGGTCTGACTCTGGGCACTGAAATCAGACAAAATCAAATGAACATCTAAAAAAGTCAGGCCCCCGCCCCTTCTTCATAAACTTACATGGGTATATATAGGTCCACCTCCTCACCTCAAAAACAATCACAGAGTTTACAGCTCCAACTTCTCCTTCTCCAGAACATGGCTGATCAATCGGTGAGGCTCGAAAGGTACGTACTTTATTCATGTGGATATGCTCTTAAGGATGCTCTTAAGGACTCTGCTTGGAAGAGCAGATTAAGTAGCTAGTCTTTTTTTTCCCCTTTTGGATCTTTTTTTTCCTTTTTAATTTCTTCCTTATTCAATATAGAAACAACGAGCAACCACAATAGCAATAACATGAAAATTTGACTTGACCAAGAGATTTCATATTGCATTTACCTCGTTCAAGCTGCTTGTCATCGCGAGTATCAATACACTACATACCGGGACATGCAACCACGTGATTATGGAGTTTTAAATCATTTGCGAAGTTATCTATCTCATAGCATTGATCAAAGTAACCGATCCAAAGAGCCATAGCTTGATATATCGATACTTGTTCATCATTTTCAGGATTCTTGGCATCGAGTTGCTTCTTTGGACAAGTTTGTCTCTAACCATGTGGTTGATATTCAATACGTGCTTGCTCTTGTTTGCTTTTGCATTATTTGGCCAGCTTGCGCAAGGTTTCAACCATTTGTAGGAGATTGTTCAATTAATTGATGATATGCCATTTTCTGAAGTTTAGTTTGATTTTTGAAGGTCCTCCAAAATACTGTACTTGTATGTAAACTTTGTTGCATATTATGTAATTGGGGAATGGAGAAAGTTGCCATATACATGCTATGTGTTTGGGGAGCCCTGCCTTATTTCTATGTTACGCGCACGATTATTTTAACTTCATTCGATTCCTTTTTTTGGGGGGAGGGCAAATAGGTTTTTTTTTTTCCAACTTGTGGCAAATTGTTTATTAACCCATTTTCCATTCATATTTATCGGACAGGATTTAAAAGATGTCACTCCAATTTTATAAATGGTGCTCAAATGAGTTGTAAGAAAGAAATCCAATTAAAAAAAAAAGGATCTAAATGGGTTTGACTTAGAACCATCTTTTAAGTTAAGGGCTAGACATGTTACTATTCTATTTGTCGCACTTTTCATTTCTTCTTTTCCCTCCTTTGACGAACATCTAAAAAAGCCAAACAGAAAGCCATTTTTAATAATTTATATCTATACACATAATTATTTTTAGGTCGATCGTAAAAAATTATATAGACAATTAATACACTTTCATTTCTTTGGTTGCAATAATTGAGACAAATGAGCCCAGTTGAGCTTTCATTGGGCGCGTATTTGGAATTCGGACTTGGACGTTCCAAGTTGGACCTATACCATAAGGAAAAGTAATAGGCCTTTGGAATTTGGATTAGTCCTATATAACTAAAATTGGATCTAAATGGGATTCAATAAGCTCTCCAAACCCAAAACTCATTCAAGTTACTTCATTTATCGAAGAGTACGATGTTGGACATGGTCTTAATGTTACCAATCTTAATGGGTCTGAATATTTGCAACTCTTTGAATATTTTTATATTTTTTAGTGCTTGCGAAGTAGAAGTTTATGTTATATATATAAACCAAGTAGAAGAGTACGATGTTCCAATTCTCTTCACAGTCATGGTTTATTTTGCTAAATTAGATTAAATTCTTATCACTGGAGAAATTACAGGAGATGTGCTCAAGTAACTTGGTTTGTCAATTTTTTTAGTTTTTTCTCTTTTGCTAATTTTTTTTCATATTTTATTCTCAATATGCTATTTTCCATATTTAAGGGAAAAAGTTGCAAGAATTGGAACTCAAATTGGGTAGGCCATGGGCTGGGTTTTAGTTGTGTCGGGGATAAATCGCTAAGATCGTCTTATCTATGTAAAATGATACAGTCATTTTTATAGAGATTATGTTGCATAACCATTTTACATGGTCAACATAAAAATAAAACAAGTCAAATTTTTAATTTCACGCAACGTGCATCTTCAGCTAGTACTTGATAAAGATATCACCCTGGTGAATTAATAAAAACATTGTACGTAACTATGTAATAATACTCACATAATCATTTCTCACTTTCGATACTATGGAGACATTTCCCTCTTTTCATGAGTCTCCCTCAATTTTTATCTTTTACAAAATCATCTCACAATCTTTTCTAATTACACAATGAAAAATTTAGACATGATTTTTCGAAATCATCAAAACCATGCTTAAAAGAAATTTCTGTTCACTCCATTCTCTTATTTCGCTTCTTATGACCCCCCCCTCTCCTCTCTCCACCCTCATTTCTCCTCCCAAACAAAAATTGCATGGTTAAGGTACTACTGATCCACCGACCAGAAAAAAAAAAAAAAAATGGTACTACGGATTCAGGTTATTCCGCGTACTTCTCTTT
Organism: Eucalyptus decipiens; assembly: GCA_014182575.1. NCBI lineage: Eukaryota > Viridiplantae > Streptophyta > Magnoliopsida > Myrtales > Myrtaceae > Eucalyptus > Eucalyptus decipiens. The sequence goes on from CM024613.1 coordinate 27,158,791, forward strand.
ACTTAGTTCCAAATTTCATACAATGTTCTTATTATGGTAATTTCAAATCCGTTCAAGTCGCAAGTGGTTAATTTCAAATCTAAACAATTTGATGGACTATCTTTCGCCAAATCTAATAATTCCAATTAGAGTAGGAAACATCATATTCTACGTCAAATAGAAAAATAAAACTTTATTGAAACTCTAATAGAACTCGAGACCTGACAATTATGACAAGACTACTCAATCAAATAGAATAAAGACCCTAGTAATGTTAAGGCTTCTGCTGGGCTTCTGGATGTTTGCAAAATCGGTATTTTCACCAAAACTCATCGACAACACTAGTATGTTCACCAAAACAACTGATTTGATCCAATCATCTGCACCATAAAAACATCACGCTGTTGATTTAACGTCGGACTCTATGAGTAAGCCTCAGAGTTACTAGGGACTGACAGTACCAAGATCGAATCCAGCATTACAACAGCTAAATTCAACGTCTTCACAATGGGATGACCACCATTTCTCAATGAAAGGACAAGCCTATGGTTAAACCCCCACTTTCAAGCCGACACAACCCCAGAGAGGATCACTCGAGTCAACAAGTGGGTTTTTGAAAACCTTACCTCACGAACGGATCAATCCTCGAAAGCCCTCTTTGCTGCAGCTTTATGGCAGATCTGGAAATGCAGGAATGCTCTGGTTTTTCAAGGCCGAAAGCCCGACCCACTTGCAGCTCAAGAAGAAGCGCACCTCATGGCTGCCTTATTCACGAAATGATACCTACTGGGGAACAAAATAGAACGAGGATCAGGTGAACAATCGTCTTCAGAGAAGAAATGGAACCCACCCAAAGCTCACGAACTGAAAGTGAACATAGATGGCTCCTGGTGTGAAGCGTCCATGACAGGTTCAATCGCCGGAATCTACAGGAATGAAGCCGGCGTCCTCTTCCATGGCTTCACGAAGTCGATTGCAGCTTCATCCGCATGGGTCGCTGAAGCCCTAGCGCTGAGAGAGGCGGCATAGTGGGTTCTTCACTGAAGATCTGCACGAACGGGCGAAGTCTTCACACAAACTGAAGCTGATCTGCACATGATACTTTCCTCTGATAGCCTATCACTCGTTAACAGCATATCAAGCCTGGAGGAACCACCTTAGACAGCCCAGCCCATAGTAGCAGATTGCAAGGATATCTTGGGCCGACTTCCTGGAGTATCGCTTATCTATGAGGCCCGAGACACAAACAAAGTTGCGGATTGGGTCGCCAAAGCCCATCGCATGAATTTGCTCCCTCGTAACTAGTTAGCTAACCCCCCCCGGTGCCCCTTATGTTTTATCTTATGTTTAGACTCCCCAACAAATGTTACCCCTTTAGTGGGTTAGTAATGGATGCACTATATTTCAACCAAAAAAAAAAAAATCCTCCTTCATCTCCCGCACTCACTCCCCTTCTCCACGGCCATGCCGAGTCAAACAGCGACTCCACAAAGGTATGTTATGCTCTTCAGATCTTTGTTAAGAAAAGGATAAAGTCGGTTTCTTTTCTCTTCCGAATCTATCTTTTCTTCTTCATTTAATATAGTGACGACGGGCAACCATAGCATGACCAACAACAAAAAAGTTTTGACTTGATCAAGAGATTCCATATGATATTTACCTCGTTCAAACTGCTTGTCATTGGACACTTCAATTCGCATCATATCGAAGCGTTGAGCCCGGCAATTTTGCAGTTTTATATTATTTGTGAAGTTATTTATCTCATAGCGCTGATCAAAGTGATTGGACCCGTTTGCCCAAACTTGATATACACGTGCTTGTACATTGTTTTTGGAACTCTCAGCTTCGAGTTGCTTATCTGGATGAGCTTGTCTCTAGTTGTGTGGCTGATCATCAATATGTGCTTGCTAGTATTTGCTTTGGCATGGTCTGGTCTGCTCGGACAAAGTTTCGACTACTGTCAAGAGATTATTCCCTTGTTCGAGGATGTGCTGTCGTCCCAAGTTTAATTTGATTATCTTGTATTTGTTATGAATTTTGGTGTATGCCATTTGTAATAAGTATTATAAGTACTGGACAAGAGAAGATTACGATATGCTTGTTCTGAGTATGGTGAACCTTACATTATTGCCATGTCATGTACATGGTTACTTTAATATCATTTGATCTTTTTCTTGGCCTAATTTTTTTTTTTCTAAAGGTAACAAAATGGGTGCACTAGCCCATGTTTCAATTCATATTTGTTGGGTTGAATTTAAAATTAGTCACTTTAATTTTATGAATTGATTAAAATGAGTTGTAAGAAACAAAAACCAACTAAAACTTGATCTAAATGGAATTGACTCAAATTATATTTATGTTAACATATAATGATGTTACCATTCTCTTGTCACGCTTTTCTTTTTCTTTTTTTTCCCCTTTTTTTCCTTCCGAGGAACATCCAAAAAGCCAGGTAGAGAGTGATTTTAATAATTTATTTTGGTAGACTCATAATTTTTTGTGGGTCACATGTCAAAAATTACATAAACGGTTGTGAAACTTTAATATTCCCTTGTGTAAAGGTGGAACAAAACTCAAAATTTAATAAAATCATGGAAAGTATCGTATAAAAGATTTCTGGTAACACATGGTCATCTAGCATGAATGGACCACCTTCAAAGATTAACTACAACTTAAATCATCCCTAAACCAGAAGAAAAAGAAGAAGAAGAAATAATTTACGGGCCACGTCATTTCTTAGGTTGCGTAAACTAGTGGCATATCTGGAAGTTGGATTCAGACGGTCCAAGTTGGACAAACAAGGAAGAAAAAGGTGAGGCCTTTGGACAACTTAAAATTGCATATGAACAAAATTTAATAACCTCCACCCAAAACTCATTCATGTCACTTCATTTATTGAAGTATATGGCATTGGACACGGTCTTATTGCCACTAATCTTGATGGATTTGAACAATTTTGGATCTTCAAGTATTTAAACTCACGTCTAAGTACGGTGTATATCTTATGAGTTCAATACTTTAAGCATGATGTTTTTAGGTGCTTTGTTTATACTGATTTAGGTATGGCGTATATACTTAGAAAGCATTTCTTGAATTTTCCATTTATCTCTTAGGGATATGGCTTAGAATTCAAAACATCTTTTACCTCTCATACTTTAACAAAAAGCCACACCCACAGGTCATAATCAGAAGTCACAGCCAATGACCCCTCCTAAACAGTTGTGAGGTTAGAAAAACACAAAAGACAATCAAACAGGATTGATATCGGAGTTCCAAAAGGATGCTTCACAAGCTCTTGCTCTGGCAAATTTCACATCTGCCTAGTGATTCTTTAACTCCCACCTCAGTAAACCAATAGGCCAATTAATCTCATGATAGCAAAATAGCCAGCCAAGCATTCTCAATCCAACTAATCAAAATTATAATGAAGGAGGTCTTGGAAGGAGTTGGCTATGACCTAATCGATTCCTAGTTCAGATCCACTATCGATAGTTAGATACATTATACAATTTTAGTTTTATATTTTCACATACTTTTGGGGGTGAGAAGATGAACAATTTATAGGGATAAGTTTACGTTTGATTGCCAATTCTCGCTCATTGGATTATGTTGCATGATAGACATTTGCTTACAAAAGTCAGAGCGACAAAGGGTCCAGCGGTGATGCGGAGACGTTCCACCCACCATCAATCGGCAGAAAACGAGAAAGTAGCAAGTACTACTGACTGTAGTTAATAGCATACATCTCTGGCAGTGGAAATGCAACCCTTTGTATCATTAAATACTTGATGGTCGAGCATCTCGAACAGAAACATCCGAGTCCTCTGATCAATGGCCTGCACAACCATGTAAACAATTCCAAGAGAACTTCTCAGAGATGCTAACATCACTTCAGTAACTTTTGGAAATGGGGGTGGAGCAATGCAACTGCAGTAACTTTTTAAATTGGTCTTACTTTTGAATAATTATTGCAAGAGGGGATATGAACCAATGCGTACACCCATCAAACAATTTATTCAGCTACGATTCAGTAAAACTGAAATATTGATTAAGCTTGCAATAGGGTCCGTTTCAACTTCAAAACTATTGATGATCAAATAAAAGTAGTCATAGTTTGTTTTCCTATATCCAATTGAAGCGGCCGAGCACGATGGAGCTTTCGGGGCTAAGGGGCCCGATGGGTGGAGATTGGTGAAGGAAGGAGAGCAGCGATTGTCCGTCGGTTGGGTGAACTGAATGAAGGCACGCAGATAGGGTTAATCACCAGACGGATCGGTTCAATTCCATCTCAATCCCCGTAAAGAAAAGCTGGATCAAGACCGTTGATCAGATCACCGGTCTCAATTTGATTTGACGGCGAAAGGACGACCATTGCAGCAAGCATTGAGGCTTTGTCTTGATTTGATTTGAGGGAATGACAAAATTTCAACAACCGAGAGTGGCGACCTTTTTCTAAACTTTGAAACTCTTGCAGCAAGCATTAAGGCTTTGTTTTGATTTGATTTGAGGGAATGACAAAATTTCGACAACCGAGAGTGGTGACCTTTTCTAAACTCTGAAACTCTTGGTTGTGATCTTTCTCTAAACTCTAAAACTCTTGGTTGTCGACAACCGAATTTCAGAGTTTAGAAAAAGGTCGTCACTCTCGGTTGTCGAAATTTTGTCCTTCCCTCAAATCAAATCGAAACTGTTCATTTGCAAAATTGAATCCGAAATCCGCAAAAGTCAAGTCCGTGTTGACGACGAGGGGAGCAGCAACAGGCCACCTCTCTCTCTCTCTCTCTCTCTCTCTCTCTCTCTCTCTAAAAATGCAATCAGCAAAACCCTTCTTCCACTTCACAAACTCCCCATACACAAAACAAAGGCTCCGAATCAAAATTCTTTCAAGCGAGGTGGACAAGATCCTGCCGGAGAAGCAATCTGCGAATCCTTGGTCTCCACACGTGCTTCCCTTCTCCATAACATGGCCGATTAGACAGAGACACCTCAAAGGTCCATAACTCATTCGTGTGAATATGCTCTTAACAATTCTGCTTAAAGCTCTAGTTGAGTAGCCGATGTTTCTTTATTCCTTCTTTGGAATCTATTTCTCTTTCCATCATTTTCTTTCTTGATTCGCTGCGGGGACAATGAGCAACCACCATGTCAGCAACAACAAGAAAGTTTTGGCTCCACCAAGAGGTTTCAACCACCATGTCAGCAACAACAAGAAAGTTTTGGCTCCACCAAGAGATTTCACATTATCTTTACTACGTTCAAGTTGCTCACCATTGTCCATTTCAATTCACAGCCCATTGAGACATTGAGCCACACGGTTCTGCAATTGTACATCATCTGCGAAGTTATATATCTTATAACATTGATCCAAGTGACCGGGCCCACGAGCCCAAACCCGATATACAAATATTTGTACATCATTTTCGGGACACTTGGCGCTGAGTTGCTTCTTTGGACGAGTCTATCTCTAGTCATGTGGTTTGTTGTCAATATGTGCTTACTAGTATTTGCTTTGGCATCATCCGGTGTTCTCACACGAGTTTTCAACCAACTTGAAGAGATTGTTCAGCCATTTGACGATATGCCATCTATTGAAGTTTAGTTTGATTTTTAAAGTTCTTGCAATCATGTTATGTCTGTGTATCAATCTTACTGCATGCTTTTTGTAATAGATTCTTTTGATTTAAGGAAGATAGAATGTTTTTATATACATGTTTTGTATTTGATGAACCTTTATCTTATTGCCATGTAATGTACGTGATTATTTTAAGTTCCTGACAGCAATAATAATATAGTTGAAACGACCCACTATTTTTACCCTAGTTACTGTTTAGATGCTCGTAGGATCAAAAAGAGAAATAGCCTCCCTAATAAGAAATACTCGAGACCGTGGTAATCCTGCCCTTGCCCTTTCTAACAAAGAAAAAGAGTTTTCATAATTTCTTATGTTTGGATGTGAAAAATGAATGACTAAAGAAAATATTTTTGGGTCAATATAAAATTCTCTTCTAAAATTAGGGAAAATAATTTTCGCTTCCAAAGAAAAATTAAATCATTTTTATCACCTCTCTCGTCCTCCTCTCGTTTTGTCTTCCTCTCTATCCTTTTTCTCCACAGCTTCTCCCATTTTTCTGCTTCTTCGTCTCATCAGTCATGTCTGGAGCGCTCCTCTTCCACTGTTGCCTCGCGCTTCTCTTCTAGATGGCAGAGCAGGGCGCCAGGTCGTCGTTATTGCTGTCATTCATTGTTCACAGTCCCAAGTCAATCATCGAGTGGTTTACTGAAGTTTCGCGTCCACCTATTCTCTAAGGTCCGAATTCCAGATCTAGGTCGGTTTCTACTCCATTGTCCCCATGCCGCATAGCTTCACTAAACATTCCTCGGATGCCACGCGCACGTCCAGCGAGTACCTCGAACCTCAGTGGGAAATGCAGCGTCTCCGAAAGCGAGTGGAGCAGTGACTTGAAGGACACGCCATCGGGCTTTGTGGACGCACGGGGGGAGCAACTCTTGGGTAGAGAGGAGAACAGCGGCTTGCTCGACGCGCTAGAGAGAGCTTCGCAGGGGGTGGATAAGGGCTGGAGAGAGCTCGCGGAGGTCGAGAGGCGGAAATTCGAAGCTCAGGCAGACGAGCAATTACATCGAATAGCTCAAGAGTCAAGATCGAGCTTCGAGGTGCTTTTAGTGTCCGTTGACTATTGAGTTTTTCTTTTTAAAGAAGAAATTCTGCATGAATGTAGGGAGAAGGAGATTTGGGATCCAACCAGATCTCTCTTTTAACTTGAAACTTCGGAGAAAACTGAGTGATGGGACTGTTATAAGCGATTCATAGGCTTGAGAGTGGCAATGTGTTGTTTTCTTTTTTGAAAAGAACAGAGAACACGTAGATAGCAAAAACAGAAAAAAGGAGTTTACAGCAGAAGCAGAGAACAAGTTTACAGTAGAAGCAGAGCGTTGTGTTCAGAAAACTGAAAAAAAAAAAAAATGTTCAAAATACATACTAGAACGTAACCACAAACCCACGTTGCCAACTAACGGCTTGCTTGATCCACAAAATCAGCAACAAATCAGAATATCTAAGATACGTGCAGCTAACTGCTCCTAGGAGATAACATTGACTAACCAACTCCTAAAAAATAGGACACCAACAAACTAACTAAACAAAACAAAAGAGAGAAAAACAGCACGTGCAGTCTTGATACATCAACACTCTCCTCTTGGATCAAGTACTGCACACTCCTAGCTTTGCCCTGAGAAGTTCAAATCGACCAACATGAAATAACTTCGTGAATATATTTGCAATCTGGTTTTCTGAATTGTAGTACACCAGTTTCGCCTCTTCAGCCTTTTGCACTTCTCTCAAGAAGTAAAACTTGACCTTAAAATGCTTTGTTCTTCCATGAAATACCGGATTTTGTGAAATGGCCAAAATAGCTTGATTATCCACAAACACTTCTATATCTTCTTCTTGCTGCATATGCAGATCATCCATCAGCTTCTTTAACCATAATGCTTGATTCACAGCTGCAGTAGCTGCAATGAACTCAGCTTTTGCAGTAGATTGAGCCACTATTTCTTGCTTCTTTGAACACCAAGAAAAACATCCCGACCCAAATGTAAAGCAATAACCTGAAGTGCTCCTCATATCATCCATTGATCCTACCCAGTCACTATCAGAATACCCCTGCAACTTAAACTCCTGAACTCTACAAAACTTAATCCCATATGAAAGAGTACCTCTCAAGTATCTCAATACCCTCTTTGCAACTACCATATGCAACTCACTTGCACAATTGAGAAATCTAGATAAGACACTTACAGGAAACATGATGTCTGGCCTAGTTGCAGTGAGATACATAAGACAGCCAATCAAACTTCTATAAACTCTTTCATCTGCAGGTGCGGATCCATCCTCCTTTTGAAGCTTTTCCTTATGACCCATTCGAGTACTCACACTCTTGCACTCCTCCATGTTGAATCTCCTTAGGATTTCCTTCAAATACTTCTTTTGACAGATAAAAACTTCATTCTGAGTCTGCCTAACCTCCATTCCTAGAAAATATGACATCTCACCAAGATCAGATATTTCAAACATCTTCATCATCTCTTGCTTAAATGCGGTAATCTGAGCACTATTACTCCCTGTCACCAGCATATCATCCACATAAAGAGACACCACCACTAAGTCAGATACTAACTTCTTGACATATAGAGTGGATTCACTGAGGCTTTTCTTGAAACCTAAATCCAACAAGTGCTCATCCATCTTACTGTACCATGCTCTGGGAGCTTGCCTCAAGCCATAGAGAGTCTTTCTCAGCAAATAAACTTTCTCCTCATGGCTTGGTGTGACAAAGCCTTCTGGTTGCTCAACATAAATCTCCTCCTGCAACACTCCATTCAAAAATGCAGATTTCACATCTAACTGATATACCTTCCATCCTTGTTGAGTTGCCAAAGCAAGAATCATTCTAATTGTATCAAGTTTTGCCACAGGAGCAAAGGTTTATGAGAAATCAACTCCCCAAACCTGTGCATATCCCTTCACCACCAACCTGGCCTTATATTCACTGAGCCATCGGGATTAAATTTAGTCTTGAAAACCCATTTTACTCCAATCACCTTCCTATCTTCAGGCCTCTCCACTAGCTCCCATGTCTGGTTCTTTTCTATCATAGCCAATTCTTCCTTCATTGCATTCATCCACCTCTGATCACTTTTAGCTTCCTCATAACCCGCAGGTTCCAAAACAGCCACACTGCACCTTTGATATATATCGGTCAAAGATCTGGTACCTCTAATTGGAACATCATCCACCAATTCGTTAGGTTCCAATGAGACCTCTTTGTGCTTGCCTTGTGGCTCATTTGTCCAATCCCATTTCTCATCTTTTAGAAACTGAACATCTCTACTAGTGATCACCTTTCCTGTCTGTGGTTGATAGATCCTGTAAGCTTTTGACACTAAACTGTAGCCAATAAAGATCCCAGGTTCAGCTTTCTCTCCCAACTTGTCTCTCTTGACTTGTGGAATATGAGAAAAACACAAACAGCCAAACACCTTCAAATTTCTTAGAATTGGCTTGACATCAAACCAGGCTTCAAAGGGTGTCTTCATCTCCAATACCCTCGTAGGTAATCTATTCAAGAGAAAAACTGCCGTGCTTGCCGCTTCGCCCAAAACTCTTTTGGTAGACTCTTCTCATAAAGCAAACACCTAGTCATCTCCATAATGGTTCTATTCTTCCTCTCACTAACTCCATTTTGCTGTGGAGAGTAAGGAGCAAAGATGGGCGATGCTCAATTCCAGCCTCTTCACAGAAAGATTTAAACCTCTATGAAGTGTATTATGTTCCATTATCAGATCTAATGACCTGAATCTTGCAGCCACTTTGGTTCTCAACCCATTTCTTAAACTTCTGAAATACCTCAGCAACTTCTGACTTTTGCTTCATAAAGTAAATCCAGCACATTCTGGTATAATCATCAATGAAAATAATGAAATACCTGCTGCCATTTAGTGAAGGAGTCACTTGTGGACCACATAGATCCGTATGAATCAGCTGCAACTTCTCTGTCGCTCTCCAAGTGGATTCCTTGAAGGGAAGTCTTGTCTGCTTGCCTAGCAAACAAGCTTTGCACCTTGTGATCTGCTCCTCCAGGTTTGGTAACCCGGTTGCCATTTCATTCCTCTGCATGAACAGCACGCCTTTATGATGTGCCCCAACCTCTTGTGCCATAATTCTAAATCATTAGCCTGACACTTGAATGCTATCTGCTCCTTCTCAAGAGGATTCAAAGAAAAACTTTTCTATTGCATTTTTATCTTGAACAACTCCTGACCATTGGAGTCAAAGATCAAACACTTCTCCTCTTCAAATATCACCTTAAATCCCTTTTCTACCAACTACCCCACACTCAGCAAGTTTTGATCAATTTTAGGCACATACATCACATCAGAAATCAGCTTAGTTCCAGCACAACTCTCCATTGCTACAGTCCCTTTACCTTTCACTTCTAAGTACTCCCAATTCCCAATCCTCACTCTTGACTTCAATGACTTGTCAAGGTTTATAAACGGCGTTTCATCACTTGTCATATGGTTTGTGCAACCACTATCAACAAGCCAACTGTCACATGGAGTACTAGAGGAGAAACAAGAGGCAACAAACAGGTTGATCTACCTCTTGCTAAACTGCAAAGCATGTGCCTCACCCCGCCGCTGATCTCTCTTCTCTTTGCAGAACTTCTCAATGTGTCCAAGCTTATGACACTTTCTGCACCTTACATCTGGTCTCTTCCAACACCTAAAATGTGGATGATTCTTTTTCCACAGTGCTGACATGAGGAATATCTTCCCCAATTGTTCTTGGAGTTGCTCGCACTATTTTCTCCTGCAGCAGCTTTCGAACCACTACCGCCATTTCCTTTCTTCCCTTTCCACTTGTTAACTTTTCCTCCTACATTCTGCTGTTCTTTGGCCGGCAAAGCTCCTTCTATACTTCCTTCCACCCTCATTAACCTCCTCTCGCTCTTGTGCTTGCAAAGCACTTAGCAATTCTGCCAACTTGATCTCGAGACAAATCCTTAGTATTCTCCAAAGAGGCAATGGTTGCCTCAAACCTTTCGAGCAAGGAGAGAAGAATCTTCTGCACTAGCCTATTATCGAGAGGTCAGTGCCTAGAACTCTTGCCTGATTTGCAATGCTTATCAACTTACCAGAATACTCCTTAATTGTCTCAGATTCCTTCATCTGCAATCTCTCGAATTCTGTGATCAAGTTTAACCCCTTCATGCTTCTGATCCTCTCATCTCCTTGATACTCAGCTTTGAGGAAGTCCCAAATAGCTTTGGCTGATTCACAAGCCATAATTTTGCTGAAAATGGCAGGCGAGACAGCAGCATATAAACAAGACTTTATTTGATTGATGGTTGGATTGTCGGGAAGGAGAGTGACTTCATAATCTTGTTCCACAGCTTCCCAAAAATCACAACCCTCTAGATAGGCTCGCATTCTCACGCCCGGGCTTGATAATTTTCTCCATCAAACGCCGGCGGAGCCATTGCTGAAAAACCACTCGATCCCGCCTCCATCTTGCTTTTAACTTCTATGGATGCAGACACACCTCTCAATCAATCTCACAAGTCACTCACAGCCCCTTAAGATCAAGAGACTTCTGATACTAGTGTTGTTTTCTTTTTTGAAAAGAACAGAGAACACGTAGACAGCAAAAACAGAAAAAAGGAGTTTACAGCAAAAGCAGAGAACAAGTTTACAGTAGAAGCAGAGCATCGTGTTAAGAAAACTGAAAAAAAAAATGTTCAAAATACATACTAGAACGTAACCACAAACCCACGTTGCCAACTAACGGCTTGCTTGATCCATAAAATCAGCAACAAATCAGAATATCTAAGATACGTGCAGCTAACTGCTCCTAGGAGATAACATTGACTAACCAACTCCTAAAAAACAGGACACCAACAAACTGACTAAACAAAACAAAAAAGAGAAAAACAACACGTGCAGTCTTGATACATCAACACAATGAATAGTTACGACGGTATTTCTTGAGAGAGAGAGAGAGAGAGAGAGAGAGAGAGAGAGAGATGATCTTTTAAGAGGTAGATGAATCCCAGTTCCGATCTACCACCGATTGTTAGATACCTTCTGTGATTCTAGTTTGATCTTTTCACTTACTCGGGGTTTATCTCTTGGATTGAGATTGCTTGGCTGGCTTGGTTTGGAATTTGCTATCAAGAGAATTAAGGCCTGTTGCTTTACTGAGGCGAGGGTCAAAGATTGGCTATGCAGTCGCTTGGCAGATTGTCAAATTTTCAAAACCTGGAGTTGACGAAGCATTGTTTCGGGTCTCCGATATCAATCGCATTTGTTTGTTTTTGGTGTTACCCAATCCCCTGACGACTTTAGGCAAGGCATTGGCTGTGAGTTCTAATAACAACCTTTTAAAAATTGGAGCCTTCAAAGGACAGTGGGGTGGCTTTTTGACTAAAGAAATAATCATGAATCTACAAAAATAGATTATGAAAATCACAAGATTTATTACAAACAACAGACAACAAATTAATACTCAAATACAGCACATTGCCGAAATTCATGCCGTTGATCATATGAACAATCTCTTGAAAATGATTAGAATCTCGCATGAGTAGACATGCCGAAACAAGCACTAGCAAACATATGTTGATGACCAACCACATAGCCAGAGACAGGCTCATCCACAAAAGTAATTGGAAGGCAAGGGTCTCAAATATGATATACGAGTACTGGAATATCATGTTCGGGCTTGAGGGTCCAGCCACTTTGATTAGAGCTACGATATAGATGAATTCACAAATGATATAAAAATAGTAGAATTGGATGGCTCAATATCTTGGTATAATGCCAATTAAAATGCGTGATAATGAATAGCTTGAGTGAAGTGAATATAATATGAAATCTCTTGGTTGAATGAAAATTTTCTTGTTGTTAGTATTGTTGTGTTGGTCTGTTCTCCCTGTACCGAATTGGGAAGAAATTACAACAGATTTAAAAGGGAAAAAAATGGCTACTAAGTCATTTTCTAAGCAGAGCTTTTGAACATATTCAAACGGATGTATAAGGTCATGACCGGAAAAAGAAAAAACGAATGTATAAGATACCTTTCAGGTGTCATTGCATGATCGGCCATGTTTTGGACATGTGGGAGCCGAACTCTCTCTGGGATTGTTTTAGAGGTTTGTGAATTACAAGGGGCAGAGGCACTAGCAGGCGATATATATATACCGTGTTTCCAGCTGCCTTTGTTTTTACTTCTGCCCTTCATTTGTTCATTTATGTTTTCTTTTTTTCTTTTTTTCTCTGGGAAAGTGACTATTGCAAAAGTTCATCCCATGTAGTGCCACGTGCAACCGAGCGACGGATGAATTTTGCTATTTTCCATTTCTGCAAAAGTCAAGAACCTGTCAATTTTCCATTTCTGCATCCCATGTAGTGCCAGGTGGGGTGAACATTCGCGAAAGTCAAGAACCTGTCAATTATATACCAGGTTTCAACCTTTTTGTGTTTTGAATATTCTGCTCTTTCGACACTAGGAAATCCTTTTTGTCCGCGGGTCAATGGAGGCAACAATTTTCGGTCGTCGCCATTGTGCAAATTCCCGAATTTTCCTTTTTTGGGCCCAGGGCAAGGCAACAAAATTTCGCTACTATTTGATCGTTGTAGAGGTCTATTGGGCTCTGGAAATTGGCTGAGGCTCCACGATCCGCGTGCTCCGTGTAACATCTAGTGAAGTGCACGCGCTTATGAGCCAACATCGTAAGTCAATTTGTTAGTCATGAGTTAATGAAGTGCATCCTGATAAGTGTATTGTGGGATGAGAAAGGACCCGTTGCCATGAACAGCAACATCACAGTTAAAGATGCATCGCCATTGGCTCTTCGTTCCAGCAAATGAACTGAGAAATGCAGTTCCATTTTCCATTGTGCATGCATGGGACAAGTTATTGCTAATTCAAAATTAAGGAACAATGTGGTCATCTAGACAGTCTTGACATTTCGAACACGGACACTGCGCTTGCGATTGTCTTTTTCAGGTTGTTGCGGAGAGAGGCTATATCTCCTTCCGATTTTATGAACATATAAACAATTACCAGCAGGGAATGTTCTGTGTGAGCATCCATGAGTTCAGCCTGAGGAATTAAAGCAATGCACATGCTCTTTAACAACTATGAGTGCTTTTGCTCGATGCATTCCATGAGTTATACTTGGAAAGGATTGGATTGGAACCATGCAGTTGAAGCATGAAGTTGTGTGGTATACTTGTGGTTATCTATCACAGTTGGCTCACTAAAATTGTTGCATGTTTGCTACGGATGCATATTAATTTTTTCTTACTCTGTAAAATTTGAAACTTTCACAATATACAAATTTTGACATTACCCATAATTTTTTTGAAGTTTGGATAGTGTTTTAAATTTAGGCGAGAAAGTGAAAAGAAAAAAAAAAAAAGTTGGCTTTTGCTTTTGTTGAATATACACAAACATGCCCTTAATCTATAACATGGAGGATGGATTCTTTATACTTGTCCTTTGATTGAGAAATGGATGTCAAACCATTGTGAAGATGTCAAATTTTGCTGTTGTAATGTTGGATTTGATTGGTAAGCTTTGCGATTTCAAGATCTGGATTAATCTTGGTATTGTCATCGATGATAACCGCGAGGCTTACTCGTCTAAGAACAAAGCATTATGATCAGCAATGTTTTCATGATGCGGACGAAAGGATCATATCAGTTGTTTGTGGCCATAAGCTCAAATGGTCAAGATCTGGATTTGAGTTCTACCAGATTGTTCTCTTCATGCTTTTTGGCTACGAACATCGACCAACTGGGTGTGTATCCACAACAAGAACATTGACCATACGAAATTTGGAACTTAGCGGAGCAAAGCATTTGGAATAACCTGGATTAGTCTTACCTTAACCATTTAATTTATGTTCGAGAAGAGAGAGAGAGATGATTGTAAAAAACAAGAAATGAGAATAGAGTTAATAGAAATCTTTTAGACATGGTTTTCGATGAATTTGAACTATAAAAAAAATGAAAATTTTTAATTGGATGAATAGCATAGACTATGAGATGATCTTGTGAAAAAAAAAAAATTGAGTGGAGACGTGTGGAAAAGAGGAAATAACTCAATGGCGTTGAAACGAGAAATGATTATATAAGTGTTATTTTGTGATTATTTACAATATTTTGATTAATTCACCCATGCTATATCTTCATTAGACACTACATGAAGAAGGGTGCATTGCATGGATTTAAAATTTTGGCTTATATAACTTCTATGTCTGATGATATTAAATTTGAGTTTTATTCCACCTTTACACAAGGAAATATCAAAGTTTCGCAATGGTTCATATAATTTGTGGCAAGTGACCCAAAAAAAAAAAAATTATGAGTCTAACATAATAAATTATTAAAATCACTCTCTACCTGGCTTTCTAGATGTTCCTCGGAAGGAGAAAAATGAAGAAAAGAAAAAGTGTGACAAGTAGGATAGTAACATTTCTAAATCTTAACTTAATAATCTGAGTCAAATCCATTTAGATCGAGTTTTAGTTGGTCTTTCTTACAACTCATTTTAATCAATTCATAAAATTAAAGGGACTAATTCTAAATATCAATCCAACAAATAATATGAATGGAAAAATGGGTTAACATATCCATTTTTAATAAGTACTATTGATTTTTTCTTCTTTTGCATGATTTTTTAAATTTGAGTTTTTTTTTTCATCTTTACACAAAGAAATATCAAAGTTTCATTATCAATGTAATATGTGATGAGTGACGCAAAAAAAAATGGGTCCATTGATATAAATTATTAAAATCACTCTCTATCTAGCTTTTTAGAAGAATAATAACATATCTAAACCTTAACTTATATATAATTTGAGTCAAATCCATTTAGATGAAGTTTTAGTCGGTCTTTTCTTATAATTCATTTTAATCAATTCATAAAATTAAAATAATCGAAGAGCAGGAAGAGACTCTGCTGGTACCCAGGAGCGAGCTCCCCCACTCACTTGAACTTTTTCTGCTCTCGAGCTTTTTGCTCTGTGGACGACTGTGAAATAAAGCGATGGGCTGGCTCCTGCGTCCGTGTATATATAGTCGTTTCTTGACCTTTGCTGATTGTCTAATTCAGAATTTTTCATAGATTAACGAGTTCCTCAAACAATCCAAATGATCAACGGTTCAGAGGATGGGTTCGTCGGATGGATCTTCTACCGTAGAACCCCGAATGTAATCATTTCGAGGTTCTTTCGGGGTGCCATGGTGGAACCCCGAAAAAGAAGCCTTAATGTAGAACCCCAAAAAGGAACCCCGAAATGATTACATTCGGGTTTCCATTTGGGTTCTAATAGAACCCCGAAAGGACGGTGTCATGGCTTCAACCGTTGATTTCAAGTCTCCAAGGGATCTAACGCTCAAGCGCTGACCCTTGAAGCTGAAATTAATTATTTGTTACTAACTTCACATTTGCAATAACTACTGCAACTTCACCTTTGCTGTCACTACCTTATTTTCGCATTTGCAATCACTACTGCCACTCCACTTTTGCAAATTTTGACCTTAGATCCCCTAAAGAGTTAGATCATGTCTACTTGGGTGGACCCACAAGAATCGGGATGGGTCCTCATGTCTTCAACCGTTGATTTGAGTCTTGAAGGATCTAGTCGGTGTTGTTTTTTTTTTTTTTCTCCTAAGAACTTGCCATGACACTTCTACTGCGTCATATGTTCAAGGAAGCTAACGTGGTCAACCGTCATACATCATAATAGAGCGCCAAATTTACATTTCCATCGCGTAACGCACGGCCAACACCCGAAAACCGTGTCCCAAGAATTATTGCAAATTCGGAAAGGGCCAAAGGCAGGATCACTCCGCTTGCAAGTACTCCTCGTTGTGGGGAGAGTGGCTATCTCTCTTCTCGATTCTAAGAGCACGTAAACAGTAATTAACATAGGACTATTCGTAAAACTAGTGAGCATACAGAAATTCGACAACAATAACGAGTATGGTTACTTGGAGCATCCCATGAGTTATTCTTGAGAGGGATTGGATTTGAGCCGTTGAGAAAGAATTTGAAGTCGTGTGGCATGCTTGTGGTAATCTATTTCATTTCACTCAGTTGAGACTACCGTGAATATTTGGGGCATATCTAGATAGGCTTCTATTCTTTGCTTTTTCCTTAATCTGCATCTTGCAATGGACATGTATTGACTTTTACTTACCCTGTTACTTAAACAAGTTTAAAATACACAAATTTTGACATATTGATTCACATTTTTTCCCTAAATTTCTGAAATGTGGATAATGTTTTGAATTTAGGTGATTTTTCCATTTGTTAAAGCATACACGAACATGCCCTTAGTCTAACACAAATAATAAGCTTCATTATACTTGTCCTTTCATTTTGAAATTGTTGCCATCCCATCATGAAGATGTTGAACTTGCTAGATTTGATGAGGGAGAATGTTGTACAAAAAATCTTAAACTTATTATATAATAATTAATTTAGTTCTATATTTTTCAATTTGATCAATTTAATCATAAAGCTTTTGACGATTTTTTAATGTAATTATTCCAACCAATTTGAGGCAAAGATTACTTGATGTGGACTGTTTTTTTTTTTTCTCATTTTTTCTTTTTCCTATTTGTAAAAATTGTTCACATCGACATCAACCATGCTTGGCAATGCCACATAGGATGTTAGCGTCCACATCAGTGATTTTCGATCAAAACCAATTAGAAAAACAATATTGATAAATCATCCAAATGTTTAGGCTAAACTAGCTTGCTAAATATGGCAAGGGCATCGCGGTCCTCGCTAGAGAGGACAGCCTTCATTACCCATTGTTGAGGCCTTCACGACCGGTGGAGGGAAATAGGAAAAATGAAAGAAAGGAAAAGGAAGAAGAAAATTTCTTGAAAGATTCTAAAGAAAATTGCAAAAATAGTATATGTCAACGCCGGCCATACCTAACCATCCCACATTATACACAAAAGTACACATCGGTGATTTCCATCCAAAATTGATTGGAGAAGGAATATATTGGTAAATTGTCAAAAGTTTTATGACTAAATTAAAAACTTTAAGATAAATTGACATTCACACAATAATTTTAGGACTTTTTGGACAATTATCCCATTTAATTGGTAACCTATAGAAATAAATCGGTTTAAAGATTTGGATTATCTTGGTACTGTTGTCCTCGGCACCTGCGAGACTTACTCGCAAACAAAAGTTAAATGGACAGCATGATGTTTTTATAATGTAGAGCATCGGATCAAATGACTGATTTGTGGCCAACGTACTAGTGTATTGTCAAGTCTCGGTGTAAATACCCGTTTACATATATCCCCAATTCCAGTAGAAGTCGTAACATTATTAGGGTTTTCCTTCTTTTTGGATTATGAGTCTTGTCATAGCTATTAGGATTTGAGCTCTATCGGGGTTTTCATATTATTAGCCCTAACATTTTTTTAGATTCAATATCATTAACCTTAGCAATATTACAAAAGTTCTACTTGAATTATTAAACTGACCCAAGAATGATGCGCGTCTCATGCCACCAAGCCTTGCTTTACTATACACTTAGCTTTTGTGGATTGTCTTGTTAGAGTAATTAGAATTGAAATTTCATTTAGAATTTCGATGAAGGTCCGAACAAAATGGACTAAAGGATGGATTTGGAACGGGGAAAAAAGAACAAGAGTACTTAAAAAGAAGAAGAACGGGTTTTAAAGCCGGCTCTTCTTTTCGGGTATTGAGAACCGAAATGATCCGGTCCGGTCCGATCGACGGCTCCTTGCTATTACCTGCGCCTGCACACCATCATTCAGTTAACTGGGCCGACAGACGGTCGCCACTCTCCTTCCTCCACCCAATCGCCGCCCGTCGAGTCGCTCTGCCACAGAAGCTCCGTCACCTGAGTCAAGTTGAGCTCTTCACTTCTGCAGCAAAAGCTCCGTCTCTCGAGTCCGTTGCCGTTGACCTTCCTCCTTCGCGTCCCTATTCAGGTAACACTTTCTCGAATTGAAGCTGTCAGGGTGCTGGACATGCCAACATTCACCCTTCCCTCCCACTCCTGCAGTTTTCGTTCATACAATTCATCCTTTCAGCAAGTCAGATACTCAGCAACACATTCAGAAGCTAGAGAGCATATCAGTGTCCACCAAAACATGTTTAGACACAGAAGGAAGTGGTAGATATAGTACCAGTACACTATATATCAACAAATGCTTGTTCAAGTCAAAAGTTCTGACCCCAAAAAGAAACTATCGAAATTTAGAGTTATCTTCATGTGCCAACCAAATTGATGACAGAATGAATTTTAAATTCTTTTTTTTTTTGGTGAAGTCAAAAAGTTTGACAATCTAAAGTTCTTATGAAGTTCTATCACAATTATGGAGGTTGGTGAAACTCAAAAGTGTAGATGGCTGAAACGGGAGATGGTGAAAGGGAGATTCAGTAGTGTTGTTTATCCGGTTGTCACCACAAGTAGACTGGGTGCAGATAAGGTGTACGTTTCAGGTATTGCCACTCAATAAGCATTAGCACTCAATACATAGATTCTAGAAAATGCTAGTGAAGCCTATAGATAATCGTTCTCATGATGAACGCAGGATATATGAACTTCAATTAGAAGTCTTAGCTTCTTGGGCAATTCATCAACACCGTGCGATCTAGAAAGGCAACCATTTTGAGCAGCGTATCACTCTAGTCACACTATATCAGTACAAAAGTAATCACTAGATTATCCAGTCCTTTCCAAAGAACAGCCAATATAAAGAGAAACCAATCCTTGTATATTTCTAAAACCTCCTCCTTGTTCATTTTTATCTATAAGCATATTTAGGATGCTAACCCTATGCTTCAAAGTTAATCTTGTTGTAACAGTGTTGTCGCAATTTTACTCCTCCAGTTAATTCAAGCATAGAGTGATGTTATAACCTCCCTGCTCATCACATCCAATTCAAACTGGAAAAGAAAGAGAACGTAACTTTAGGCTTTTCAGGCAAGCCAAACAGGTTGTAATCATAGAAGAAAAATCTCTAATCCCCAACGGGAGAAAGGAGACGCAAAAATTCATTCTCAGGCAAGCAATAGATTGGTGCAAGGGGCTCGGCAACATACAAGAATCAAGCATGCCTTTGAATTACAGACTACATACAGGCATTGTGAATTAGTGAAATGAAATACATACAAAGGATAGTTGAGCAACGACCTCCAAGGGGGAAGCGCGGAGATGAGTGGGATACCGAAGGTTCCTCTGTCCACTGCTTCTCCGCCGTCACTCAAGTCCAACCATTCCATCGCGCTCTCGATTTCCGAATCCGACGACCACGCCCCCTCCTCCTCCTCCTCCTCCTCGTCTACTTCCACTACTCTTCCTTCTTCTATTTCTTCCCGTTCCTTAATTCCTGCCTTCATTGTTCGTAATCCTACTTCCATTGATTCTTCTTCCACAAATGGATGCCTGGTTTAACCAAACATCAAGTTCCGAAAAAAAAAAAAAAAAAAAAAAAAACTCTGTGAGTCTGGTTACGGTGCGAATATAGAGAGAGATAGCACTACCTAAAAAGAGACTCGAAGGACGGAGCTTCAGTGCGGAGGCGACCAGCTCAACTGAAGCGGCCGACCACGATGGAGCTTTGGCGGCTAAGTGGTCCCGATGGGTGGAGAGCGGCGATTGTCCATCGGCTAGGTGAACTGAACGAAGGCGCGCAAACAGGATTAATCACCGGATGGACCGGTTCAATTCCATCTCAATCTCCATAAAGAAAAGCCGAACGGGCATTGGATGTCCTCAAATCGAAACCATTGATCAGATCAACTGTCTTGATTTGATTTGATGGCAAAAGGACAATCATTCCAGCAAGCATTGGGGATTCGATTTGATTGGATTTGAGGGAGGAAAAAGGGAACCAACGGGACCGACAACTTTGACTTGATTTGAGGGGAAAAAGGGCACGAACGAGAGCAACCTTTTAAGGCGACGCGAGTCCAACCTATATCTCTCTCGCATATACGAACACTTCTCAAATCTATTTTCCACACTATTCTTATCTTTAAATAGCACATCGCTCTGGTACGAAACAATTACTGTCAGACCATTTAAAGAAAAATTGAATTTATGAGCCTTGCATGGACTGAGTACACACAATTCATTTATTATTTTTGGAAAATCATTCTAAAAACGACATGGTCCACGAAATTAATAACATACTGCAACCAAGACAAAATGAGGGCAGACCGATGTTGTCTTGTGTGCCCGTCGGATAAGCGTCAAGCTGATGAAAGTTCGTATCAGATTTACATCATGTCTCTGTCACGTTGTGGTTGGAACTTGGACTGCTTGTTTTTCCTTCCAAAACCTTACGAAAGCATTTCTGAAATAACAACGAATTTCTTCCCCACTTTTCTTTTTTCGGGTCTAATTCACGGAGATGTTTCATATTCTAGAGGGCCGAATTTCTTCCCCACTTTTCTTTTTTCGGGTCTAATTCATGGAGATGTTTCATCTTCTAGAGGGCCGAGATCACTTTCAGCTCATCATCTATTTGCGAGGGCCACCTCTCTCTCTCCCTATAAAAATGCAATCGGCAAAGCCCTTCTTCCACTTCACAAACTCCCCATACACAAAACAAAGGCTCCGGATCAAAATTCTTTCAAGCGAGGTGGACGAGCTCCTGCCGGAGAAGCAATCTGCGAATCCTTGGTCTCCACACGTGCTCCCCTTCTCCATAACATGGCCGATCAGATGGGGACATCCCAAAGGTCCATAACTCATTCGTGTGAATATGCTCCTAAAAATTCTGCTTAGAGCTCTAGTTGGGGAGCCGATGTTTCTTTCTTCCTTCTTTGGAATCTATTTCTCTTTCCATCATTTTCTTTCTTGATTTGCTGTAGGGACAATGAGCAACCACCATGTCGGCAACAATAGGAAAGTTTTGGCTCCACCAAGAGGTTTCATATTATCTTTACCGTGTTCAAATTGCTCACCATTACGCATTTCAATTCGCATCCCATTGAGAAATTGAGTCACACAATTCTGCAATTGTACATCATTTGCGAAGTTATCTATCTTATAGCATTGATCCAAGTGACTGGGCCCACGAGCCCAAACCTGATATACAAATATTTGCACATCATTTTTGGGACACTTGGCTCTGATTTACTTCTTTGGACGAGTCTATCTCTAGCCATGTGGCTTGTTGTTAATATGTGCTTACTAGCATTTGCTTTGGCATCGTTCGGTGTGCTCGCATGAGTTTTCAATTGACTTGAAGAGATTATTCAGCTGTTTGATGATGTGCCATCTGTCGAAGTTCAATTTGATTTTTAAAGTTCTTGCAATCATATTGTGTTTGTGTACCAATTTTGTTGGATGTCATTTGTGTAATAAATTCTTCTACTTAGGGAAGAGAGAATGTTATCATATACATGTTCTATACTAAACATAATATACTGTTTGTAGATTTTACGTCTTTTAAAGCTCAATTTGTCATGTTGCGTCAACTTGGGAATAAAATGCAATTTTATTCCTTCTATTATAGTTTTATTGGTGTCATGTGCTCAATTTTTTTTTGACTTTTTGGTCTAATAGCTTTTCTATTATGTATACATTTATTTTAAGCACGGATAATAATATCTTACAAAAAAACAATCAAGATAACATTCTTAGAATAAGTGCAATAGGGATGCTAACACCTTCCCTTAGCGAAATCAATTCCCAAACCCATGCACTCTAAACAAAGTTTTGGTGGCCAATCATATCCGGTAAAAGATTAGTGGCAACTCCCCTTTTTTTATTATTTAATTACTTTAGTTGGTGACGTCGGTTTTTAATAAAAGCAAGTATAATAAAGTTTTCAGATCGAGCCATATCGTTAAAAAAAAAATTCTATTCTCTATTCTCTCATCTCTAACATTTACATTATTTGGACTAAAAAGTAAGAAGGTTAATTATCCAACTTAATGAAACGTTAATATTGCTAGAACAATATTCAACATCAATTTGCATAGCTTCACTAATCAAATGTACCCTGATATGCAATCATACATCTAGGTCACCAATTAATAAGCAAGAGTCATACAGGGTCACATATTTTTTCAAATAGCAATTTATCTACAAATTTAGGTATGCACAAACATGATATAACGAAAAAGTAAACCGCACAACTTTTAGGTGTTTAAAGAATTGCTATGTTAAGGTAAGGAGTTCTAATGAAATTTTAATTTTTTTTTCCATCCTTGAAATGCCCGTGATGAATTATAACTAAACAACCTGGGTGGGTGGCGAAATTTGAATTATGTGTTTTCCATCACGATAATCCCTTAGTTTCTAACACTTTCCAAACTTTTTGTATAAATTAATTTTTATATAAGTTTCGCAAAAGATCCAAGTTATATGCTAAAATAGACCAAATATATCAAAGCGATCATTTATATATTTAACTTTCTTTTTATTTTGTTTCACACACAAAGCATGTGTGTTTTAAGCTAGCAATGATATGTTAGAATGTGACTTGAACTCGTGGGATCCACTCTCCGCAGGATTCCGTTCGCTTTCTAGGGGAAGGGCTTCCATGAAATCCATATATATCCACCTCCTCATGCATGACTCAAAAACGATCACGGGATTCATAAAGCTTTAACTCCTTCTAAACATGGCTGATCATACAATGACACTCAAAAGGAGCGTAGTTCATTCATGTGAATATACTCTTGAGGACTCTACTCGAAGCGTGTATTAAGTAGCTAGTTCTTTTTCCCTTTTGAATATGTTTTTTATTTTATTTTAAATATTTTCTTTTCGGTTTGGTAAATGGACGATGAGTAACCACACCAACGACAACCATAGGGAAATTTTGACTTAATCAAGAGATTTCATATTATATTCATCTCGTTCAAACTGTTTGTCATCAAATATTTCAATTCATAACATGTTAGGAAGTTGAGCGACAAGTTTCTACAGTTTTAAATCATTTATAAAGTCATCTATCTCATAGCATTGATTGAAGTGATTGGACAGGCTAGTCAGAACTCAATATACCGGTACTTGTATATTGTTTTCGACGCTCTCGATTCCGAATTACTTCTCTTGATGAGCCTTTCTCTAGCTGTGTGGCTAGTGATTAATATGTGCTTACTAGTGCTTGCTTCGATATGTATGATCATGCATGATTCCAACCGTTATCGAGAGATTATTCAGCTATTTGATGATGTGCCGTTTTTTGAAAGTTCAATTGAAACTCTTGCAATCATTTTGTATATGGGCAACAATCATGCTTTATGTAATTTGTATTAGATCCGTCTGATTTTAGTACTTTATGTTGATAGACCCGAGATTATTTTTTAGGTCAATCGTCACATAGTATATAAACTATCAAACTCTGATATTTCTTAATATAAAGATGGAATAAAACTCAGATTTAAGATAATCGTGGAAAAATATCACACAAAAGATGTGTATGGCAACACTTGGTCATCTAGCATGAATGGAGACCCCTTGAAAGATTGATTGCAGCTTAAACCATCCCTAAAACCTTAACTATTAAAATTAAATGGAAGGAATTGATGGACCACTTCATTTCTTTTGTTGCTGTAATCGGGAGAAATGAGACCGTTCAGATTTTCCTGGGCGCGTATCATTGAAGTTGGACTTGGACGGTCCAAGTTGGATCAGAACCATACAACTAAAAATGAGGTGAAACGCTATTCAACAACCTCCCCAAACCCAAAACGCATTCAACTTCATTAATGGAAGTGTATAGTGTTGGACACGGTCTTAATATTACCAACGTTGATGGGTCTAAAGACGAGACTTGGCTCTTTATCACGAAGTTGATGTATTTCAGCTGGTGAATTGGAGATGTATTTTAGCTGGTGAATTGAGCTCCGTATCACGAAGTTCCTTGGCTCTTTCAATTACCTCGCCAAGCACATTCTCCTCCCACTTCTGCAGCCTCGCGACGACGCTCTCACTCTCTTTAGGAACCGATCGAATAGCATCCAACTCTGCAATTGCAAAATGCGCTGGAAAAATGAAGGCTGGATTGGCAATCCAGCAGCAAATCCCCTTGGTGCTTCGGAATCATCAGATGGTTGTTTCCAATTCATCTTATTCTATGGATGTTAAGACTCTTTTGGTAACCTTGGTTTAATCTTTCTTGTTGTTCTCCTTGTCAACTTCTCATCATTGTCAAGAAGTCGATATACAACGGTAATTAAAAAACTATTTACTTTGAATATAAAATGTCATGGACTCTTACCGAGTTTAATCAGGAAATAAGAGCTTACTAAAAATCCAAAATCATACCCATGAGGAAAGTGGCCACAAAAGCCACTTTTCGATCCTTCATACAAATTTACAACCAAAAATCATAAAGATCATTTTGATAAAGCACTTTGACTATTGATGATGACAACGAACATCACCAAGCTATAAAAGTTTATATTGAATTTGCATGAGAATAGTATAGTCAGTCACTGAACTTCCTCTTGTGCATCCCTATTTCCAGTAGGACCCAACAAACACAAGGGAATTCAATATGAAAACTCTTTAAATTTGAAAAGAAAAATATTACCAAAACAATAAAAGCCTCAGTGACATAAGAGAAAAGGCAGCCACTGTATTGACAAAAAGCCTGTGTACTTAGAAGCTTGCAATAACTCTAGTAATATGTCTTTCCAGGAGATATCATAATTCGTCAAGGATATAGATCAATCTAAACTGAATAACGCAAAAAAAATCTCGTGCTCTCCCTTTCGGCATTTGATTAAGGACCTATGGTTACTCAATGCACTGCACATTACCATACTAATTTAGATAGAATTGCCAGTCAGTATTTAGTCTAATAGTAGCGGCCAAAATATTTTTTACTCTGTGGATCATATGGCTTCCATTGCTTAGAGATCTTCATCCGATCTTCAATAAATCTCTGTCTAAAGCTAGCTACAAAGACTGTATAACACAATAGCCCCAACCAAAAACAGAAGTAGGCACCTGAGTGCATTGCTCCCGGCAAACCAGAAGGCAAACTTGACAGGAGTAAATTTATCAACACTATCCAGCCACATATTTCCATCCTTCATGGAGGATGAATAGATAAATGTAAGAACACGAATTCATTGACTGGCCTCTGGCAAGAGAAAGTAACATTCTGCGAGCCCAAAAGTTTGCTAAACTAGACTGTCACTGAATTCTCTTCAATCTCTGGAAAGCAAGGACCTTGCACTTCAAGATACATTTTAGAAAAGCATTTTATGAAGAACAAAAACAGAGTAAAAATTGTCTTTAAGTCCATTTGAATTTCCTTTCTATCTTACATTAAACGAATGGCCAACTGGTCAGCATCAAAATACTGGAAAAAATAGTCTCATGCCCTGATACAAAGTTGGGAATTGACACATAAATGAGCTAAAAGCAAGAAATGAGATTCATCATAATATGTTTCTTAGAAGTATGAGTTGTAGTCTGCAAGATCAAATTCGAGCCAGAAACTAATGCCGTTGCCATAAGTCAGTGAAGATGATCGATCCATAAGTCAAATAAAGTCCTAATACGTTTAGAATTTGTCTCCCAAGTCCAAAGAGAAAGATAAAACTTGTTGAAACTCTAATAGTGATCTAGGGTAAGACTATTGATTCAATTAGAAAAATCCTAATTCTGTTATTGGACTTGGGGATATATGCAAACCAGTATTTTCACCAAACCTCCACAACAACGCTAGTATTTTGGTCACAAACCGACTCATTTGATCCAAATCATCCACATCATATAAAACATAATGCTATTCATTTAACTTTTGTCTACTCGAGTAAGCCTTGCGATTACCATGTACAACAATGCCAAGATCAATCCAAATCTTGAAACAACTTCTTTTCGTAGCTTATTGATCATCCAGCGTTACCGGGCACGAGTGTGAAGCCACCTTGGGAGCATTTGGATGCCGTGAATTGGGCGCACACGAAGGCTCCGTCCACCACCGCTTCCACGCCGTCTTTCAAGTCCAACCATTCCAAGGCCTTCTCGATTTCTGAATCTGATGACCACGCCTCCTCCTCGTTCTTTAATTACTTCGTTCCTTATTTCTAATGCTACTTCCATTGATTCTTCTTCACCATTGATGGCTGTTACAGGCAAACATCAAGTTCCAAAAAGAAAAACTCTATGAGACTGGTTACCTGAAGACGCGAGGATGATCAACGACAATGGACTCGAGGGACAGAGCTTCGCCGAGGAAG
The DNA here is from genome assembly GCA_014182575.1 of Eucalyptus decipiens. Lineage (NCBI taxonomy): Eukaryota > Viridiplantae > Streptophyta > Magnoliopsida > Myrtales > Myrtaceae > Eucalyptus > Eucalyptus decipiens. Next base: position 27,185,582 of record CM024613.1, read on the forward strand.
CAACGAGCTCAACTTTACTCGGGCCATGGAAGAGGCTGAGCTCGACAGAGCTTTGGCAGCTGAGTGACTAAGGCCTTGTTTGTTTGTGTTCTTTTCTTTTGGTCATGAACACAATTTTTTTTTTCGGGAAACAAAAAAAGAATAGAAACGCGTTTGTTTGCGTTTTTGTTCTAAATCTATTTTTATGGTTCCCGGAACAAATTTGGAATAGAAACCGGAAACAAGAAAAACTTGTTTCTTGTTCCTGGAACACTTCCGAGAAACAATTTTTCTTTCCTATTTTTTTCTTGTCTTTCTTTTCTTCTTCTTTTCTTCTTCTTTTTTTCTTTGGTCGGCGACCTTGCCGGGCGTCGCCGGCCCCGGCAAGGCCGATCGTCGCCAACTATGGCCGAGGCGGCGACCAACCAAAAGGAAGAAAAAAGAAAAAAGAAAATAAAAATATTAAAATATCAAAAGAAACAAAAAAAAAATTATACAAATTTACCAAACGTGTGTTTATGTTCTTTTTCTATTCTAGAAATAAGTTTACCAAACGCGTTATATTGTTCAAAAATTATTCTTCGAAATAGAAATAATTTTTTATATTTTTGTTTTCTGAAATAATTTTTGAATAGAAACATTACCAAACGCACTCTAAACGGGCAGAGATTGGTGAATGAAGGAGAGCGGCGACCGACCATTGATTGGGTGAACTGAATGAAAGGCGCGCAGGTACAGGCTACAATAAAAAGCTGTCAACGGACCGGTTCAATTTCTATTTCTCATTCCCCGAAAAGAAGAGCCAGCTTTAAAACCGGTTATTTTCCTTCTTAAGCAAAAGCTCCTGGTTTTCCCTTTCCAAAGCCATCCCAAAGTCATATATATATATATATATATATATATATATATATTCATAAACGCTAATTTAATTTGAATCAGATTAGCATCATAGATATGTGATCACATGTAACCCAAAGTGATAAAGAGCCAACATGAAGGGGCCAAAAAGTAAATATTAAATCAATAGGTAAAGATGAAGAGTGATCAATTTATTTATTTCTAATAGCCTTGTTCCTGAATTTAGACCAAGCTTTTGATAAACTTTGATTTTTACATCAAAACAATCATTTAGCTAATCTAATGATTTTTAAAAGTGGATTCGTACTTCTAATTTTAGATAATTTCATCCCTAATTACTCTAAAACGACAATCACTACCGAAGTCTTAAACCCCTCTCACATTTGTTATTTATTTATTTAGAGGTCTTAGTGATTGAGAATTTGTCTTTTGAGAATGTATGTGGTATGTTTTAGTTGAAGAGGCTTAAAAAGAAACTTAGATTAAAGGGTTAACACCACAAATAACCCTTTAATTGGTACATCTGTGACAAATTTATCTCAAACTAATTTTTTAATCATAAAAAAACTTCAAACTAGTAGACTTTTGACAAATTTACCAAAAACCGATATACTTTGTCATAAATTTATCCTCTATTAGTTTTCATTAATTTTATTTTGTTAAATTACTATTTTGGATGACACATGACAATTGATTGGTGTATCCGTTCAAAATTTTACTCTCCATTTGTTACAATTGTACTACTTTTATGGTTTTTTATGATATTAATCCAATTTAACAGATGGTATATTTATCATAAATGTATTAGTCTGGAGTTTTTGACAGCCAAAATTTTTTTTAATGTAAATTTATCATAAATATATCAATTTGAGTTTTTCATGGTATTCACACTTAGTTAAATGTATCATATGCACTTCAGTTGAGTTTATTTATACTTTGAGATCTCCCCCGAAACTAAATAAAACAAATCATATTTTAAGCATCAAAAGAATTAGGTGAACCTGGAAGATTAATTTAATAGAGTTCATTGACTTTTAGTCTATGGGGAAGAGCTAAGTAGTTTCCTCACACCCACTCCCCATTCACCCCTTCCTTTCCAGACAAAGCCTTACCAGGTCTTTACGTCGGAATCGTGTTGGACGATGATTTTCTTAAAGGCAAGGCATAAAAAGCTCTGGATGAAGAAGTTAAGGAAGCATGAGATACCTAGCATAGAGGAGCTTGCTGAGAAGCTTCACATCTAAGCTTTCCACACGCATCAACCTTCTGCCCCAAATAAAAGAATGAAACTTAGTTAAAGTCTGATAGAACTCAAATCCTAATAGATTAGGTAAGTCTAGTAATTCAACCAGAAGAAAAATCCCAATTTTATTAAAGCAAAGAGTAGAAGCTTGTTTGGACATGCCTTAAATAAATATGCATAATAATCCCCGGTGAACCGAAATAGATAACCACAAGCATGCCACACAACTTCATATTCTTACTCCATGGCTCAAATCCAATCCTTCCAAGAATAACTCGTGGCCGTGGGATGCTTCCAGGAAATCTGTCAAAATGGGTCCTCCATCTATTAACCCATATTCATTTAAATTCACCCAGAATTTCGCAGGTCAACCTAAATAGATTCTAAATAGAAAGGTCAAATAAATGAACCCATTTACAACCCACTTAATATTTCCTTTCTTCTACCCTCAAAACCTGTGTTCCTGATTCTCTCGTTTGTCGTCTCTCTCCTCTCTCGTTCTGTGCTCTTGTTCCTTGTCTATTGCCCTTCATCGAATCCCTAGAAGATTCGGTCCTGGCCTTCGTCGAGAGACTGATTGGAGCCTCCCCATTCAGCTTCAAGCTGGGACCACTTTGGCCCTTGTGATCGTGTGTTTGTTTTGCGGACCTCGGACAGCTCCCGGCGAGCAAGTCCGCTAGGATGTTCGCGAAAGAGTCGTCAACAAACCGTGAGAGCCACTCCAACTCCCCTGCGTAGTCGCTCTGCACAGAGGAAAAGCTCCATGAGCGATTGCTCTGAACCGCAGCACTAAACAAGCAAAAAGCAATCAGTTGAAATTGGAAAAACCGTCTCCAGAGTGACGCGGCCCTGAGCAAAACGCTGAAAGTTGAAATAATCCAAACAGACCCAAAATGTGATAAATCTTGGCGAGATTCCAGTGAATTTGACTGAAACTATGAATGCGTAGCAGAAGGTCACGATTTCAATTTTCCTTTTTCTGAGCGAAACAAGCAAACAGTTTCGTACTGAAATCAAGCTTCTTCCATTATGAAAGCGCAAAGACGACGTGATAAGCGGCTCCACAATCGATCATGCTCTTCAAAAAATTCTCTAAAAAACTAAAATCCACAGTAGCAAAGGAGAAGTGGAGATTCAGCCAGTGAGCTTACAGGGACGCAGAGCTTGTGACCGACGTCAGTGGAGAAGGGAAGAAAGACGGCAGAGGAGGGTATCTTAATTCTAACTAATCATTGCAAGAGGCGACATGAATCGATGTATACACCCATCAAACTCGAATAATGATTCAGCAAAGAGACAGATTAAGCTTGAATTAGGCTTCGTTCCAACTTCAAAATTTATTATGAATAAATAAATTCTGAATATTAATTCCACTCATGCTTCATGCCGAGTACAGAAGATTTGACCGCAGGACCGAGGTGCAAAACAAGACGAAGGAGGCCAATGGAGAAATTGACAAAAATTCTATCTCTAGAACAGGGGATATGTTGACTTGAGAAAAATCCAAGCAGCAGATTACACTAAGTACAAAGAGACCTTATTGTGGCTGTCGTTACAGCGGCAGCATGAAGAATTTATGGCCAAACACTTCGTATAAAGTTGATCATTCTTTCAATGAAATTGTACATTACCTGCTTGCAATTGCACAGTCAGCTTTCTCATCACTTTCAATTTTGCCATTAGCCATGTCCCATAGACTTTCTTGAATTGAAGCTGTCCTTGTGCTGGACATGGAACATTCACCCTTCCCTCCCACTCCGGCAGTATTCATGCATACAATCCATTATTTCAACAAGTTAAATGCTCAGCAACACATTAAGAAGCCAGAGAACATGTCAGTGTCCACCTTATCATGTCTAGATGCAGAAGGAAGTGGTAGACACAGTACTAGACTACTAGTTCCACACATGCTTGTTCAGGTCAAAAGTTCCGACCCTGGAAAACAAAAACTATCAAAATTTAGAATAGCTTATCTCCGTGTGCCAACAATGAAGTTCTATCACAATTATGGAGGTCAGTGAAACTCAAAAGTGTAGACAACTGAAATGAGGAAACAGTGAAAAGGAGATTCACCGGTGTCGTTTATCTGACCATTTCCGCGAGTAGACCCGGTGCACCCAAGGTATATATTTCAAGCATTGACACACAATAAGCATCGGTACTCAACACATCGATTCTAGAAAATGCTAGTGAAGCCTATAGACAATCTCTTGTGGCACTAAAAGCACGATTTAAAAGCTTCAATGAGAAGTCATAGCTTCTCAAGTAATTGATCAAAACTGTGCAATCTAGGAAAGCAACCACTGTGAGCAGCACATTACTCTAGTCGCACTAAATCAATCACTAGATTCTCCAGCCCTTTCCAAAAGAATAGCCCCTAAAGCAGTTCTTCAAGCAGTCCTTTTAGTGTTCTCCCAAAGCACATAAGATTAAAAATCCAATCGTTCCCACAGCTCGTTTAGGATGGTAGCCATATGCTTCAAAGTTCAAAGCATAAAGTGAAGATCAGACCTCTCTTCCTATTACCTTCGACTCAAACCAGAAAAGGAAGAGAACCGTGACTTTAGGCATTTCAGGCAAGCTAAACATGTTGTAATCATCAAAAACAATCTCTCATGCCCAACGGGAGAAAGGAGACATCAAAATTCATTCTCGGGCAAGCTATAGATTGGTGCAAGGGAGTTGGCTACATACAAGAATCAAGCATGCCTCTAAATTACAATGCCTTCTTGATTTCCGAATCCGACGACCCTGCCTCCTCCTCCTCCTTCTCATCTTACTTCTTCTCCTTCTTCCCCTTCTTTAATTCCTTCATTCATTGTTCCTAATCCTATATTCACTGACTTTTCTTCCTTCTTGCATATATGCTTATCATGGCCAGATAAAGTATTATCAACATCAACATGTGACATGCGACATATAACATAGCACGATATGACACACCAATACGTCATTTCCCAAAAAATGAAAAATTCTGACAAGTTGACATATGTTGTATATTAAATGTATATTTGTATACATACATGATAAATTATTATTTTTATGATTATTTTAATCAAATTAATTTAACTCCAATTCACAAATAAATAAATAATAAAAAAAGAGCCTATATTGAATTTACACTAAAAATATTAATTCACCATATGCTAATATCATTCATTATTTCAATTTGACAAACTCATTTCAATTCTAATAATCCATAAAACTTGAAGGAAAAAAGAAACAAGCAATCCACATTCTGTATACACATGTCAGAGTGTGTTGGAAGATAAGAGAAAAAAACAAACTTGAGCGGTGAATTGTGTGTCACAGAAAATGAGGGTTGAAAGAGAAGAGAAGATTAGGTTTTTCTTCTTCATTTATTTAGTATTTTTATTATTTTTATTTTTTACATATTTACATCTTGACCTCTTTTTTTTGAAAATCTTCAAAATTGACCCGTTCATGTCGGAATTTCTAATTCGTATGTTAGAATTCCGGATTCGAGTGTTAGAGAGTGTTAGGAGAGTTGACTAAGTATCGGATTTTTCAACATGTGTTGACTGAGTATTAAAGAGTGTCGGATACGTGTCGGAGTATCCAACATAACACAAAAACTCCAGAAGAGTATTAGTGCTTCGTAGCAAATATCAAGTTTCAAAAGAAAAAAACTCGAGGCTAATTACAAGTAAACGTACAGGAGAGAAAGCTACCTGAATAGGGACGCGAAGGGGGGCAATGAACCGCCACGGACTTGAAGGGATTGGAACTATTGATGCGGGAGCGACGAGCTCAACTGTAATAAGGCCGTTGCAGCGGGTTAGCCCCTCGAAGCGACTGCGCGTTCCCGGGCTGGAGTGCATGTCCTCAACCGTCGATCTGATTGACGGGTAGGAGTGCATGTCGGCATTCCTCTCGGCCGTTGATCAGATCGACGTTTGAGAGAATGTTCGAAAGAGCGTGCACGTTCTCCCAACCGTGGATCTAATTGACGAGGTGAGAGGATGTGCCGATGAGTGCTTGTACGTCATTTGGTGCATGCTTTGTCAGACCGAGGGCATGTTTACGTATCCTTTAACAAATGGAAAAATTGCCAAAATTCAAAATACTATCTGAATTTCAGAAAATTATCTAATATATATATATATATGAATTAATGTGTCAAAATTTGTGTATTGTGAAATTTTTAAGTTACGAATAAGTAAAAGTCAATATGTGTTCATTGCAAGACGTCGGTTAAGGAAAAAAGCAAAAAGTAAAAGTCTATATAAACACACCTTATAATGATCTTGGATGAGTGAATCGAAATAGATTATAATAAGTTGTTCTTACCTCCAGGGCCCAAATCCAATCCCTTCCGACAATCACGTCAGTCCTTAATCTCAGCTTTGCAGTAGCTCTTGTACACGGTTTCGAATGTTGGCTGTGCATACACAATGCAAACGGAAGTTTCGTCGCTCTGTTCCGATCTTTGGCGGTTGACCACGTTAGCAACCTTGACTATATGTTGCGGCTGAAGGACCCTAGAAAAGTTCTTTTGAAAAAAAGGATAAAACAGCACCGTTAGATCTCGTCGAGAGTTAAATCAGCGGTTGAAGACAACCCCCAGGTCACCATTTGCCAATGGGAGGAACCCAAGGCATTCTGTAGCGGCCTGATTTAACTCTCGACGAGATGTAACGGTTAAATGTGATGAACTATTTGAAAAGTCAAGTCCGTCTCAATTGGATAAACAATAAATAAATGCAGAGCAAATGACCCTATATGTACTGAGCTTGTTCTGCCTTCTCCTTCACATATACTCGCGGACAATCGCAGAGTGCAAGGAGCTTCAACTTCTCTGGAACATGGCGGATCATACAGCAACCCTCCGGAGGTACATAATTCATTAGTGTATTTATGCTCTTAAAAACTCATTCTGAAGCGCAAACTAAGAAGCTAGGTTTTTATTTTATTTTCTTTTGAATCTGTTTTCTTCCAATTATTTTATTCTTGATCTGGTATAGAGACGATGAGCAATCACAACAGCAGTAACCGCAAGAAAGTTTTGATTCAACCAAGAGATTTCATATAGAGTTCACGTCACTCAAGCTGCTCGTGATCACGCATTTCAATTCACAGCATACTAGGACACTGAACCATGTGAACTTGGAGTTTTACATCATTTGTGAAGTCGTTTATCTCATAGCACTGATCAAAGTGACTGGATCTGCGAGTTCAAGCCCAATATACCGATGTTTGTACATCGTTTTCGGAATCATCGGTTCCGAGTTGCTTCTTTTGATGAGCCTATCTCTATCCATATGGTTGGTCGTCAATATGAGCTTGCTAGTGTTTGCTTTGGCATGCGTGCTTGCTCGACGTTCTGATCGTTTTCAAGAGATTGTTCAACTATTCGATGATGTGCCGATTTCTGAAGTTCAGTTGGATTCTTAAAACTTTTGCAATCATATTGTATTTGGATATCAATCTCGTTGCATGTCATTTGTAATGGATATTTCTTATTTTAATAATTTGTTTTTGTAGTCTCATGAATATTTTTTGGATCAATCTTCACAGGTTATATAGGTAATTATGAAACTTTGGTATTTCCATATATAAAGATATAATAAAACTGAAATTTACGAAATCGTGGAAAGATATCACACAAAATTTCTGGCGGCACATGGGCATCTAGCATTAATGGACACCTCGAAAGATTGATAATCTAGTTTTTAATAAACAACGAAAATGGAAAGAATTCATGGGCCACTTCAAATCTAGATGGATCTGAATATATTTAAATTTTTAAGTGATTTTAGATATTTTAGTATTTCCAATAGCAGAAGTTTAGATCATATATATCTTTTTAGACAGAGTCTCTCAAGTTAAATTAGATCCAATTTATAGCACTTGGAGAAATAATAGGAGAAGTGTTCTAGTAGCTGAGTTCATTCAATTGTTTTAGTAATTTATTATTTACTAATTTTTGCATGTCTAATTTGTTTTAAATTGGTTAGGTTTTTTAAGATGCTATTTTCTATATTTAAGGGGAAAATTTGCTAAAAACAAGTCCCAATTAGTTTAGATATGAGTTTGATCTGTAGAATCTGGTATAGGTCGATCAAATTGTATTACAAAATAAAAATGGGTCAAGTGGGTTGGACATATTTTCGACTCAACCCGACCACCCTTTTGATAGGTCTCACAACTATCAATGTGTACTAGTTATCCTTTTTTTATGCATTGCATGGATTTAGGGCTATTATGACTACAACTGCAATAACAACCAAATTCGTAATAGTTATACATAGGCATCCAAGGGCCCGATGCATCCTCTCAAGGACCATTCTCCCACCGTAACTTGTCGCAAGCAAACACTTGAAAAGTTTTCAAAACACAATAAGATTCATTGTTACGAGACTCATTCCTAAGGGACAATGGACTTTCTCCGGTAGTCATCGCACGATGCCTAATTGCTGAAAACAAGAGAATAGGAGCATAGATGCTTTCTTAATACTGATTTAGGCATGGCGTCCATCATTTGAAAGCATAGCTAGTATTTGATCCCCGCCTAAACAGTTGTCGGGGTTGGGTAACACAAGACTGGAACAAAATGCAACTGGTATTGGAGTCCCAAAACAATGCTTCATCAACTCCTGGTCTTGGACCCTCGCCTCAGTAAAGCAATAGGCCTCTAGTCTCTTTATATAGCAATGCCAAACAAGGCCAGCCAAGCATTCTCAATCAATACGGATAGAATCTATTCATTTTTCTCACCCCAGAAGGTGTTTGAAAAAAACATAATAAAATCACTAAAGGTACCTAACAGTGGATAGAGGACCGGAACCAGAACTCAACTAGGTCATAGCCAACTCCTACCAAGACCTTCTTCCTTGTAATAACTAGCCGAAAAGGGGAAATAAAAAACAGAAGCTGCTGTACAATTTACTTTGGAATCATATACCGACATCATCTAATAAGGGTACCTGACACCAAACAAGATGGTATAAACTCATCCCTCTCACTTTGTTCTTAGCTAGAATTGGGCTACTGCTGAAAAGTACAAAACCATCTCCACATCTGGTAAATTAAACTTATCCAACAAGCGACTCACTCTCTCTATCGACCGACGAATGCCAAAAAACATGTACATTAACACCAAGCTAGCAATGACTACCTAGTCTCGTGGGCTTTGGCCAACTTCTTTTCTTCACTGCCTTGGAGACTTTGTTTTTCCTCGCTTCCCTTTTTTCCTCTTTGACCTTCCTTTTGTTCTCCTTCCTAGCAGCCTCCTTGTCAACAAAAGCCTCCACCTCAGTTTGGGAAGCCGACTCATTTCCTTCTGAATCTTCAACTACATCTGCATCAGACTTAGACTCGCTACATCAAGGTTTAATGTTATCGCCAAGATTGGTCAGCTTTTCTATAGCATTAGCGTCCTCCCTCATGAGAGCCTTATATTATTGAAAGAGAAAGCATAATATTAAGAATGTTTGGTAGCAGAAGAACAACTCAACTTCGATGACTCTATGAGACAGGCTTTGACCCAGAAAATTAAAGGTTCTCACTGCTGGGGTAAAAAGCATCAAGAGAGCCTGTTATATTGGAGCAGAGCAAGATGTAAGAAGAACAGAAATTGGTCAGGCAGATATGGTTGAGAATTTTTTTCTTGACACAGAGCAGGCCTGAGATCTAAGATTCGTAACTCTTTTACATTGATGAGGCTGTGTCCATGGCCTCATCCCACAATGGAAGAAAAACCATACAATAACAAATATAGGGAAAAGAAAATGAAACCTACCATAAACTATATCCACAAAACACCACTGCAAAATCAGCATTGTAGAATTGAAGATAAATCACATTGCAAATTAAGAATAGCTCCTTTCAGCCAAATAATAAAGAAAAGGAACTAATAGTAGCTTCTAAGGGAAAAAAAAAAATATTAGACAAAATAAGCCAACATACCACAATCTAGCAGTGACTTCTATCAGAAAAAACAGAACCTGTATATCAATTGTTAATTCTAGAAAGAATAAAGTCACAAAAATGTAGTAAATGGAGTATTGCACTTTCAAACACCTGTGGAGGCGCCTTGCAAACATCTTAAGATTATCACACCTACTTGAACATGAGCACTGAAGTCTTGTGAACTTTGAATGCCAATTCTTGCCTGTCAAATTTTGTTGCATGATAGACATTTGCCTAAAAAGTCAAGTGACAATAGGGTCAAAAACCATGCACTCTAATAGCAAAAATATGAACAAATCACAAGTAGAATCATGAAATTATAACAATGATGTGATGAAATTCCGCCCACAGTCAATTGGTAGAAAAAAGAAAGCAGCAAGTACTGCTCACTGTAGATGATAACGTACTTCTTTGCCAGTGCAGATGCAACCATTTATATCATTAAATAATTGACGGTCGAGCATCTTGAAGAGAAACATCCGAGTCCTCTAATCAATGGCCTACACAACCGCGTAAACCATTCCATGAGAACTTCTAGGAGATGCTACCATAGCTTCAGTAACTTTTAGGAGTGGGTGTGAGTCACTGCAACTGCAATAACTTTTAGGAGTGATCTATCTTCTGGGACATAATTACAAGAGGGGACATTGACCAATGCATACACCCATCAAACTGTTTACCCGGCCATGATCAGGTCAAGCTGAAATAATGATTTAGGAAAGAGAGATTATGCTTGCGATAGGGTTCGTTTCAACTTCATTACTTCTGATGATTAAATAAAAGTAACTATATTTGTTATCCTATATCCATGAAGCATGATAAATTTGGAAAATCAATACCAATGATGCTTCATGCCAAGTACAAAAGATTTGACCCTGGGATAGAGGTGCAAAGCAAGAGGAAGGAGGCCAATGAAGAAAGTAACGAAAACTCCAATAGATCTTGAAAATGGACATATATCTACAGGGGACATATTGTCTTGAGATGATCAAGCAGCAGATTACTCTAAAGAGACCTTATTGTGGCAGTTGTTACAACTGCAACATGGAGACTTTAAGTGGAAATTATTTACCAGACATTTAGCATTCAACTTATCAATCTTTTTCCCAAAAATGTACTTTTTAGCTGCTTGACAGTTGTACAGTCAGCCTTCTTATTACTTTTAATTTTACCAATTGCCATATCCCCGTGCACTTTCTCGAATTGAAGCTGTCACTGTTGAAAATGCCAACATTCATGATTCACCCTTCACTTCCTCTCCTGCAGTATTCATTCATACAGTTCATATTAGCGTCCACGAAAACATGTTTAGGTGCAGAAGGAAGTGGTAGATATAGTACTAGTATGCTATATATCAGTACATGCTTATTCAAGTATCAAAAAGTTCCAACCCAAAACAAAGCATCAAGATCTAAAATATTTTTGTTAATGTGCGAACCAAATTGATGACAGCATGAACTCAACATTTCTTTTCCTGTGAAAAGTGGAAAAGTTTTGGAAATTGAGAGTTCTTACGAAGTTCTACCACAATTATGGAGGTTGGTGAAACTCAAAAGTTGAGACAGCTGACACGAGGAGACAGTGAAAAGGAGATTCACGAGTGCTTTTTATCTTACTGTTACCACAAGAACAACTTTTGCAGACGAGGTGTCTGTTTCAAGGATTGCCACTCGATAAGCATCAGTACTCAATACAGCAATTGTAGAAAATGCTAGTGAAGCCTATCAATGATCTATTGTTGCCCTAAAGGTAGGATTTAGGAACTTCAATATGACTGTCTTGGCTTCTCAGGTAATTGATCATAACTCTGTAATCTAGGAAAGCAACCATTCTGAGCAGCATTACAGTAAAAACTTAATCACTTGATCCAGCCCTTTCAGAGGAACAGCCGCCAGAAATAGAAACTGATCCTTGTATATTTTAAATAACTCCTCCCTCTTCAGTTTTATCAAGAAGAAGTTCTTCGAGCAGTTCTTTCGCTGTTTCCCCAAAGAAGAAAGATTGAAAATCTAATCTGTTTCTGCCGCTCATTGAAGATGCTGACCCTATGCTTCAAAGTTTAATCTTGCTGTAGCGATGTTGCCAGATTTTTCTCGCACAATAACATAAAGTGGAGTCCAAACCTCCCTTCCTATTACCTTCAATTCAAGCCGGAAAAGAAAGAGTACGTGACTTTAGGCCTTTCAGGCAAGCCAAACATGTCGTAATCATCGAAGACAATCTCTTATAGGGAGAAATCAAATTTCATCCTCAGGCAAGCTACGCATTGGTCCAAAGGACTTGACAACGTGCTAAAATCAAGCATGTCTTTGAACTACAGACTACATACAGGCAATGCGGATAGTTAAATGAAATAGATAAAAAGGATAGTCAAGCAACAAAGAGAGAAGAATTTTAGGACCTCCGAAGGGGGAAGCGCGGATATGAGTGGAGAGTTTCTGGCTCGGATTGGACGGGGGGGTTGAAGTGTGGACGACCGGGTACGCGTGTGAAGCCCTCCCGTGAGCGTTCAGACGTCGCGAATTGGGAGCTAAGGCTCCGTTCACTGCTTCTCCACCGTCTTTCAATTTCAACCATTTTCACACGTTCTGAATTTCTGAATCCGACGACCACGCCTCCTCCTCTTCCTTGTCTTCTTCTCCTCCTACTTCCACTCCTCTTCCTTCTTCTCTTTCTTCAGTTCCTCCATTCACTATTTCCAGTCCTACTTCCACTGATCCTCCTTTTAACTCCGTGAAGCTGGTGAGAGAGAGAGAGCTAACTGTATAGGGACGCGAAGGGGGATGATCAAGGGCGACGGACTCGAGAGACGGAGCCTTTGCTGCGGAAGCGACGAGGTCAACTGAGGCCAACGCCACGAGTAAGCAGCTAAGCGACTCGACGGGCGGAGACTGGGGAGCAAAGGAGAACGGAAAGAAGGCGCGCAGGCGGGGGCAATAACGTGCAGCCGTCAACCGGACGAACCGGTTCAATTTCGGTTCCTCATTCCCCGAAGAGAAGAGCCGGCTTTAGAACCGGTTATTTTCCCTTCTTTAGCAAGCTCCTGTTTTCCCCCTTCCAACACCAGAAAACCGTCAAATTCCACATGAAATTTCAACCCCAAGTCCTAGACCTCTTAGTTAGTTTTCTTTTTTCTAACGTGAGAATTCATCATTTGATAATGTGCATGGTGTGCTTTTAATGAATGAGATTTGAAAGGAAAATCATGGGAAATGAAGTATCTACACTTTGGTTGTATTTATTCATGTTTTGAGATCTCTCGTGAGATTGAAATAAAATTAAGAACAAAGCCCCTACTTTTTTATCGAAAAAAAAAAAAAGCTTTATTTTAATCATCAAAAGAAAAGCATTAAAGCTTGATAAAAGTCTTAGAATGTCTTAAAGGCACCACGAGAGATTAGACAACCCTTAATCAATTGATTCCTTCTCATCCAAAATACTTATGTACAGCAATTGTGTGACAGATAATTTTGGCTTTGGAAATCGATTTAATCAAGCTCTAAAAATAGCTAAGAGCTCACATGACTAAACACGAAAAAGGGATCATAACTTAGTCAAGATTTAAATGTTAGAAAGCAGCTACATCGTGCAAAACGGGCTATGAACTTTACTCGGTGTGATCTCGATTTTGCTTCTCTTGCAAGTTAGGGCTGGCCAATCAGAGAACACCTCAAGCAGCTTCCGAGAAGTTCAAGATTTTGAAGAATCCAACCAGTTGAAAGCCCTCGGGAATCAAACGATGATTAGGAGTTGTAAAGCAAGAAGACTTGGTTGTCGCATAGCTGTAATTTCCGAGATCCTCATTATTCTTGGGTCACTTCAATGAATAAAAGTAGATGAAATGTCATAATCGATAAAGTACTATTAAGTTGAGGATAGAAATAATTGAATTTATAAGGATTTATATTAGTAACAACATTCAAAGGAACAAATTGTTAAACAAATGACCTAATAGTAATAATGAATAGCACTTCTATTTGTTGTTTGGCTAGTACATATGTAATGTTTGTGTAAAATGTTACAAGTTGCTTCTATTGATGTTGTGTTGTGTAACCATAGCATATGATTGTCATAAATATAAAGTAAGTCATATTTTCCAAATTCATGCAACGCAAACATCTTTGCCTAATACACAATAAAGATAGTGCCCAGGTGAATTGATCAAACAATTGTAAATAATTACGTAATAATATTTGCATAGTCATTCAGTGCTCTTTATATTATCAAGGCATTTCTCTTTTATCCATGCATCTCTCCTCAATTTTATCCTTTACGGGGTCGTCACCCAATCATGTTTTGAGTAACAATACTTGCTATTGCTGAAGAGCATGTGCATTACTTTGCTCCATCAAGCTGAACTTCTGAATGCTCACTAGGTTTGCGAATAGCCGAAAGCTGATTATTGTTTATATGCTCTTAGAAGCATCACTGCACAACAGGGTAGCGTCAAAGACTGCTCGGAGGATCATCTTGTTCCTTAATTCTGAATTTGCAACAATTCCAGTGTTAGACGTGCAATACACAATGGAAATGGAAGTTGGCGCTCTGTATCGATACTTGAGGGTTGATCCTTGAGCATATGACCCACCGGGAGTGTCTCAACAAGTTCTTTTGAAAGCAAGAAGTGAACAACACCGTTAGATCCCTAGCCCATCAACTGATCCGAAGTCACTGTTTGAAGACAGGGACCTCTACATGTAACCGTCTTCACCAGTGAACATCACATCAATGTTGAAGGCGGAGAAAGGAGGTCACATCTTATATAAGGTTTAGATATGTTATTATGCTACTTGGTCACATTTTTCTACTTCTGAGGAACATCTAAAAAGCTAGATAGAGAGTGATATTAAAAACTTATTTTGGTAGACTCATAATTTTTTTTTTTTTTTGGATCACTTGTCACAAATTATATGAATGATTGCGAGAATTTGATATTTCCTTGTGTAAAGGTGGAATAAAACTCAAATTTCTTAAAAATCATGGAAAAGTATCATAAGATTTCTGGCAACACATGGTCATCTAGCATCAATGGACCACCATGAATGATTAATTACAGCTTTCATCCCTAAACCAGTTTTTAATAAATAACTGTTAACTTTCAACCAATGATTCCTATGCCAAACTCGCCGAGACATGAACGCATATGGTCCGTGGTCATTCATAGTTAAGCCTCCATTGCCGATTTCCTCTGGTCTTCGGATTGCCATTGCTCGCCACAAAGCAAGAAACACAAAACAAAGTAAACGATGGCGGTGGCAGGGGCAGCGAAATGACCAAATGGCCGTGCCCGTAACGCCGGACATTACAGGAACGTAATAATAGAACGCAACACATGCGGTTGAGTCGATCTCGACCAAAAACGAGGACACGAAAACCAGATCTTGTTGAGTATCTTGTCGAGCGGCTGGCGTACGACACTGAACGAGGGACGCCCGGCTTGGCTAGGAATCAAACTCTCACCAGACCCCTCGATGTAGGACACATCAGG
This sequence comes from Eucalyptus decipiens, assembly GCA_014182575.1. Classification (NCBI taxonomy): domain Eukaryota; kingdom Viridiplantae; phylum Streptophyta; class Magnoliopsida; order Myrtales; family Myrtaceae; genus Eucalyptus; species Eucalyptus decipiens. Next base: position 27,201,082 of record CM024613.1, read on the forward strand.
ACCAACAACATCAAAACACAGGGTTGACGGGGCCGGACTTCATGTGAGCCAGATGACCGCGAGCTTCAGCCTGACATGCCCAAAACAGGCCACTCGGTAGAGGGAAAAGAAACAGGGGTGGTCGTCGGGGAGTCCCTCCCCAGCTCGGCGGTGGCAAGAGAGAGCGAGCTTGACAAATTGGACGTCGTCCAGTCGCCTCCAAACCAGTATCCTTGAGGAATCAACTGGACTGTAACAAAGAAAAAAAATAAATGGGAAACTCACCAAAAAACTTGAAGCCGTGGAGAAGGGAGACCGCGAGCTTGGTGGTGCCGGCTAGGGGGAGTATGATAGTTCCATATGTATGAAATTTGCGTGAATATAGCATCAGCCACCTACTGCTATCTATATAGACCTAAGGAAGCTAAGAGCTATAGTTCATGGTGAAAACCAGTTTAGATGAAGTATCAAAAGGATTAAATGTGCAGTGCTAATCAGTCAAGACAATAGGGAGTTGCACGACACGAGTTGAGTCAAGGCAACAAATCCGGATAAGGGCTCACTTGAGAACTTCCAGCAGCAGGTGAGATGCAGAATTGAGTGCAAGTCAATCATCACGGCTCTCTTCCAGTATGGTTTGGCATCCAAATATAGGTAGATAAATGACCTTAATGCTCCAAGGCTTGGAAGTCAGACCACCGCCACCATCCGTATCTTTTCATGATATCAACTTCAGAGTCATCTAATATTGACTCTTTGGTGGCAGAAGAATAACTCAACTTCAATAACTCGATGAAATAGGCTCTGATCCAGGAGAACTAAAGGTTCTCACTTCTGTGGATAAAAGCATTGAGGGCCCATAACACTGGAGGAAAGCGAGAAGAAAGAAAGAAGAGAAATTGGACAGGCAGATATCGTTGCGAATCTTTTTCTTGGCACAGAGCAGGCCTGAGATCTTAGATTTGTAACTCTTTCCCATAAAGGAAGCTGTGTCCATGTCCTCATTCCACGATGGAAGAAAATCATACAATAACAAATAGAGGAAATAGAAAAGGAAAACCTACCGTGAAACTTTATGCGTGAGACACCACTACAGAATCAATATTCTTGTATTGAAGTAAAATCACTTTGCAAACAAATAGCTCCTTTCGGCCAAATAATAAAGAAAAAGAACTGACAATAGCTCCTAAAATAAGGAAAAAAAGATGAAGTAACCATCAAACGATACAAGCCAACATTCTCCACAATCCAGCAGTGACTGCCATCACAACAAACAGAACCTTTATATCAATTGTCAATTTGAGAAAGAATAAATATCACAAACTTGTAGCGAAATGCAGTATTGCACTTTCGAACACCCATGAAGGCGCCTCACAAACTAAAAACTATCACACTTGCTTAAACACCAGCACTGAAGTCTTGTAGACTTTAATTGCCAATTCTTGTCCATCAGATTTTGTTGCAGATAGACATTTGCCTAGAAAAGTCAGAGCGGCAAAAAGGTCAAGAGACTATGCAGTAGTAGCAAAAATATGAACGGATCATATGTAAAATTGTGAAATTATAACGATGATGTAGAGAACTTCCACCAACAATTGATTGCTAGAAATACGAAAGTAGTGAGCACTGCTGACTATAGATAACAGCATACTTCTTGACCAGTGGAAATGCAACCATTATATCATTAAATACTTGACAGTTGAGCAATTTGAAGAGAACCATCTGAGTCCTGTGATCAATGGCCTGCTCAACCACATAAACAATTCCACAAGAACAGTCAGAGATGTTTCCACAGCTTCAGTAGAAATAGGAGGCAGGAGTGGGGCACTGTACCCGCAATAACTTTTAGAAGTAGTCTTACTTCTGCACCATTATTGCAAGAGGGGGCATGAACCAATGCATACACCCATCAAAGAGTTTCCTCAGCTATTATTAAGTCAAAATGATAATGATTTAGAAAAAAGACAGAATAAGCTTGCAAGAGGGTTCATTTCAACTTCAAAACTTTTGATGATTAACTAAAAATAATTATAGTTCATTTTCCTATATCAATGAAGCACAAAAAATTCTGAAAATTAACTCCATCAAGCTTCATCCAAGTACAGAATATTAGACACTGGGATAGAAGTGCAAAGCAAGAGGAGGGAGGCCAATGAAGAAATTGGCAAAAATTCTAATAGATCATTAAAAATGGACACATATTTACAGGGGACATATTGTCTTGAGATCATCCAAGCAGCAGTTAACAGTTAGTATAAGGAGACCTCGTTGTGGCTGCTGTTACAACTGCTGCATGGAGAATTTTAATGCAAACTTTTTACCGAAACACCCAGCACACAACTTATTAATCTTATGACAAAAATGTACTTTACCTGCTCAACAGTTGCATGGTCAGCTTTCTCATTACTTTTAATTCTGCCTATAGCCATGTCCTGTACACTTTCTCAAATTGAAGCTCTCAGTGTGTTGGACATGCCATCATTCACCCTTCCCTCCCACTCCTGCAGTTTTCGTTCATACAATTCATTCTTTCAGCAAGTCAAATACTCAGCAACATATCAAGAAGCTAGAGAGCATATCAGTGTCCACCAGAACATGTTTAGATGCAGAAGGAAGTGGTAGATATAGTACTGGTACGCAATATATCAACAAATGCTTATTCAAGTCAAAAGTTCTGACCCCAAAAAGAAACTATCGAAATCTAGAGTTATATTCATGTGCCAACCAAATTGATGAAAGAATGAATTCAAAATTCCTATTTTTGGTGAAAAATAGGAAAAGTTTGACAATTTAAAGTTCTTACGAAGTTCTATCAGGTTGGTGAAACTCAAAAAAGTAGACAGCTGAAATGGGGACATGGTGAAAGGGAGATTCAGTAGTGTCATTTATCCGATTGTTACCACAAGGAGACTGGGTGCAGACAAGGTATACATTTCAGGTAGTGCCACTCAATAAGCATCAGTAATCAATACATAGATTCTAGAAAATGCTAGTGAAGCCTATAGAAAATCTTTCTCGTGCTTAAGGCAGGAAATAAGAACTTCAATAAGAAACTTTAGCTTCCGGGACAATTCATCAACACTGCAATATAGGAAAGCAACCATTCTAAGCAGCATATTGCTCTAGCCACACTATATCAGTACAAAAGTAATCACTAGATTAATCAGCCCTTTCCAAAGAACAGCCAATATGAAGAGAAACCAATCCTTGTATATTTCTAAAAACTCCTCCTTGTTCAATTTTATATATAAGCATATTTAGGATGCTAACCCTATGTTTAATCTTGCCGTAACAGTGTTGCCACATTGCTCTCCTCGAAATTATTCAAGCATGAAGTGATGTTTTAACCTCTCTGCTCATCACATTCAATTCAAACCACTTTCAGCCTCTAAAGAAACTACAAGATGCTTCACTTCTGCAAAACTTTTTCCCCTCACTATTAGTTTCACCAACTCGCGATCCTTCCAATGCAAGTGCATGTTCTCTACGGTACCATCAAAAATGCCACGCCTTCCTGGATTAAACCAAACAGAAGATGAAAAGCTAGTCATGAAAGCTGACTTTTTAACATTGTTCAATCAAGAGGCAAACCAGCTATTCTTACCGATAAACAGGAAGGGCTTCATACTCAGACCAATCTTACGTAGTAAAGATCTCTCCTCATCACTTATGGTTTCCAAATCAACTGGAAGGTCTGCTGGTCTAAGATTCTCCTGCACTTTTGCTAGAGCTTTCCCAGCCCTTTTGACCTTCAAATAAATGGAAAATGTGATAAATAATTAAGGAAATGGAGCAGAATTTTATAGCATAAGTTTGTTCAATCTCGTAACTTACAAGAGCAAGTTTCTTCTCAAGATATTTCAAGAGTGCAGCGTGCTTATTGAGTGATTCATCTCTACGCATTTGCTCAACATCTTTGCTACTTATTTCATTCCCCCACCGAGAGGTGGCAGCCAGAGTTTCAGTAAGAGTGCCAGCAACAAGTGGGCTTTTAGAAGCTTTTAATTTTGATTCAATTGCAGCTGAGGCCCTCTGACATGCTTGGTCGTCCTCATTTGCCTGCACATCTGTTAGTTTTTCTCTCTTTCAGTGCTTCTACCACCACAGGAGGCAAGAAGTCATTGCCCTTGTAAAACACAATATAATCTTTGTTCCTAGAAAGTAGTGTTCCCCCAGTTAAATTCCACATCACCAAATTTTCCTTACCTAAAGAAAAAGGACGGAATATGCAACACTAAACAGAAGTTGATATTATCATAATGCCAGAACACTAAGATTGGAACAAAATGCTTGGAGAGATAAGAACTTGCATAACCAATCCTTCATGACACTACACAAGTATGTCCCAGAATGGTGACACACTAACCTTGGCTGAGTTTTACCATTATGATAACAATTATAAATTCCATGGTCAGAGATGAAATAGAAAATTCAGCATTGTACTGTGGGCTTGAAGGATAATCATTTAGTCAAACTACCACTCTATGGCAAATAGTTGGTAATTCTTTTTGTCAGGCAAATCAAATAAAGTATAGACTCCAAAAGGTTCTGTGCTCACTGAAAGCAACAGAACACCCATTTTCAACAATAATTAGCTCATACATATATGCTAAAAAGTCAACATATGTAGATTGTCCAACCTTCAGTTCCTCAGCCATTCTATCATTGCAAGTATTTAGCACGCCGCATTTAATTGCAATTTTTGCAATAGCACTGCTCTCCCACAACTTTACCATGGCCTCAGCAAGACCTTGCAGCTTTCTGTTTCTTCCTACAAAAAAAGTAGGATTAGTTTAGAACGATTTTGAGACATAGTATAATCAAACCAGTTTGTCAGCCATTAACCAGCAATGGCAGAAAAGCACAAACTTTATTGCCATTGATGCACACATACCCAGGGAAAAATGTGGAGGCATCGTTCTTGCAAGTCTACAAAACCTGGTCATCTCTTTGTTTCTCAGACAATGTCTAACCCCATAAGGAAGAAGTCTAAATGGAGGTTTCTATCCAGGAACCTCTGAAGGGAGCAAGTCAGCATCAACTGGAACTGGCTCACAGCCTGACCAATCCTTGAACCGTGGACCCAACTCATCTAATAAACTGTTAGGATCATCCATATCCATGCGTTTTTCCTTAGACAGATCCTTCATATATTCTGCAGAACCACATAAAATCCGGCCTCCTTCGCTATGAAAAACATCGCTGGCTGTGTCCTCATTTTTCAGAGAATTTACACTGTTCTGTATTTTTTTCATTGTACGATTGGACACAAGGAAGCGTATAGACCATCCCTCGGTACAACACCACTGAACTTCCAGATCTCCATATAACAAAGCCTCCAGTCCTACTCTGACAAGGCAAGTGTATTAGAGGCTCGTTATCTCAGTGCATCAATGATTCATGATTAAAATAAAGACTCTCGAGTCTCCAACACCAACCGAGATTTATTCAAGTGATTACATCTTTGAAGTCATGATTTTATATCCATTCCAGATGCCAAAAATGGCACTTAAATGCACGCAAGCAATTGGCAAACTCATGAAAGTTCCACGCTCATCAAGATTCAACCTCATTTACTTACTTATCCATAAGCAAAGAAGATACCAGCACTAACCTCCAAAGTTTCATGGGTTCTTTTCATGTTAAGTGACTGGGGACCTTCAAATTTCAACTTCACCACTTCATCCTCTCTCCACTTCTCATGTATAGAATCCACCAAAGCCTGGGTAATCCCTGCATCCTCAACTTTCATCCTTTCCACCATCCTGGGAGCAATTTTCCTAAGCCTCCTGAGCACATGTTGCATAATTACTCTCTCCGCCAAGTCCACATGCTTCCTCGACTTGGAAACAGCTGCAGAAACCGCTTCCATAAGGAAATCCTCTAAGAACGTGGACACTTTTTTCTCAGCTGGAGCTTGAACCAAATGAGAGAGAGGACAGAAGAGCCAGCTGCCCCCGGAATGCTGGAGATAGAGAACTCCGCAACGCTCCATGGCTACAAGTCTACAATGCTTGCGAAATCGTGCGGTCCGTAATTTCTCGCGCAGATGGCACGCGAAAAGAAGAGATATAAAGTGAGTCTGCCCGTGAATTTTCTGAATCACCGACGGGTGCTGCAATCCATCAGCCATGTTTGCAACAGGCGATGGGGACCTGCAGTTGGAGCTCCTGAGTATGCAATATTCAAACAGGACCACAAAACAAGCAGAACAACTTGCGATTGATCAAGGCAAGAAGCTCCTTCAGTGCACAGAAGCATTCCCATCATCCATTAATTTTGCGTTCTCATGTTGATCATGGCGTATATTCATCTAACTGTCATAGGTAGGGAAACATACAGGAGAACATCGCGGCGAACATGAGTAACCACAGATATACGGCTTTAGCATGAAGATCTTAAGAGTCTGAGATAATCGGAACGAGCATATCATCTTGAAATATCCTAGAGTCTGGAGGGCGTCGACACTGCTCTGCAGGTGGTTGCAGAAATGGGATCCCCCAAATCTCGGCCGCCCAAGCAGATTAATGCGCGAAGGAAAGCGGCGGCGGAGCAGAGATTGAGCAAGCAACGGAGCAAAGAGCGAGCGCCGGAGCAGAGACGGAGGAAGCGATAGGACCAGCGAGCGAGCGAGCGCCGGGCGGGCGATGGCGGGGAATGGCCGCTTGACAAACGCAATGCCGGAGCAGCAACGACGAGAATGGAATAGCAAACGAGAGCGAAACCAGATATTCAAAATTTGAAAGCTTCGCTCGACCTTTCTTCTTCTCAGGAGAAAAGAACGAGGGAAGAGGAAAGAGAATATGTTGCAGAGGCGCAGGGCTAGCGTGCAGGCGCTAGAGGAGAGAGAAGATTATTTACCATCTCGGCGAGCGGACCTCACAGTGCCCCGTCAGTCCACGTGGCGCTCCATGATTGGTCGGGACCTTGCTGACGTGGTGCTCCCCCACCACCCACCCAATATGTTCTCTGGTAAATGAGAGCAGCAAGTCCAATTTCTTAGTTGGTGTAGATTGTGGACTGTCAACCTTTTTGATGTCCCTGTCAAGCTGCCCTCATTTACCAGAGAAAAAAAAAAAGAAATTGCTGCCCCTCTCCAAAATGCATCACGTAGGCTATAAATAGGCGACGACCCATCCCTTTACTCCACGACCATCACGCAGAGCAAACGCTCGAGAGATCAGAAATTGTTCAAGCAAGGGGCTGGGCACCGGCAAAATCTTTTCCTGCTCTTCGAATCCTCCTTCGTCTCCTGCACTCGCTCCCCTTCTCCACAGCCATGCCGAATCAAACAACGACTCCACAGAGGTATGTTATGCTCTTCGGATCTTTGTTAAGAACGGGATAAAGCAGTCAGTTTCTTTTCTCTTCTGAATGTATCTTTTCTTCTAAATTTAATATAATGACGACGGACAACTACAGTATGAGCAACAATAAAAAAGTTTTGACTTGACCAGGAGATTCCACGTTATATTCACCTCGTTCAAGCTGCTTGTCATCGGATACTTCAATTCGCAGTATATCGAAACGTTAAGCTCGGCGATTTTGCAGTTTTATATTATTTGTGAAGTTATTTATCTCATAACGCTGATCAAAGTGACTGGACCCGTTCGCCCAAACCTAATATACATGTGCTTGTAAATTGTTTTTGGAACTCTCAGTTCCAAATTGCTTCTCTGGACAAGCTTATCTCTAGTTGCGTGGCTGATCATCAATATGTGCTTTCTAGTATTTGCTTCGACATGGTCTGGGCTGCTTGGACAAAGTTTCGACTACTTTCGAGAGATTATTCCGTTGTTCGAGGATGTGCCGTCTTCCCAAGTTTAGCTTGATTATATTGTATTTAAAATGAATTTTGTTGTATGCCATTTGTCATAAGTATTATTTGTATTGAAAAATTATGATTTGCATGTTCTGAGTATGGTGAACCTTACATTGTTGCCATGTCATGTGCACAGTTACTTTAATGTCATTTGATCTTTTACTTGGCCTAATTTTTTTTCTTTCTAAAGTCAACAAAATGAGTGCACTAGCCCATGTTTCAATTCATATTTGTTGGGTTGAATTTAAAATTAGTCACTTCAATTTTATGAATTGATTAAAATGAGTTTGAAGAAACAAAAACCAACTAAAACTTGATCTAAATGGAATTGACTCAGATTATATTTATGTTAACATATAAAACCATTATCATTCCACGTGTCACGCTTTTCTTTTTTCCATTTTTTTTCCTTCCGAGGAACATCTAAAAAGCGAGGTAGAGAGTGATTTTAATAATTTATTTTGGTAGACTCATAATTTTTTGTAGGTCACTTGTCAAAAATTACATGATGCCTAATCGCTGAAAGCAAGAGATTAGACGCTCAGGTGCTTTGTTAATACTGATAAAGTGTGTCATATATCATTTGCAAGCATTTCTTGACGTCGTAGTCCTGAAATAATGCTTAACGAACTCTTGGTTTTGGCAAGCCTCGTGATTGCACAGCGAGCGTTCAACCATCACTCACCTCAATCAAGCAATAGGCCTTTAATCTCATGATGGCTCTGACAAACCAAGCAAAACCAAGCATTCTCAATCAAATAGGTAAAATCTATTAATTCTCTCACCCCATAAAAGTAAGGGTTAATACTGAAAAATCCCAAACCTAAGATACCTGTGACAAATTTACCCAAAACTATTTTTTTGACCATAAAAAACCCCAAACTGGTACACTTATAACAAATTTACCCTGACTGATAATAAAAAAAAAACCCTAAACTTGTACATTTATGACAAATTTACCCCAAACTAATTTATTCAACCACAAAAAACCCTAAACCCAGGTAAACTTGTGACAATTATACCCTTCGCTAAATTGGATTAATACCACAAAAAAATCACAAAAATTGTAAACCGTGACAAAAAATGTGTAAAATCTCAAATTGGTATACCAATCAACGGTCACGTGTCATTTAACTTAATTAAAATTTGACGAAAACTAACAGGGGGTAAATTTGTCACAAGTGTATCAGTTTGGGATAAATTTGTCAAAGGTATACCAGTTTAGGGTTTTTGGTGGTCAAAAATAATTTGGGGTAAATTTGTCACAAGTGTACCAATTTAGGGTTTTTTAGGGTATTAACCCAAAAAGTAAATTAACATAAATGAATAAAATTACAGCAGGTATCTAACTATCAGATAGTGGATCGTAACAGGGATTCGATTAAGTCATAGCCAACTCCTAGCAAGACCTCCTTCATCACAATAACTAGCAAAACAAAACTGCTATACAGTCTACCTTGGAAGCCCATACCGGCATCGTCTAATAAAGATAGCCTGACACATTACAAGACCGCATAAACTTATCCCTCCCGCTTTACTCTCAAACTAAAACTGGGCTACTGCTGGAAATTGTAAATTAATCTTATCCGATAAATGACTCAACTCGTTCTCTCTCTATATCTCGACAAATGCAGAAAAAACACGTATAGCAATACATGCTTGAAACAACTACCTAGTCTTGTGAGCTTTGGCCAACTTCTCCCTTCTTTTCTTCACAGCCTTGGGGACTTTGTTTTTCCTCGCTTCCCTTTTTTCCTCTTCGACCTTATTTTTGTTCTCCTTCCTAGCAGCCTTCTTGTCAACAGGAGCCTGCACCTCAGTTTCGGAAGCTGACTCATTCCTTCCGAATCTTCATCTACATCTATATCAGACTCGGACTTGCCACCGCAAGCTTTAGTATCATCACCAGGATCGCTCACCTTTTCTTTAGCATCAGTGTCGTCCTTCGCGAGAGTCTTATGTAACCCTGTAATAGTCTTGTAGTACATGTCCCCAGTGTCCTTCCCACTTGTTATCCGAATCACGTCCTCCACATTTTTCACGGAATCTAGTGTCTTTGGTATATATGACTGAAGAGAGCACAAAACAAACAGTTATTAACCGAGGCAATAGTATAAATAACCTGCAATGTCACCTCATGTAATGAAGAATGCAAATTTAGATTACTACTCCCCGCAGAGCGCAGTATAACATCTCTCCACAAAACAAACCACAAATGTGTAAAGCGTTTTCTCGGCATCATAAATACATTCATCGGGCTTCCATTTGAAAAAGTCTCATGAGTAAAAACTGGTGCACCAAGAAGCAGGCGTTGCTATGAACTTGGACACATGTAGCTTCCACTTGATCTGGAAATTCCTCAGTGCATTGCAAATTTGGTCCCAGGGCTATATAATATTTTGTTTGACAAAAAAACATCACAGTTCAAAGTTCACCACATACCCTGTTGATAATTTATAAACTCCGGGCAGTTAGATCCTGCATCAAAAGTTTGCAAGATGCTATACTAATAGGCATTTACTACCTAAATTCATGGAGTAACATGACAGAAGCAAGCTTGTTATACCGACTGTATTTCAATCCAAAACAAAGGTTCCAGGCATATGGATTAACTAAGAGACAGAAAATTTGTAAAAAAATACTGCTATTCTCGATGTTCTGTCCTCACGTTGATGAGGCTGTGTCCATGGCCTCATGCCACGATGGAAGAAAATCATTCAACAACAAATAGAAGGAAAAGAGTAAAACCTACCATAAACTAAATGCACGAAACACCACTGCAAAATCAACATTATAATATTGAAGAAAAATCACATCACAAACTAAGAATAGCTCCTTTCAGCCAATTAATGGAGAAAAATACTTATGGTAGCTCCTAAGAAAAGAAAAGGCCGAAAAAGTAGCTAGCCGAAGTGATAAGCCAACATTCTTTACGATCTAGCAGTGACTGCCATCACAACAAACGGAACTTGCATATCCATTGTCAATTCTAGAAATAAAAGAAGCACAAACTTGTAGCAAATGCAGTCTTGCGCTTGTGAACACCCATGCAGGGGCCTTGCAAACAAATAAAAACTACGACACTTACTTGAACACAAGCACTGAAGTCTTGGAGACTTTGATTGCCAATTCTTGCCCGTCAGATTTTGCTGCATGATAGACATTTGCCTATAAAAGTCAAGAGTGACAAAGGGGTCTTTAGACTCTGCAGTAGTAGCAAAAATATTAACAAATCGCAAGTAAAATCGAGAAACCATAACAATGATGTCGAGCTTGACGCTCATGCTCGCCACTCTGGGGAGTGGAAAATATTTTCCTTACCGAACGCTAGAAAATATTTTTCGAAACATTTTCAGGTTTTAGCCGAACACCAGAAAATATTGTCATTTTCTTAGAAAATGATTTCTTGGAAAATATTTTCCAAAAATGGCCCATTTTCCATGAAACGAACGGACCCTAAAATAGCGAATGTTCATGTGCTAACCAAATTAATGACAGCATGACTCAAAATTATATTTATTTTTTTGGTGAAAAGTGGAAAAAGTTAGAAAGTTGAAAGTTCTTATGAAGTTCAATCAAAATTGTCGAGGTTCGTAAAACTCAAAAGTGTAGACAGCTAAAACAGGAGATAGTGGAAATGAGATTCACTAGTGTCGTTAATCTAACTGTTACTACAAAGTAGACCTCGTGTAGACTAAGGTATATGTTTTGAGCTTGCCGCTGGATAAGCATCAGCACTCAATACAGCCACTTGAAAAGAATCTTAGCGAAGGCTATAGATAATCTCATGTCGCTCTAAAGCCAAGGTTTAAGAACTTCAATATTAGCCTCTCAGGTAAATTGATCAAAACTGCGCAATCTAGGAAAGCAACCATTATGAGCAGCATATTGCGCTAGTCACACTATATCAGTACAAAATTACTCATTAGATTATCCATCCCTTTCAAAAGAGCAGCCACTAAACAGAGAAAACAATCCTTGTATGCTCTAAAAACTCCTTGTTCTTTTTTACTATTAGTTCTTTGAGCATTCCTTTCCATATTTTCCCAAAGAAGATGGATTAAGAATCCAATCCTTTTTAAACAGCTCGTTTAGGATGCTAACCATATGCTTCACCGTTTAACCTTGTTGTAACGATGTAGCCACAATTTTCTACTACAATCTATTCAAGCATGAAGTCATGTTCTAACATCCCTTCCTATTACATTCAATCCAAAACGGAACAGAAAGCAATCGTGACTTGGCAGCATGTTGTAATCACCAAAGAAAATCTCTAGTCACCGACAGCAGAAAGGAGACATCGAATTTCATTCTCAGGCAAGGTATACTTATCAAAATATAAGAATCAAGCATGCCTCTGAACTACAAACTACAAATCGGCCCTGCAAATTAGTTAAATGAAATAGATATAAAGATTAGTGAAGCTCAGGGTCACCAGCAAGAGCAGCATCAGGAATATCACGAAGCCATGTTCCCTCAGAACTTGTAGATCACTCCGGTGCCCAACTGCATACAAATGTTCATCATCGATGTGATGACGAGGATCGCAAGAGCGATCACGTTGGACAGGAGCTCCTTGTTCTCCATCGCCCCGGGAGAAGGCATTGAATTTCCCATCACGTTGCGGATCAGCACCGAGCTGCTGAGGTTGGCAAGCTGCTGCTGGTGCGGCATTGGCGTGTTGAGGTCGACCAAGAGCTTGACTGCGACCACGATGACGCTCAGCAACGTGGCGTCGAGGGCGGGGTAGAACTCAGGAACTAGAGCCTCTGGTAGCGGAAGCCGGCAGTGGCATGCAGGATGTGACAGGAGAGTTTCTGGCTCCGGTTGGACAGAGGCTGAACCGTGGACGACCGGGCACGCCTGTGAACCCCTCCATGAGCATTCGGACGTCAAGAATTGGGAGGGACGGCTCGGTCCACTGCTTCTCCGACGTCTTTCAAGTCAACCATTCCAACGCCCAACGCCTTCTCAATTTCTAAATCTGACGACCACGCCTCCTCCTCCTCCTCCTTCTTCTCCTTCTTTAATTCCTTCGTTCCTCATTTCTAATCCTACTTCCATTGACTTCTTCCACCATGGATGCCTGTTACAGGAAAACATCAAGTTCCAAAAAGAAAAACTCGGTGAGACTGGTTACGGTGTGAACGGAGAGATAGAGACAGCTACTTGAATAGGGACGCGAGGAGGATGATCAACGGCAACAGACTCGAGAGACAGAGCTTTGCTGCGGAAGCGACGAGCTCAACTTTACTCAGGCCACGGAACGGGCTGAGCTCGACGGAGCTTTGGCGGCTGAGCGACTCAACGGGCAGAGATTGGTGAATGAAGGAGAGCGGCGACCGACCGTTGACTGGGTGAACTGAATGAAAGGCACGCAGGCACAGGCGACAACAAAAAGCCGTCGACGGACCGGTTCAATTTCGAATCCTCAACCCCCGAAAAGAAGAGCCGGCTTTAAGATCGGTTCTTTTCCCTTCTTAAGAAAGCTTTTATTTTTCCCTCACCCGAAGTCCTTGCGTCATTTTGTTTGCACCTCTAAGGAATCGATTCCATACAATTTTTAATATATTCATAAATGCTATATTCAATTTGAATCAGATCAAGCAAGCTCTTCATAGACATGTGATCCCAAGTAGCCCGGAGGGGATAAGAGCTGACATGAAGGTGCCAAAAATAAATATTAAATTGATAGGCAAAGATGAAGAGTGATCAATTTAGGAAAAAGTATCCGAAAAGTCTTAAACTTTTTGTATTTATGCCAATTTAGTCATAAACATTTTATTAGTGTCAATTCTGTCTTAAATCTTTTAACTTTGTGTCAATTTAGGCTAAACCTTTTATTAGTATTAATTTAGTCCTAAAACTTTTGATTTTGTGTCAATTTAGTCTTAGATCTTTTGATTTAGTGTCAATTAAGTTATTCTAGCAAATTTTGGCCAGATATTGCTAATGTGGATAAATTTTAATGATATTTTAATAGTTTTACTAATCACTTATTAATTAATTTCTTATTTTTTTTTTTTTTTTTTTTTTTTTTGCTTCCTTACCTCCTTCCTCTTACCAGTCGCCAATTGGGCGACTGACCAAAGGTGAGGGCAACGAGCCTCATTGTCTACTGGCAAGGCTTGAGTCTTTGTCAATGGTTGTGAGGGTGGCCTCATGCAGGAGAAACCTCACGCCCTCCAGTGAGGGCTTAAGTCCTCGCTAGTGGCTAGGCGAGGCTCGACCTTGCCCATGGCCACCAAGGCCTCGACCTCGCCACCACTAGCGAAGCTCGCCGAGGCTAGCGTAGGGTCGACCTCGCTCGCCCTCGCCTTTGGCCACCGGAGGAAGGAGGAGAGGAAAGAAAAAAAAAAAAGAAAAGAAAATAAATAAATTGAAAAAATTAAAATATTATTAAAAATTGTCCATGTTAATGCTGGCTATGCCACATAAGCCAATCGACATTCACATTAGCAATATTCGACCAAATTAGCCAAAATGACTCAATTGACACTAGATCAAAATGTTTAGGATTAAATTGGCACAAAATCAAAAACTTCAGGACTAAATTGGCAGCAAGTCAAAAGGTTTAAAACTAAATTGGCACCGATAAAAGATTTAGGATTAAATTGACATAAATACAAAAAATTTAGGACTTTTCAGAAACTTTTCCTGATCAATTTATTTATTTCTACCAACCTTGTTCTTGATTTAGACCAAGCTTTTGATAAACTTTGATCCATACATCAAAAACAATCATTTAGTGAATTTAATGATTTTTAAAAGTGGATTCATACTCCTTATTTTAGATAATTTCATCCCTAATTATTTTAATATGACAATTACCACTGAAGTCTTAAACCTCTCTCACACTTAATGTATTCATTTAGAGGTCTTAGTGATCGAGAATTCATCATTTGAGAATGGATGTGGTGTATTTTAGTTGAATAAGATTTTAAAAAAAAAATTAAATTAAACAAGTATATGCACTTCGAGCATACTTATTAATACTTTGAGATCTCCCCTGAAACTAAATAGAAAAAACATATTTTAGGCGTCAAAACAATTAGGCAGAAAATGGAAGATTAATTTGATAGAGTTCATTGACTATTAATCTATGTGGGGAAGAGCAGGGTAGTTTCCTCGCTCCCTCACATATTTGAATTTGTCTTCATTTTCCACACCCACTTCTCATTCACCCCCTCCTTTCGAGACTAGGCCTTACCCGGTCTTTACGTTGGAATCGTGTCGTACAATGATCATCTTAAAGGTAAGGCTTAAAAAGCTCTAGATAAAGAAGTCGAGGAAACTTGCGATGCCAAGCATAGAGGAGCTCGCTAAGAAGCTTCACATCCAAGCTTTCCACACGCATCAACCTTCTACTCCAAATAAAAAGATGAAACTTATTTAAAAGTAGATATGAATTAATTTGTCAAGATTTGTGCCCTGTGTGCCGCGAGTCTGTTGCAAGACTATGATTAAGGAAAAAGCAAAGAGTAGAAGCCTATCTGGACATGCCTTTAACAAACATTCATAGTAATCTCAAGTGAGTGAACCAAAATAGATTACCATGAGCATGCGACACAACTTCATATTCTTACTCCGTGACTCAAATCCAATCCCTTCCAAGAATAACTTGTGGGATGCTTCGAGGAAATCTGTCAAAATGGGTCTTCCATTTATTAACCCATATCATTTAAATTCACCCAGAACTTCGCAGGTCAACCTAAATAGGTTAGGTTCTAAATAGTCTTTTCTTCCTTCCACCCTTATACCCTGTGTTCCTGATTCTCGTCTATCATCTCCCTCCTCCCTTGATCTTTGCTCGTGTTCCATGGCTGTTGCACTTTGTCGAATCCCTAGAAGATTCGATCCTGGCCTTCGTCAAGAGACTGATCGGAGCCTCCCCATTCAGCTTCAAGCTCGGATCACTTTGGCCCTTGTGATCGTGTGTTTGTTTTGCAGACCTTGCACAGGTCCCGGCGAGCGAGTCTGCCGGGATGTCGGTGAAAGAGTCGTCGACAAACCCCGAGAGCCACTCCAACTCTGCCGTGTAGTCACTCTGCACAGTGGAAAAACACCATGATCGATTGCTCTGAATCACAGCAATAAACAAGTGAAAAGCAATCAGCCGAAATCGGAAAAAACTGCCTCCAGAGTGAAGCGGCTCTGAGCAAAACGCTGAAAGTGGACATAATCCAAACAGACCCAAAATGTGAATTAATCTAGGTGAGATTCCAGCGAATTTGACTGAAACTATGAATGCAACGCAGAAGGTTGCAATTTCAATTTTCTTCTCCTGAGCGAAATGAGGAAACAGTTTCGTGCCGAAATCAAGCTTCTTCCATTATGTAAGTGCAAAGATGACGTGATAAGCGGCTTCACAAACGATTGTGATCCTCAAAGAATTCTCCAAAAAACTAAAATCCACGGAAGCAAAGGAGAAAGCGGAGATTCAGCAAGTGAGCTTACGGGGATGCAGAGCTTGTGAGAGAAGTTGGTGGAGAAGGGAGAGAAGATGGTGGAGGAAGGTATCCTCCTCAGATAATGTTTCAGCATAGAGACAGATTAAGCTTGCAATAGGCTTCGTTCCAACTTCAAAATTTGTTATGATTAAATAAATTCTGAAAATTAATTCCACTCATGGTTCATGCCAAGTACAGAAGATTTGACCCTAGGATAGAGGTGCAAGTCAAGAGGAAGGAGGCCAATGGAGAAATTGAAGAAAATTCTATCTCTAGAACAGGGGATATGCAGACTTGAGAAAGTCCAAGCAGCAGATTACACTGAGTATAAAGAGAACTTATTGTGGCTGTCGTTACAACAGCAGCATGAAGAATTTATGACCAAACACTTAGTATAAAGTTGATCATTCTTTCAATAAAATTGTACATTACCTGCTTGCAATTGCATGGTCAGCTTTCTCATTACTTTCAATTTTGCCAATACCCATGTCCCATACACTCTCTTGAATTGAAGCTGTCACTGTGCTGGACATAGAACATTCACCCTTCCCTCCCACTCCTGCAGTATTCATTCACACAATCCATTATTTCAACAAGCTAAGTACTCAGCAACACATTAAGAAGCTAGAGAACATGTCAGTGTCCACCTTATCATGTTTAGATACAGAAGGAAGTGGTAGAGACAGTACTAGTTCCACACATGCTTGTTCAAGTCAAAAGTTCCGACCACAAAAAACAAAAACTATCGAAATGTAGAATAGCTTATCTCTGTGTGCCAACAATGAAGTTCTATCGCAACTATTGAGGTCAGTGAAACTCAAAAGTGTAGACAGCTAAAACGAGGAGACAGTGAAAAGGAGATTCACTGCTGTCGTTCATCTGACCGGTTTTTGCAAGTAGACCTGGTGCACCCAAGGTATATATTTCAAGCTTTGCCAAACAATAAGCATCCGCACTCAATACATTAATTCTAGAAAATGCTACTGAAGCCTATAGATAATTCTTGTTGCACTAAAGGCAGGATTTAAGGACTTCAATAAGAAGTCATAGCTTCTCGGGTAATTGATCATAACTGTGCAATCTGGGAAAGCAACCACTCTGAGCAGCATATTGTTTAAGTCACACTATATCAATCACTAGATTATCCAGCTTTTTCAAAAAGAACAGCCCCTAAAAATAGAAACCAGTCCCTTGTACATTCTAAAATCTCCTCGTTGTTCAGTTTTTATCCATAAGAAGTTCTTCAAGCAGTCCTTTCAGTGTTCTCCAAAAGCACATAAGATTGAAAATCCAATCCATTTTCATAGCTCGTTTAGGATGCTAACCGTATGCTTCAGAGTTCAAGCATAACGTGAAGATCAGACCTTCCTTTCTATTACCTTCGCTTCAAACCGGAAAAGAAAGAGAACCGTGACTTTAGGCTATTCAAGCAAGCCAAACATGTTGTAATCATGAAAGAAAAATCTCTAATCCCCAACGGGAGAAAGGAGACATAAAAATTCATCCTCAGGCAAGCTATAGATTGGTGCGAGGGGCTCGGCAACATACAAGAATCGAGCATGTCTCTGAATTAAAGACTACATACAGGCATTGTGAACTAGTTAAATGAAGTACAAACAGAGGATAGTCAAGCAAGGACCTCCAAGGGGGAAGCGCGGATATGAGTGGGATAGCGAAGGCTCCTCCGTCCACTGCTTCTCCGCCGTCACTCAAGTCCAACCATTCCATCGCGCTCTCCATTTCCGAATCCGACGACCACGCCCCCTCCTCCTCCTCGTCTACTTCCACTGCTCTTCCTTCTTCTATTTCTTCCCGTTCTTTAATTCCTTCCTTCGTTGTTCCCAATCCTACTTCCATTGATTCTTCTTCCACAAATGGATGCCTATTCTAACCAAACATCAAGTTCCGAAAAAGAAAAACTCTGTGAGTCTGGTTACGGTGTGAATGTAGAGAGAGATAGCACTACCTAAAAACTAAGGGACTCCAGGGACGGAGCCTCAGTGCGGAGGCGACCAGCTCAACTGAAGCGGCCGAGCACGATGGAGCTTTGGCGGCTAAGGGGCCCTGATGGGTGGAGAGCGGCGATTGTCCGTCGGCTTGGTGAACTGAACGAAGGCGTGCAGACAGGATTAATCACCAGACGGACCAGTTCAATTCGAATCTCGATCCCCGCAAAGAACAGCCGGGCGGGCATTGGATGTCCTCAAATCGAAACCGTTGATCAGATCAACGGTCTCAATTTGATTTGACGGCAAAAGGACGACCATCGCAGCAAGCATGTTCAGTTGAAGGGAGTTGGGGAAAAAGGGCCCCACAACTCCCTTCAACTTAACGTCGCTCTCATGGGGGCCCAACTCCCTTTGACTTAATGTCGCTCTCATTAGGGCCCTTTTTCCCCAACTCCCTTCGACTTAATGTCGCCCTCGTTGGGGCCCAACTCCCTTCGACTTTTAATGTCGCTCTCATTGGGGCCCTTTTTCCCCAACTCCCTTCGACTTTTAATGTCGCTCTCATTGGGGCCCAACTCCCTTCGACTTAGTGTCGCTCTCATTGGGGCCCTTTTTCCCCAACTCCCTTCAACTTAATGTCGCTCTCATTGGGGCCCTTTTTCCCCTCTCCCCCTCAAATCCACACCGTTCATTTTGCAAAATCGAACCCGGAATCCGCAAAAGTCAAAGTCCGCGTCGATTACTAGGGGGAGGAGTCACCGTGTCACCTCTCTCTCTCTCTCTCTCTCTCTCTCTCTCTAAAAATGCAATCAGCAAAGCACTTCTTCCACTTCACAAAATCCCATACACAAAACAAAGGCTCCGGATCGATATTCTTTCAAGCGAGGTGGACGAGATCTTGCCAAAGAAGCAATCTGCGAATCCTTGGTCTCCGCACGTGCTCCCCTTCTCCATAACATGGCCGATCAGACGGGGACACCCCAAAGGTTCGTAACTCATTCGTGTGATTATGCTTTTAAAAATTTTGCTTAGAGCTCTAGTTGAGTAGCCAATATTTCTTTCTTCCTTCTTTAAATCTATTTCTCTTTTCATCATTTTCTTTTTTGATTCGCTACAGGGACAATGAGCAACCACCATGTCAGCAACAATAGGAAAGTTTTGACATCACCAAGAGGTCTCATATTTTCTTTACAGCGTTCAAGCTGCTCACCATTATGCATTTCAATTCGTAGCCCATTGAAGCATTGAGCCACACGGTTCTGCAGTTATATATCATCTGCGAAGTTATCTATCTTATAGCACTAATCCAAGTGACCGGGCCTATGAACCCAAACTTGATATACAAATAT
Organism: Eucalyptus decipiens; assembly: GCA_014182575.1. Lineage (NCBI taxonomy): Eukaryota > Viridiplantae > Streptophyta > Magnoliopsida > Myrtales > Myrtaceae > Eucalyptus > Eucalyptus decipiens. The sequence continues at coordinate 27,220,631 of CM024613.1, forward strand.
TTGTATATCATTTTCGGGACGCTCGGTGCTGAGTTGCTTCTTTGGACAAGCCTATCTCTAGCCATGTGGCTTGTTGTCAATATGTGCTTACTAGTATTTGCTTTGGCATCGTCCAATGTGCTCGCATGAGTTTTCAACCGACTTGAAGAGATTGTTCAGCTGTTTGACGATGTGCCATCTGTTGAAGTTCAATTTGATTTTTAAAGTTCTTGCAATCATATTGTGTTTGTGTACCTATTTTGTTGGATGTCATTTGTGTAATAAATTCTTCTAACTTAGGGAAGAGAGATGTTTTCATATACATATTCTATACTGAACATAATATATTGTTTGTAGATTTTACGACTTTTAAAGCTCAGTTTGTCATGTTGCGTGAACTTGGGAATAAAATACAGTTCGTTCATTGGAATTATTTTTTTGGCTTTCGATCCTTTCTTTTTCCTTCTATTATAGTTTTATTGGTGTCATGTGCTCAAATTTTTTTGACTTTTTGGTCTAATAGCTTTTCTCTTATATATACATATGTTTTAAGCACAAATAATAATATCTTACAAAAGAAACAATCAAGATAACATTCTTAGAACAAGCGCAATAGGGATGCTAACACCTTCCCTTAGCGAGATCAATTCCCAAAACCATGCACTCTAAACAAAGTTTTGGTGGCCAATCATACCGGGTAAAAGATTAGTGACAACTCCCCTTTTTACTATTTAATTACTTTAGTTGGTGACATAGGTTTTTAATAAAAGCGAGTTTAATAAAGTTTTTAGATCAAGCCATATCGTTAAAAAAAATTCTATTCTCTATTCTCTCATCTCTCTCACTTCCCTTAACATTAATTTGCACCGTAACATTTACATTATTTGGACTAAAAAGTAAGAAGGTTAATTATCCAACTTAATGAAACGTTAATATTGCTAGAACAATATTCAACATCAATTTGCATAGCTTCACTAATCAAATGTACCCTGATATGCAATCATATATCTAGGTCACCAATTAATAAGCAAGAGTCATAGCGGGTCACATATTTTTTCAAATAGCAATTTATCTACAAATTTAGGTATGCACAAACATGATATAACGAAAATGTAAACGGCACAATTTTTAGGCGTTTAAAGAATTGCTATGTTAAGGTAAGGAGTTCTAATGAAATTTTATTTTTTTCCATCCTTGAAATGCCCGTGATGAATTATAACTAAACAACATGGGCGGGTGGCGAAATCCGAATCATGTGTTTTTCATCATGATAATCCCTTAGTTTCTAACACTTTCCAAACTTTTTGTATAAATAAATTTTTATATAAATTTCGCAAAAGATCCAAGTTATACCGTAAAATAGACCAAATATATCAAAGCGATCATTTATATATTTAACTTTCTTTGTATTTTGTTTCACACACAAAGCATGTGTGTTTTGAGCTAGCAATGATATAAGTAAGAATGTGCAGCCGTCAACCGGACGAACCGGTTCAATTTCGGTTCCTCATTCCCCGAAGAGAAGAGCCGGCTTTAAAACCGGTTCTTTTCCCTTCTTAAGCAAGCTCCTGTTTTCCGCCTTCCAACGCCAAAAAACCAGCAAATTCCACATGAAATTTCAACCCCAAGTCTTAGACCTCTTAGCTAGTTTTCTTTTTTCTAACAAGCTAATTTATCATTTTATAACGTACCTGGTGTGCTTTTGATGAATAAGATTTGCAAGGAAAATCAAGGGAAATAAAGTATCTATACTTCGATTGTATTTATTCATGTTTTGAGATCTCCCATGAGATTGAAATAAAATTAAGAAAAAAGCCCTTATTTTTTTTATCGAAAAAAGGTTTATTTTAATCATCAAAAGAAAAGCATTAAAGCTTGATAAAAGTCTTAGGATGTCTTGAAGGCACCACGAGAGATTAGACAGGCCTTCGATTCATCTCATCCAAACTACTTATGTACAGCAGTTGTGTGACAGAAAATTTTGGCTTTGAAAATCAATTTAATCAAGCTCTAAAAATAGCTAAGAGCTCACATGACTAAACACGAAAAATGGATCATAACTTAGTCAAGATTTAAATGCTAGGAAGCAGCTGCATCGTGCAAAACGGGCTATGAACTTTACTCGGTGTGACCTCGATTTTGCTTCTCTTGCAAGTTAGGGCTGGCCAATCAGAGAACACCTCAAGCAGCTTCCGAGAAGTCCAAGATTTTGAAGAATCCAACCAGTTGAAAGCCCTCGGGAATCAAACGATGATTAGGAGTTGTAAAGCAAGAAGACTTGGTCGTCGCATAGCTGTAATTTCCAAGACCCTCATTGCTCCTGGGTCACTTCAATATATAAAAAAGTAGACAAAATGTCATAATTGATAAAGTATTATTAAGTTTAGAATAGAAATAATTGAATTTATAAAGAATTATACTAGTAACAACATTCTAAGGGACAAATTGTTATACAAATCACCTAATAGTAATAATGATTAGCACGTCTAGCTGTTGTTTGGCTAGTAAATCGATATTATATATATAAAATGTTACAAGTCACTTCTATTGATGTTGTGTTGTGTAACCATATCATATGATCGACATAAATACAAAGTAATATTTCTCAAATTTGTGCAACGCATGTATCTTTGCCTAATACACAATAAAAATAGTGCCTAGGTGAATTGATGAAACAATTATAAATAATTACGTAATAATACTTGCATCGTCATTCATTGCTCTTTATATTATCGAATTATTTCTCTTTTTTCCACATGTCTCTCCTCAATTTTTATCCTTTCTGGGGTCATCACACAATCATGTTTTGAGTAACAATACTTGCTATTGCTGAAGAGCACATGCATTACTTTTCTCCGTCAAGCTCACTAGGTTTGTGAATAGCCAAAAGCTGATTATTGTTTATAAGCTCTTAGAAGCCCCCACTTCACAACAAGGGTAGCGTCAAAGACTGTTCGGAGGATCATGTTGTTCCTTAATTCTGAATTTGCAACAATTCCAGTGTTAGCCGTGCAATACACAATGGAAATGGAAGTTGGCGCTCTGTATCCATACTTGAGGGTTGATCCTTGAGCATATGATCCAGCGGAAGTGTCTCAGCAAGTTCTTTTGCAAGCGAGAAATGAACAACACCGTTAGATCCCTGGCCCATCAACTGATCCCAAATCACTGTTTGAAGACAGGGAACTCTACATGTAACCGTCTTTCACCAGTGAACATCACATCACTATTGAAGGCAGGAGAAAGGAGGTTACATCATATATAAGGTTTAGATATGTTATTATGCTACTTGGTCACATTTTTCTTTTCTTCAATTTTCTCCTTCTGAGGAACATCTAAAAAGCTAGATTGAGAGTGATATTAATAATTTATTTTGGTAGACTCATAAATTTTTTTTTTTTTTTTTTGAGATCACTTGTCACAAATTATATGAATAGTTGTGAGAATTTGACATTTCCTTGTGTAAAAGTGGAATAAAACTCAATATTTTAAAAAATCATGGAAAACTATCATAAGAAAGATTTCTGGCAACACATGCTCATCTAGCATCAATGGGACTACCTTCAGTGATTAATTACAGCTTAAATCATCCCTAAACCAGTTTTTAAAAAATAATTGTTAGAGTTCAACCGACGATTCCTATGCCAAACCCGTCGAGGCATGAACGCATATGGTTCATGGTCATTCATCATTAAGCCTTCATTGCCGATTTTCTCTGGTCTTCGGATTGCCATTGTTGGCTGCAAAACATGAAATACAAAACAAAGTAAACCATGGCGGTGGCACGGGCAGCGAAACAACCAAATGGTCGTGCCCATAACGCCGAACATCACAGGAACATAATAATAGAACGCAACACGTGCGGTCGACTCGATCTCGACCAAAAACGAGGACACGAAAACCAAATCTCGTTGAGGTATTTCGTCGAGCGGCTGGCATACGACATTAAACGAGGGACGCCCGGCTTCGCCAAGACTCAAACTCCCACCGGACCCCTCGACGTAGGACACGTCAAGACCAACGACGTCAAAACACGGGGTTGATGGGGCCGGAGTTCGTGTGGGCCAGATGGCCGCGAGCTCCTGCCCAACGTGCCCAAAACAGGCCACTCTATAAAGGGAAAAGAAACAGGGGCGGTCGTCCGGGACTCTCTCCCCGGCTCAGCGGCGGAGAAAGAGAGCGAGCTCGACGAATTGGAAGTTGTCAGGTCGCCTCCGAGCAGGAATCCTCAAGCACTCAACCGGATTGAACCAAAAAAAAAAAAAAAAAAGGGGGAAACTCACCAAAAAAACTTGAAACCGTGGAGAAGGGGCGGCCGCGAGCCTGGTGGTGGCGGCTAGGGGGAGGTTTGCATCGGGGACAACCGAGCAACGCTGAGCCCAGGCGGATTTCGGCTCTCTCTCTCTCCTCTCGTTCACTCTCGGCTTTCCTCTCACTCCCTCCCCTCCGCCTCTCTCCGACTCTCTTTTTAATGGCCATCGGCGCGCAGGGCCTCTGCCATGCCAGCTGCCGCCTGGCCCCCGACAGGACGATCACGCTGCGACGTCCCTGCTTGGTTCTGTACCTCGTCCTCTTCTCTGCCTCCCACGTCCCTTTCAGCCAGCGTTGGGGAAGAGAAGAAAGATGGAAGAAGGAAGGAGGCTGGGCCGGAGGAAGAAGGGAAAGAGAAGAGCCCGGGCCGGACGACCGGGCCCAAGGATCATACCAGACCTGGAAACAACTTTTTGGCATATCTTACCAGTCAAATTCAACATTACAACAACAAAGTTCAACATGTGGGAAGCCAGACATTTCTCGATGAAAGGACAAGTATAATCAAGCTGCCCTTGCATCATATTGAGGTCATGTTTGTGTGTACAAAGCAAAAAGTTTCCTGCCTGAATTTAAAATATTATCCAAATTTCATAAAACCCTGAAAGAGTTGTATATTAATTTACGCGTCAAAGTTTGTCTATTGTGAAAGTCTTAGGTGCTACGGGCTAAAGAAAAAAGTTGATATGCATCCGTTGCGACAATTGTATTAAGCAAAAAATTAAAAACCTATAAAGACACGCCCTGTATATTCACAACAATCCCAAGTGAGGGAACAAAGCGGATAATTGCAAGCTTCATACTATCACTCCATGGTACCAATCCAATCCCTTCCAAGAACAATTCATGCGATGCTCCGAGCAAAAGCACTCGCTTTCGTCAAAGAACACGTGCATTGCTTTGATCCATCAAGCTAAACTTTATATATGTTCACATGGCTAAGGAATAGCCACACGCTGATTATTGTTCATGAGCTCATAGAATAAAAAAGAGAAATAGCCTCTCTCCGCAACAAGAATAAGAAAGAAAGAAAGAAAACCAACTCGTAAGTGCGGTGTCCGCGATGCAAGTGTCAAGACAGTTTGGACGACCGGAGTGTTCGTTTAATTCGGAATTCGCAGTAATTCTTCTGCACGGTAGCCGCGCATACGCAATGGAAATGGAGCTGCATTTCTGAGTTCATTTGCTGGAACCGAAGTGTCGATGGCGATGCTGCCTTTATTTTTTAAGCCGCTGCTCCTGGCAACCGGTCCTTTACCATCCGCCGACGCCCTTCTGCATGAAGGCACTCAATTAACTCATAGTTTTGTTTCTAGCAAAAAAAAAAAAAAAAAAACTCATGGTTTAATAAATTGTCTCGTTATGTTGGTTTATACGACATGTACACTTCACTAGATGTTATGCAGCATATGTTGGTAATTTGTTTGTAAAACAAACTAAGAAGTGCATTGTTCTATATTGAAAGGACGTGAGTGAGCACATAGACGAGAATTGACATTGATCAACAATCATTATCTTTATTTATTAAAATTCAGATTTATAATTATAAAAATTAACCATAGTGCCATATTGAAATGGTGTGATTATTCATGGAGGGCCTATGGTTTTTTTTTTCATTTTATTTATTTAATTCCGAATTTTATTATTTCTTCCAACGGTTATCTCAAAATTTGCATTCGTTCAGACATAATTTCTTAATCCTTGAAAGGGTGTGTCTGTTCGGATATAACATTTTATTTTTGCTATTAATTACTGAACGTGTCTGTTTAATAATAATCTTCTTCTTCCATTATTTGTTTTATTTTGAAAGATAATACAACTATTATTTCCGATTGTTTCCCTTGATAGACTCTGGAGAAATACATAAATTGCTATCTAGTATTTGTATCCGAGACTTTGTTCTGAAGGAAATTTGCCGGTAAGGACAAATAATTCCTTAAAAAAAGTGATATAGCGCTCCAAAATCTCACTTCATTGTTATTCTCGATCATTCATCATTATTTTTCCAACAGCACAGGTGGATCGTGGAGCCTCAGCCTATTTTCACAGCCAAATAGACATCTAAAACGATCAAATCGTGGCGAAATTTTGTTGCCCCTGCCATGGGCGAAAAAGGAATTTAGGGAATTTGCCCATTGACCGAAACCGAAATTCTGTTGCCCTGACAAGGACAGAAAGGGAATAAGGAAATTTGCCCATTGCCGATGTCGAACTTATGTCGACAACTGACTCGCATGGACTTCATTAACTCCCGGTTAATAATTCGTCTTATGATGTTCGGTCGCACTAATCGATCACTTACATCGGAGGTACACAGTACATGTGGATCGTAGAGGCCCAGCCTATTTCCACGGCCCAAACGATCACTTGGTACTTGGTAGCGAACTTTCGTTGCCCTACAATGGGCAGAAAAGGAATTGCACATTGACCAAAACCGAAATTCTGTTGCCCTGCTACGGACAAGAAAGTAATTTTGTTATGTGGCGGTACGAACTATTCCACCGTTGATGTAATCTGACGGCCCAAGCCTTATTCCGCGAACGCGAAATCTGTCAAATCGGATGTACTTTTGCAAAAAGTCAAGTCCCCGACTATTAAATACATAAAATAAACAATTGCAGAGCAGAATATTAAAAACAAAGAAAGGCGTCACGCTCCTCTACTATATATACGCCCGGACCTCTTCCACTTGATCATTCACAAAGCTCAAAAACCATCTCAGAGTTCATTCGGATCCTCCATCTCCAAAGCATGGCCGATCACCCAGTGACGTCGGAAAGGTACTACCTTACACGTTCATTTGAATATGTTCTAAAGGCTTTCCTTAGAGGGCGGATACGTAGCAAGCTTCTTCTTTTTCTTTCCTATTATTTTTTAGTATGTTTTTCTTCTAATTGATTTCTTTCTAATTTGGTATAGAGAGAGCGGGCAACCACAATAGTATCAACAACAAGAAAGTTTCGATTCAACTAAGAGATTCCACTTTATATTTATCTCGTTTAAGTTACTTGTCATCGAGCATTTCAATTCACGGCAATACCGAATCATTGAGCCCTCTAGTGCTACAATTTTATATCATTTGCGAAGTCATCTATTTCGTCGCACTCATCAAAGTGACTAGACCCTCGAGCCGGAACGTGATATACCGGTATCTATATGTCATTTTCGGGACTCTTGCTTCCGAGTTACTTCTCCAGATGAGCCTGTCTCTGGCCATGTGGCTGGTCATCAATATATTCTTAGTAGTGTTTGCTTTGGCATGTCTTCTTGTACGAAATTCTGACCGTTTCCAAGAGATAGTTGAGCTATTTAAAGATGCGCCAACCGATATTTAAAATTCCAACAATATGTTGTATTTGGGTATCAATTTTGTTGCATGTTGTTTGTAATAAATATAGTGATTTTCATAATCTATTCTTGTAGATCTATCATTATTTTGGAGTCAAAAAGTCACCCACAGTCCCTTGTGGCTCCTAATGTTCCAACTGTTAAAAGATTTATCAGAACTCACAGCCAATTACAATGCCTAAAAAGTTGTGGAGGTTGGGTAACACAAAAAACGAACAAATGCGGTTGATATTGGACTCCCAAAACAGTGCTTCATCAATTCCCGGTTTGGCAAATTTCACAATCTGCCTAATGATTGCATCGCCAGTCTTTGACCCTCACATCAATACAGCAATAGGCCTTAAATCTCGTGATAGCAATTCCAAACCAAGCCACCCGAGCATTCTCAATCCAGCAGATCAAAACTACTTGTTTTCTCACCCAGAAAGTATGTGAGATAAACAAACTAAAATCACATATGGAATCTAACTATCGATAGCAGATTGGAACCGTGATTGGATTAGGTCATAGCCAACTCCTACCAAGGCATCCTTCCTTATAATAACTAGCAAAAAGAAAGGGAAGAAAACAAAAAAGAAGAAGCTGCTATACAATTTACCTTGGAACAATATACCAACACCATCTAATAACGATACCCTAACATAATACAAGACCAAAATAAACTTATCTTACCTCTCTCGCTATACTCTAAGCTAAAACTGGGCTGCTGCTGAAAAGTGCAAAGCCATCTCCACATCCGGTAAATTAAACTTATACGATACATGACTCTCTCTCTGTATCAAGAAATGCCGAACAGCATGTATATTAATACCACAGCCATAAATGACTACCTAATCTTATGGGCTTTGGCCTACTTCTCCCTTCTTCTTTTTCACAGCCTTGAGGACTTCGTTTTTCCTCGCTTCCCATTTTTACTCTTTGACCTTCTTTTTGTTCTCCTTCCTATAAGCTTTCTTTTCAACAGGAGCCTGCACCTTGGTTTCGGAAGCTGACTCATTTCCTTCCGAATCTTCATCAACATCTGTATCTGACTTGGACTCGCTACCGCAAGCTCTAGTATTAGCACCAGGATCGGTTGCCTTTTCTATAGCATTAACGTCCCCCTTCGTGAGAGCCTGAGATAACCCACTGATAGTCTTGTAGACGTGTCTTCAATGTCCTTCCTAGTTATTATCCGAATCATATCCTCCCCCACACTTTTCACCAAATCTAGTGGCTTCAGGATATATGACTGAAAGAGAAAGTATAAACAAACAGTTATTAACCGAGGCACTAGTAAATGACAGCAAATGTAAATGTCACCTCATCCAAAGAAGAATGCAGATTTAGATTGCTACTCCCTGTAGACCACATCATAACATCTCTCCGCAAAACAAACCACAAATGCATAACACATATTCTCGGCATCATAAATACACGTATTGGGTTTCCATAAGAAAAAGTCTCCTAAGAGAAGTAAAAACTGGGTGCACCAAGAAGCAGATGCACCACGAACATCCGGTAGGCACAAGTGGCTTCCACTTTGATCTAGTAATTCCTAGGTGCCTTGCAAATTTGGTCCCTGGGTTACATAATATTTTGCATGACAAGAAAACATCACAGTTCAAAGCTCACTACATAGCCTGTTGGAAATTCATACACTCAGTACAGTTAGATCCTGCATCAAAAGCTTTGCAAGATGCTATACTGATAATCATTTACTACCTAAAATTCAAGGAATAACATAGACAGAAGCAAGGAGCTTGTTAGACCAACTATTTTTTCAATGCCAAAACAAAGGTTAAAGGCAAACCAACAGACTAAGGAGACAGAAAATTTGTTCATAAGTACAGTTTATTGATGTTTTGTCCTTACAGTTATTAGTCTTTCCATGAACTATTCTCGATGTTAATGCTGGTCCAGGTTCAGATGAGTATGATAGTTCCATATGTATGAAGTTTGAGTGAATAGAGCATCAGCCACCTACAGCAATCTATATAGACCTAAGAAAGCTAAGAGTTATAGTGCATAGTGAAAACCAGTTCAGATGGAGTATCAAAAGGATTAAATCCATGGTGCTAATCAGTCAAGACAATAGTGAGTTGCACGACACAAGTTGAGTCAAGCGAACAAATCTGGATAAGTGCTGACTTGAGAACTTCCAGCAGGTGAGATGCAGAGTTGAGTGCAAGTCAATCATCACAGCCCTCTTCCGATGGTTTATGCTTGTGGGTGTAAGTTACAATATGGTTTGGCATCCAAATATAGGTAGATAAATGGCTGGAAAGCTCCAAGGCTTAGAAGTCAGACCACCATCCGTAGATTTTCATGATATCAACTTCAGAGTCATCTAATATTAAGACCATTTGGTAACAGAAGAACAACTCAACTTCATTAACTCGATGAAATAGGCTTTGATCCAGGAGGATTGAAGGTTCTCACTTCTGTGTTTAAAAGCATTGAGGACCCATAACACTGGAGGAGAGCGAGACGAAAGAAAGAAGAGAGGACAGGCAGATATAGTCGTGAATCTTTTTCTTGGCACGAAGCATGCCTGAGATCTCAGATTTGTAACTCTTTTACATAAAGGAAGCTGTGTCCATGGCCTCATCCCATGATGGAAGAAAATGATACAATAACAAATAGAAGAAATAGAAAAGGGAAACCTACCATGAAACTTTATGCACGAGACACCACTACAGAATCAATATTCTTGTATTGAAGTAAAATCACATTGAAAACAAATAGCTCCCTTCGGCCAAATAATAAAGAAAAAAAACCGACAGTAGCTTCTACCATAAGGAAAAAAAGAAAAAGTAACTATCAAACGATACAAGCCAACATTCTCCACAATCTAGCAGTGATCGCCATCACAACAAACAGAACCTGTATATCAATCGTCAATTTGAGAAAGAATAAATATCACAAACTTGTAGCGAAATGCAGTATTGCACTTTCGAACACCCATGAAGGCGCCATACAAACAACTAAATACTATCACACTTACTTAAACACCAGTACTGAAGTCTTGTAGACTTTAATTGCCCACTCTTGCCCACAAGATTTTGTTGCAGATAGACATTTGCCTAGAAAAGTCAGAGCAACAAAAGGGTCAACAGACTATGCAGTTGTAGCAAAAATACGAACAAATCATAAGTAAAATTGCAAAATTATAACAATGATGTAGAGAACTTCCACAACCATCAATTGGTAGAAAAAAAAAAAGAAGTAGCGAGTACTGCTTACTGTAGATGACAGCATACTTCTTTACTAGTGGAAATGACCGATTTTTTTCTTTCTTTTGAAAGGTTTAATAATGCGACCATTTATATCATTAAATACTTGAAGGTCGAGCATCTTGAAGAGAACCATCCTAATCCTCTGACCAATGGCCTGCACAACCACATAACCAATTCCACAAGAACATGTCAGAGATGTTTTGATAGCTTCAGTTAAAATAGGAGCAGGAGTGGGGCACTGTAACTGGAGTAACTTTTAGAAGTGGTCTTACTTCTGCACAATTATTGCAAGAGGGGGCATGAACCAAAGAGACAGATTAAGCTTGCAAGAGGGTTTATTTCAGCTTCAAAACTTTTGATGGTTAAGTAAAAATAATAATAGTTCATTTACCTATATCCATGAAGCACAATAAATTCTGAAAATTAACTCTACTCATGCTTCATGCCGAGTTTAGAAGATTTGACCCTGGGATAGAGGTGCAAAGCAAGAAGGGGGAGGCCAATGAAGATATTGGCAAAAATTCTAATAGATCATTAAAAACGGACACATATTTACAGGGACATATTGTCTTGAGATCATCCAAGCAGCAGTTAACAGTTAGTATAAGGAGACCTCGTTGTGGATGCTGTTACAACTGTAGCGTGGAGAATGTTAATGGAAACTTTTTACCAAAATAACTAGCACACAAGTTATTAATCTTTTGACAAAAATGTACTTTACCTGGTCAACAGTTGCACGGTCTTACTTTTAATTCTGACTATAGCCATGTCCTGTACACTTTCTCGAATTGAAGCTGTCAGTTTGCTGGACATGCCAACATTCACCCTTCCCTCCCACTCCTGCAGTTTCGTTCATACAATTCATCCTTTCAGCAAGTCAAATACTCAGCAACACATTAAGAAGCTAGAGAGCATATCAGTGTCCACCAAAACATGTTCAGATGCAGAAGGAAGTGGTAGATACGGTACCAGTACACTATATATCAACAAATGCTTATTCAAGTCAAAAGTTCTGACCCCAAAAACAAACTATCGAAATCTAGAGTTATATTCAGTTGCCAACCATATTGATGACATAATGAATTCAAAATCCCTTTTTTTGGTGAAAAGTAGAAAAGTTTCGCAATTTAAAGTTTTTATGAAGTTCTATCACAATTATGGAGGTTGGTGTAACTCAAAAGTGTAGACAGCTGAAACAGGAGACGGTGAAAGGGAGATTCAGTAGTGTCGTTTGTCCAATTACTACCACAAGTAGACTGGATGCAGACAAAGTATACATTTCAGGCATTGCCACTTGATAAGCATCAGCACTCAATACATAGATTATAGAAAATGCTAGTGAAGCCCATAGATAGTCTTTCTCGTGATGGACGAGGGATATGAGAACTTCAATAAGAAGTCTGAGCTTCTCGGGTAATTCATCGACACCATGCGATCTAGGAAAGCAACCATTCTGAGCAGCATATCGCTTTAGTCACACTATATCAGTACAAAAGTAATCACTAGATTATCCAGCCCTTTCCAAAGAACAGCCAATATAAAGAGAAACCGATCCTTGTATATTTCTAGAAACTCCTCCTTGTTCATTTTTATATATAAGCATATTTAGGATGCTAACCCTATGCTTCAAAGTTTAATCTTGTTGCAACAGTGTCGCCGCAATTTTTCTCCTCCAATTAATTCAAGCATAATGTGATGTTATAACCTGCCTGCTCATCACATTTACTTCGAGCCAGAAAAGAAAGAGAACACAACTTTAGGCATTTCAGGCAAGCCAAACGTGTTGTAATCATCAAAGACAATCTCTAGTCCCCAACAGCAGAAAGGAGCCATTTAAATTCATTTTTCAGGCAAACTATAGATGGGTCCAAGGGATTTGGCAACATGTAAGAATCAAGCATGCCTCTGAACTACAAACCACATACAGGCATTGCCAATGAGTTAAATGATATCGATAAAAAGGATAGACCGGCAACGAGAGAAAAGAGTCTTAGGACCTTTAAAGTAGAAGCGCGCTATGGCTGGAGAGTTTCTGGCTCTGATTGGAAAGGGGTTGAAGAGTGGACGACCCGGCACGCGTGTGAAGCTATCAATGAGCATTTAGATGTTGCGAATTGGGATCGCAGGCTCCCTCCCCTGCTTCTCAGCCGTCTTTCGATTCCAACCATTCCACAAATTCTAAATTTCTGAATCCGATGACCACGCCTCCTCCTCCTACTTCTGCTACTCTTCCTTCTTCTCTTTCTTCCCTTTCTTCAATTCCTCCATTCATTGTTCTTAATCCTACCTCCACCAACTCTTCTTCCTGCATGTATGCCTGTGAGGCTGGTTACGATGTGAACGTACAGAGAGAGAGAGAGAGAGAGAGAGAGAGAGAGCTACCTGAAAAGGAAGGGGAAGGAGGGCGATCAACGGCGACGGACTGGAGGGACGAGGGCTTTCCTCTTGCTTTGGAAGCGACGAGCTCAGCTGAACTCGAGCCCACGGAAGCTGCTGACATGATGGACGACATTTATCAAATGCACCCATCATCATAACCGTTGATCAGATCCAACCGATCAAACCATCGACCTTCGATCTGATCGACGGTTGTGATGATGGGTGACATTTTTAGCCATCATCACAACCGTGGATCAGATGGACAGGGTCCCCCGCACGAGACAGTAAAAGACAGATCGAGAGCAATTTCCTGACCAGTGCTGCCCCCCTCAACCTGTCTTACTGTCTCATGCGGGGGGACTGTCCATAAATAGCGCGAGAAAGCCCATCGCCTGACTTCACACTCAACACGCAGACCAAAAGCTCGAGAGATCAGAAATCGTTCAAGCGAGGGCCTGGGCACCAGCAAAGTCTCTTCCTGATCTTAAAATCCTCCTTGTTCTCCTGAACGCGCTCGCCCTCTCCACAACATGCCAAATCAAACCGAGCCTTTGGAAAGGTACGTAATTCATTCGTGTCAATATGTTCTTCAGATCTCCTTTTAAGGCAATTGTAGGTCTTGGGAGGCAATTCTAATTGGTCAATGAAAATATATTTCAATGCTATTTCTTTTCTCATTTTCCTTAGTTTAGCCAATCTATCATGAAAAGTAAAAAATGCTAAAGTAACCTTATATTGATTGTTCTCTAAATCTAAATTTTCGTCTTCTCCATGTAGAAAAAGGAATAAACAAATCAATTAAATTTCAAGAGGCTTCATGAAGTACTTATTTAGGAGTTAAACTTCCGTTTGTCCATATTCCGAGAAAAAGTTTTTCTTGTTTTTCTTTTCCATTCCCATAAGAATGAATACTATGATTCGCATTTCGAAAAGGCATAAATACAGCATCTATAAGATAACTTTTTCTTTCTCATTTAATATAGGGACAACGAGCAACGACAGCATAAACAACAACAAGAAAGTTTTGACTTAAATAAGAGATTCCAAATTATATTCACCTCAGTCAATCTATTCGTCATCAGGCACTTTAATTCATAGCATACTAAGGCATTGGGCCCAACGATTTTGCAGGTTCTATATTATTTGTGAAGTCATTTATCTCATAGCACTGATCAAAGTGACTGAACCCGCTCGCCCAAACTTGATATACAGGTGCTTGTACATCATTTTTGGAACTCTTAACTCCGAGTTACTTCTCTGGATGAGCTTGTCTCTGGTTATGTGGCTGGTCGTCAATATGTGCTTGTTAGTGTTTTTGTTTTGGCATTGTCTGGTCTGCTCGGACAAAGTTTCGACTACTTTCGAGAGATTATTCCGTTGTTCGAGGATATACAGTCTTCTCAAGTTTAGTTTGATTATCTTGTATTTGTTATGAATTTTGGTGAATGCCATTCGTAATAAGTATGATTTGTACTAGAAAAGAAAAGATTACGATATGCTTGTTCTGAGTATGGTGAACCTTACATTATTGCCATGTCATGTACACGGTTATTTTAATATCATTTGATCTTTTTCTTGGCCTAATTTTTTTTTTTACCTAAAGGTAACAAAATGGGTGCACTAGCCCATGTTTCAATTCATATTTGTTAGGTTGAATTTAAAATTAGTCACTTTAATTTTATGAATTGATTAAAATGAGTTGTAAGAAACAAAAACCAACTAAAACTTGATCTAAATGGAATTGACTCAGATTATATTTATGTTAACATATAAAAATGTTACCATTCTAATTGTCACGCTTTTCTTTTTTCCATTTTTTTTCCTTCCGAGGAACATCCCAAAAGCCAGGTAGAGAGCGACTTTAATAATTTATTTTGGTAGACTCATAATTTTTTGTGGGTCACATGTAAAAATTACATAAACGGTTGTGAAACTTTAATATTCCCTTGTGTAAAGGTGGAACAAAACTCAAAATCTAATCCATGTCTTCAAAGCCGTTAATTTAATCCGAATACAATTAATGGTGGGCACCATTAATTTAACCTAGATTAATTTTATTTTGTATAAAATATATATATATATATATATTTTTTTTATGTTTTCCAAAAGATGAAAGTTATCTTCTAATATAGACCGAATATATGAAAAGTGTTCTTGTATAAATTTTAATTTTCTTTTTATTTTGTTTCGCACGCAAAGCATGTGTGTTTTGGGCTAGCAATGGCAAAACGTTAGATGAGGGACAACATTGCAATTTGGAAGGAAACTAAAACTTCAACACTTTGAGACGCGGTTTCTAAAATCTCTTCATTTTCTAAACTCAATAACTAGTCACCAATTATTATTTTAGTCTTTTCTGTTCCTTTGAATTTAGGACACGGCACGAGTGTATAGGAAAGTTCTGTCAAAATAAATAAATAAGTAAATGAACAATCGAGTTTAGTCACTTTCTATCCTGGCGAACTTGGGACTGTTTATTTGGCAAATTTGGGCAAGTTGTTATGCCGGTGAACTCGGGTGAATTGTCATGTTGGTGAACATATATGAATTGTTTATTTGGTGAACTTGGGCGAATTATTTATTCGGTATAAACAATTCACCCAAGATTATGCTGGTGAACTTGGGCGAATGGTCATGCTGCTGAATTTGGGGTAATTGTTTATTTACAATTCGCCCAAGTTATTATTATTATTATTATTATTATTATTATTATTATTATTATTATTATGACCAAGGATCTACCGGAGCCTACCATTGTCAGCTTACGCCGATTTGGGGTCTCACGGGCCTTCGCGATGGAGTTTATGTTGATGAACTCGGGCAAATTGTTTATTCAGCAGACTTTTAGCAAATTGTTATAGTTCAGGGCAAATTTTATGTTGGTCAACTTGGGAACATTTTTTTTTTTTTTGATAAGGGTCAACTTGGGAACATTGTTTATTTGGTGAACTTGGGCGAATTGTTATTTGGCAAACTTTTTGTGAATTGTTATGGGTCATGGCGAATTGTTATGCTGGTGAACTTGGGGGCATTGTTTATTTGGTGAACTTGGGCGAATTGTTAAAGTTCAGGGTGAAATGTTATTCTGATGAACTTGGGGGCATTGTTTATTTGGGGAACTTGGGCGAATTGTTAAAGTTCACCAGAACAATTCGGCAAGCTTGGGTGATTTGTCATGTCGGTGGACTTGGGGAAATTGTTTATTTGGTGAACTTGAGCAAATTGTCATGCTGGTGAACTTGGGTGAATTGTTTATTCAGCATACCTTTTATGAATTGTTAAAGTTCAGGACGAATTGTTGTACTGGTGAACTTGTGGGCATTGTTTATTTGGGGAACTTGGCTAATTGTTAAAGCTCACCATAACAAATCGGCAAACTTGGGTCAATGCTGAATTGTCGTGTCGTGCCTTTGTTGGGTGAATGCCTTTGAGCACTATCGAGGCAATTTCCCTTTCTCCCCACATCTCCCCCTCAATTTCTATCTTCTACAAGATCATCTCAGAATCTTTCCTATGAATAAAATGAAAACTTTTCCTTTTCTTTTCGGGATTCATCATAACCATGCCTAAAAGATAATTCTGTTCACTCTGTTCTCTTTTCTTGTTTCTATTCACGTAATGGTAACTCACCAAGGATGAGATTGTTGCTTTCTATTCATGATTCCAATAAACAGTAATGCATAACTATCAACATCACTCAATCCTTGATTTTTATCTTACGATATATGCAAATGGGTATTTTAGATAGTGGATCCTTAGCCTATTTTTAGAGCTAATGGATCTCTAAAAGGATCAAATGGTAGTGAACTTATAACTATAGTATGAACTTGAAGTGCTCAATGGAATGGATTGAAACTGCTGACCGATGATTTGGAAAATGATTTATACGCTCATTTTCTATGACAGAATTTCAATTAATCAAACTGATTGTCGACCGACCCTTTTTCTTCTTCTTTTTCACGCATGATAGATTGCCACACGTGAAAAGGCGTGGATATGATGTCCAAAAAATCATAAATTTTTCCGAGGAAACTACTAAGTAGAAAATGATAATGGAATGCATTTGCATGCAATTTGATTTCATTATTTGAACTGCATCTTTCAAATAAAAATAAGAAATCCTTTTTCGTTAATTCTAAATTACTATGCTTGTTTAATAGAGAGAGAGAGAGAGAGATACAATTTGAATCCTTTCGAAACTAAAGCACACAAAATGAAACAAACTAAACTTTGCATATATTTAAAAGAAGATAATCCAAAGGTTTTCCATATTGCTATATATGGAGAATTGGTGAAGGAAGGTGAGCAGCGAGTGTTGATTGTTGGAAAAAATATGGCTTTGAATTGAATAAAACAATTAAGTCAGATTTTGAGGTATTATATCAGTTTTTTTTAAGGATTTGTTTGCCCCACAATGTTACTAATGATCACTGGCAAATATCTTTTAAGATACAATAAAATCTCGATTGAAAATACTAGATAGCAATTCTAATATTTCTCTAGGTCTCTCTAAGGAAACAATTGAAATAATGATTAGTTTTAGAAACAATAGGCCTTAAATTTCAAGATAGCAATTCCAAACAAAGCCAGCCAAACATTCTCAATCCAATAGATCGAAACTACTCATTTTCTCACCTGAGAAAGTATGCGACATGAACAAACTAAATCACATATGGAATTTAACTATCAGTAGCAAATTGGAACCAGGATTTGATTAGGTCATAGCCAACTCCTACCAAGGCATCCTTCCTTATAAATTATAATAACTAGCAAAAAGAAAGGGAAGAAAACAAAAAAGAAGCTGCTATACAATTTACCTTGGAACAATATACCAACACCATCTAATGACGATGCCCTGACACAATACAAGACCAACATAAACTTATCTTATCCCTCTTGCTTTACTCTAAGCTATAACTGGGCTACCGCTGAAAAGTGCAGAACCATCTCTAGATCCAGCATTGAACTAATACGATACGTGACTCACTCTCTCTATTGAGAAATGCCGAACGTGTATATTAATACCACCGCCATAAACGGCTACCCAGTCTTATGGGCTTCGGCCAACTTCTCCCTTCTTTCTTCGCAGCCTTAGAGACTTTGTTTTTCCTCGCTTCCCTTTCTCCTCTTTGACCTTCTTTTTGTTCTCCTTCCTAGAAGCCTTCTTGTCAACAGCAGGCAGCACCTCGGTTTTGGAAGCTTACTCATTTCCTTATGAATCTTCATCTGCATCGGGATTTGAGTCGGACTCGCTACCGCAAGCTTTAGTATCATTGCCAAGATCAGTTGCCTTTTCCATTGCATTAGCGTTCCCCTTCGTTAGAGCCTGAGATAACCCCTGCTACTCTTGTAGACATGTCTTCAATGTCCTTTCTCATTATCATCCGAATCACATCCTCTCCCACATTTTTCACCAAATCTAGTGTCTTCAGTATATATGACTGAAAGAGAGCATGACCATAGTAAATGATAGCAAATGTAAATGTCACCTCATCCAAAGAAGAACGCAAATTTAGATAGCTACTCCCTGTAGACCGCATTATAACATCTCTCCGTAAAACAAACGCAAATGTGTAAAGTATTTTCTCGGCATCATAATTAATGCATTGGGTTTTCGTAAGAAAAAGTCTCCTAAGAAGGATGCAACAAGAAGCAGATGCACCATGAACATCCGGTGGGCACAAGTGGCTTCCACTTTGATCTAGTAATTCCTGGGGTGCCTTGCAAATTTGGTCCCAGGTCTATATAATATATCGCATGACAACAAAACATCACAGTCCAAAGCTTACCACATAGCCTGTTGGAAATTCATACACTCAGCACAGTTGGATCCTGCATCAAAAGCTTTGCAAGATGCTATATTGATAATCGTTTACTACCTAAAATTCATGGAGTAACACAGACAGAAGCAAGGTGCTTGTTAAACTGACTATTTTTTGAATGCCAAAACAAAGGTTAAAGCCAAATGAATTGGCTAAGGAGACAGAAAATTTGTTAATAAGTACTGTTTATTGATGTTTCGTCCTTACAGAAAATTTGGTCATAGAGTTATTGAAGTTGAGTTGTTCTTGTGCTACCAAACGGTCTTAATATTAGATGACTCTGAAGTTGATGTCATGAAAAACTACGGATGGTGGTCTGACTTCTAAGCGTTGGAGCATTCCAGCTATAAGCCTACCTATATTTGGATGCCAAACCATACTGTAGCTTACTCCGACAAACATAAACCATCGGAAGAGAACTGTGATGATTGACTTGCACTGAATCCTGCATCTTACCACCTGGAATTTCTGAAGTGATCACTTATCTGGATTTGTTCCCTTGAATCAACTCATGTCGCGCGACTCACCATTGTCTTGATTGATTAGCACCGCGCATTTACTCCTTTTGATACTCCATCCGAACTGGTTTCCACCATGAACTGTTAACTCTTAAGCTTCTAAGGTCTATATAGATACCAGTAGGTGTCTGATGCTATATTCGCACGAACTCCATACATATGGAACTATCATACTCATCTGAACCTGGACCAGCATTAACATCGAGAACGGTCCACAGTGAGACTAATACTGTAAGGACAAAACATCAATAAACAGTACTTATTAACAAATTTTCTGTCTCCTTAGCCAATTCATTTGGCTTTAACCTTTATGCAAATCACGGCAATATGAAATGGCCAATTGTAAGCTTATGCCATTCTCATGCAAGATCACATCACAGGGGAACTGTTGGAAGATAACTTTCTGATGCTAGCTATTCATGCAAGATCTCATATTTCAATAATATTTGGATACAAATCTCTTTAGTAATTTTCACTTTTGGAGAAACTAAGTAAATCCTACAATCATGTGTAGAGATTTCACTTACGCATGCAGCATCACATATATGACACATTTTAATCACCAGAGCACATAGAAACTCGGGTTTATTCAGTCCATATTATCACCAGGGAGATATGACAACCAGTGCAATGTAAACTATGAAAAAAGAGCAACAATAACTAGTTGAACCAAGTAAGCAGCGACTTTGTGCTTATTGTTTAAAATTTATACGATACCTATGCTTATCCAGCAAAACTTCATCTATAAAAAGAAAAGCAATGGGAACATGAGCAATTACCCATCCTTGAGAAAGCTATCTCCGAAGAAATCGAGCTCGATAGTCTCAGAGTACACAACAACACAAAGCATCTGGATGCTGTGAGAGCAGACTCTCCAGTGCCCTTTGATGTCGAACACCAAACATCCATGGTGGTGAGTTCCACACCATAAAAACTCTCAAGTGACTTCTACCCGTTCTAAAAAACGCATTCATGAATTCTGAAAATGTTAGCCCAGGATGCAAACCAGGGTAGTAACCCCATCTCCTTCCATCTGCATATACATGACCTTCAATCTCAGAACTCCGCCTATTCTCACGAATTGTTGCACTCTGACTATCTTTGCCGGACAAATTGCTGTCCACATGTCCATTAGCCTCACTTCCATCATTTTCCACAACCCTATCAGATGCATTCCTCACATTGTCATCTGAGGTCCGTCTCTCTGCCCTCCTAATCTCAACCCTCCCTCTAAATTCACCATCTTACTCTCTGTGCTACCAGCCCTCCTACTACTAGCCACATCATTGTTTTCTCGCAATTCGCGAGCATCCTCTGAGATCCCTAATGGCTTCTTGACAGAAAGCGTCACTTTCCTGAACTCATTCGACCACCATTTCTGCACCAGTCTATCCCCTCTAGTATACCCAGTCACGCCCACCCCATCCGGCTCCTGCAGCATCGGACTGTTCAACGGATTCAAAATACCCAGACTGGACCTGAACATTGTATCCTTCCTCAAGAAATCGCTTTTCTTATCAAACCAATCGCCCCACCACCCTTCTCTGAGCGGCGAAACCCTCTTGTTCACCTTCAACAGGAGAGCATCCTCCACGCTCATCACTTCCGTCCACCGGAATATCGTCGGATCCAAATGCCGTCTTACTGCGATCATCAGGAACCGATCCCACGCCCAAGATCGAGCCATCGCCGTCCCACTCGTCGATCGAGCGCTTGCTGAACGCTCGACGTATGGACCCGGTCACGTGATCGTAGAAGTAATTGCTGTCCGCGGGCGCCGAGCGATCGGCCTCCGCCTCGTCGTCGTCGTCGTCGTCCTGGTCCTCGCCTTCCCACGGCGAGTTCGACGTCCCGCTCCGGTCGGCCTCCTCGTCGACGATGTCGAGCTCGTCGATCTTGTCGTCCCCGCCGCCGAGCTCGAGCCTGTCGGCGGAGGAGGGCGGCGGAGATCAGGGCGCAGGCGTGGGCGCCGCAGCGGGGCCGCCGCCGGGATCGGAGTGTCCGGAGCATTTTTTTCGGTGGTTCTTTTCTGGCGACGGCTTGTCGGCTTCGGCTTCGAGTATCCGGAGCGGAAGTGACGTCAGCGAGTAAGAGAAGGTCCTTTTGATTTTTCATTTTCTTCAATTTTTAAAAGATATCTTACACTTACAGTGCCCACTGCCCACTCTTTTCCTTTAATTGCGAATAATTATTCAAATGTTTTTGAAGGAAAAAAAATGGTGCTAAAGTGATCAATCTTCACCTTCTAGCGCCTTATGTGATTCCCAATTCATATATCATCATTGTACACAATAATTTTGTTTACAAGTTATGAGAAATTAGAATGTAATTGGTTTCTTTTTATGATTGCGCATGTAATTTTCAATATGTTTTACGTAATCTAACCTGATTAAAAGCACACTCTTTCATATTTGATGTTTCCTTTTACGATTGCGAATATTTTCTTCTATCTATACTTTACATTATATATAATATTTTAGTTATATCTTATATTTTTAGTTGGTTTAAAGTTTTCATTTCACTCTCGATAAAAATAGACATCTTTTTGTGTGCACATCTCTCATTTAACAATATACCTTCAATACATGTTTATTCCAAATTAAGTTCATTTAACAAATACTCTAGCTGCAATTGTTAATACAATCCACTTAAAATCATCAATAAAATTCCTTTTTTTTTAAAATTTTTTTGGGCCAGAAAATTTAAAAATCGAATTTCCTTTTTTTTTTTTTTCTTTTAACCCCTTTTTCTATTGTCATTTGGCATCATTATCAACACGTCGGTAATGAAAGAAAAATATTTTTATTACATAGGATAGCTGGTGATTACTAAATGGCTACGTCACATAAATCAAACAACACTTGAAAGAGAGGACTTGATTGCATTTTTCCTCAAAAATTTAAGATTATAGTATTTCAATTGAAATGTTTATGATTCGATTGATTTCTCTTCCACAAATTTAGGACTAATTGTGGAATTTTCCCATACCAAATGTTGTGTGGTGTGTTGGGCGTTGAAATATCATATGTTCTCTCGAACTTTATTGTTTCCATGGCAAGCAATTGGATCCTCATGTATGAAGGATAAGTCATGAAGGCTAAACTAAAATGCGATTGATATGCACTTTGGGTCTTGTCGCTCAAGAGTTCCCCAGGGAGGAAGAATGTGACCCTGTTTCGCTTCTTTAAAGGTGATCCTTATTTTTCTAGCAATTTTTGCTCCAAGGAACTTTTATTCCTTTAGAGCAAAAATAAACTGTCATGCTAGAAATTTGAAAAGCTCGTGAGAAAAATTATCCAATTAAATAAGTTGACGTGGATATAAATTGAAAATAAAATTATATATGAGAAAAATATTAAGCTTATTTAGAAATGGATCATTTTTACCCACAAATTGTATTTGTACGTCGGTACTTCCACAAATGATTAACCATATACTTTATTCTTCTTGATTTTGTTTTTGTATTTCTAATAATAGTCAAAAAGGAGTAATTGTGAGAAGTTGGAACATATTATTAGTGGGACTATGGAAAAAACAGATTGCAAATGCACTCAGTAGGGATGAGCGGTTCCGATTTAATCCTGAAAATCGACCCGATATGATCACCCCCAGGATTTCCCGTGGAATTACACAAAAACTTCATACGTCGAAGAAGCCATTTTTTGAGCTATTACAGTCAGCCTTGGTAGAGACCGGCGGTGCTACCGAAAGAGAGACCTAAGCTGATGAAGCTATTCAGCTCTCGGATTCATCTTCAGCCGATGAAGCGAACGAGTCTCTGCCCTGCTTCTTCCATCTTCTTCCTTCTTCTTCCTGCTTCCCGCTGTGATCTCCAGCAAGCCATCATCCCTTTCCATTCTCTGTCACCCTTATCTCCGTTTCTTGTTTCGCGGTCGTCGGAGGTTTTGTTCGATCCCTGGCTCTCATTTAGACGACCCGAGCCAGCTCTTGAGTTACGTGAGGAATAATTGCAGAGCTGGTGGGTTCACGAGCGTTGATGATGCCTTGTTCTGCTTCCGTAAAGTGATACAGGTGAATTATTTGCCTTCCTCCAGGGTTTTTAAGTCTTGTGTTGGGTGCTGTTGTGAGGATGAAGCCCTACTCGACTGCCATCCGCTTGATTGAGCAGCTGCGTTGGTTGGGGATTGAAGATGATCATTTTCCGACGATTTCCTTGAATTGCTTTGGCCGGTCAAGGCGGGTTGATTTGGGTTTGTCTATCCTGGACAGAATCTTCGAACTTGGATTTCCCCATCAATGTGGTGATATCGAACGCCCAGGCCTCTTTATTATTACAGTGCAAAACTGATCAAGCCTTAAGGTTCCTCGAATATGTGCAAGGAAAAGGCCCCGAACCCGATGAGACCAAGTATGCAATAATCGCCAAGAGGTTATGCACGGAAGGTAAAACCAGATTGGCTATTGAATTGCTAAGGGACTGGGAAGAGAGAAGCCGCAGGCTCAATTCCTTCACATACAACATAGTAATAGGTGGGATTGATCCCAGAGGCGTTGAGACTTCATGAAGGTATGACTAGAAAAGGTGCTAAAGGAGATGTTGTTACTTATAACTCCTTGATCCATGGTCTGTGCAATGTAGGCCAGATGGAAGATGCTCTGGCATTGTTGGAAGAGATGATGAGCAGTGGCATCCAACCTGACTTTTTCACTTATAGCTCATTGCTTCATTGCTTATGCAATGTGGACCAATGGAAAGAAGCTACCATCTTGTTGGAGGAGATGATGAAGGCAGGAATTGAGCCAGACGTCGTTACTTATACCTCTGTCATTCAAGGAGTGTGATTTTCTGGCCAATTGAAAGAGGCTCAGAGACTGCTGAGTCACATGGTGGAAAGCAGAGTAATGCCAAATGCTCAAACCTTTACTGTTCTCGTGGATGCACATTGTAAAGGGAGAATTCTTGAAGAGGCTGAGGCCATAGTCACCCAGATGATTAAGTTAGGTGAAACACCTGATGATTTCATCTATAATGCATTGATGAATAGCTATTGTTTGCAAATTAGAATGAACAATGCTACCGAAATTCTCGATATGATGATTGAAAGAGGCTGCTCACCTGATGTTGTTAGTTATGACGCGGTGATTAACAAATACTGCAAAGCAAAAAGAGTTGTCAAGTCAACAGTGCTTTTCCGAGAAATGCTTAAAAGGGGCTTGATTCCTGATGTCGTCACATACAGCGCTCTCTTAAATGGATTTTGTCATATTGGGAACCTTCAAGCTGCGGAGGAGCTAATTAACGAGATGCAGTCTCACAATCTATCTCTAGATCATTATACATTGAGTTCTATTCTGGATGGCTTGTGTAAAATGCAACAGATTGACAAGGCCATGATATTGCTTCGAAAGATGGAAGGTTGCAAATTCATCCCAGACATTGTGACTTGCGCTATTCTAATAAACGGCATGTGTAATGTCGGAAAGCTTGAGGATGCTAAGGGGCTGTTTAATTGTTTGCATGCTCGAGGGTTGCAACCTGATGTGTGGACGTATAATACTTTCATGAATGGGTTGTGCAAAGGAGGACGCATGGAGGAAGCATATCAGCAGCTAAAGGAGATGGAAGGAAATGGATGCTTTCCGGATGCTGTCACTTACAACACAATAATCCATGGACTGCTAAGAAATAACAAATGTACGGGAGCAGGGCAACTTGTCAATGAAATGGTTGAAAGGGGTTTTTCTGCAAGCATAGCAACGGCAGAGTTACGGGTTAAACATCTCATGACAAATGGAACTTCAGCCTTTTTAAGTTGAACTCTGCATTGCCTCTGAGATCGGTCCACTTTTTCAGCTGATATGTTATGAAGAGTAAACCAGATCAATGGGAAGTTTTATTCCACACATCACTTCCTTGAGTCCCTTGTGCCATTAATGAAGTTGTTTTAAGTCTGAGAGATGTTTCTCTTGCTTCATTATAAGGATTTTGGAGAGGTGGAAGGTGGGCTTTTTTCTGATATACCTTGGTCATGTGAGAAATCTCTGACCAAGGTATATCAGAAAAAAAGCCCACCTTCCATTATGAAAATCTTGTGCCATGTTTTTTTCTGATATACGCTTGAATGGTCGACAAAAATTCTGCTTTCAACAATTTGGGAGTCCAAAATCTTGTGCCATGTTCTTCCATTATGAAAATCTTGTTCCCATGACACCAAAATCTTGTTTCCAAGTGGTTGTTTTTATAATATGCAACTGTAATATGATCATAGTTACTTCATTCTCTAGTGGTCTTAAACTTGCAATAATATCTTGATGTGTTTTTGTCTCAATACTTTGATAGCTCATTGATCTTTATCAATCGGTACTCTTATCAATCATCATTCCTCATTCATCATTGTATATCACCAACAGGATAGTGACAATTATCGATAGACACTAGCATTGATACCGATTGGTCGAGTTTCCAACAACACTCGTAGCTTTAATCACGTATTGATGACCTAATCACTTTTAGGTTCAAACACTCAATCGATTAAACACAAGCTATCCAAAAAAATGGAATTTCACGTGAAATTGATTAAAAAAACATTTTACCCTTTTATTTTCCGATTTTTTCCGGGACAATAATGTATGCCTTTCCATTTGTCTCGATTACATAGCGATTTTAGATGAAATAGTGTGATAGAATCAACACACGACGGACAATTCATAGATCTTTTGAATATCTGAATATCCGGTCTTAAATGAGTAACTGATCTATAAGAAATTTCAAAGATCGTCTAATAATTTGGTAATGAGAATCACCTAGTTGTTTTTTGCGTGATTTTTTTCTCCTAAAAGAAAATGAGATTTTTGCGGCAAGGGAAAGAAATCGGATAAGAATACCTGCAAATTAGGTAATGCCAAAACTAATACAATCCAATCACTTTCCATGAAAAGTGAAAGGAGATGACCTACCTCTTTGTTCCAGAACATTCTTTCTTTACTCGAAGATACGAATTGTCACATATAAAGACCACTTTAGCGAAACATTTCACACAAAGATTTAGACAATGGGGTTGAGAAAGATTTCCTTGATTGCTGTTGTATGGCTTGCCCTTCTTGTGAGTTCCAATGCTGAAGAACAAGATACGGAGCAAGAGAGGCGGCCAATTAAGACCTTCAAGGTAATTTGATTGATTTTCAATTTTGTCTCGGTGTTTGTACATATACCATTATGTATGAGTTTCTTTGTCACCTGTATCGATGTGCTAACCTTTGTTGTTCATAAATACTACAGACAATCTATGGAGAGATCATTAATTGTATCGACATCTATAAACAACCAGCGTCCACAAGCTCCACTCCTCAGGCGCCTCCCCTGGTGCCTTGAGCTCCACCTGCCTCCTCAGGCGCCTCCCCTGGTGCCTCGAGCTCCACATGCGCTGGCGCCTCGAGCTCCACCTCCACCTGTGCTGGTGCCTCTGCTGGCACCACCGGCGTAGCGATGACAGACCGACTACCACACTTGTACATCCACCAAAAAATGAAACTGCCGATGACCAGGACGACAAATCCTATGATGACGGCCAATACCGCCACAGGATAGCGTTCACTCTGGTCATCGTAAGGTGGGTACTGTGTGGTAGTCTGTATGTCTCCCATGATCCTGCAATTCAAACCAAGAAAAGAGTTAGAAAATATTGAAAAATTAATAAAAAAATTTGAAAAAATAAAATAATATTAAAAAAATCCGTGTGACGCCGACTAGGGGTGTAAACGGTTCGGTTTGGTTTTTTTGAAAAAAATTCAAAATTTTCTTTTGCAACTTCCAATCAGCATCTATAAAGTGAGCAGTAAGACACATGTAACTTAGATTTTGACATGAAGTCCACGTGTCAGTCGTAAGACAAACATTTTGACATGAAGTCCACGTGTTAGTCGTAAGACAAACCCTTAGAGAAGTATCAAAAAAATATTTTTTCAATTTACTTCTTTTTTCCAAGTATAACTTGTAACAGTCCTCCCTTAACGTGTTTCTTGAAGGGATGAAAAGCTTTGGCTGGATTTTACTCACGAATCTTCGAAATGCCTCAAGTTCCACAAACTTGAAAGGTAGTTCACCAATAATAAACATCGCCGCTAGATCTTTTCGACTAGCATCTTGATCAAATTTCCAAGGACCAGCTGAAATAGAACTACCAACCCCAACAGATTCATTCGAGGCACTTCTTTGCCTTTTCTCCACATTCGCATATGGATAATTCTTACATCTACCTAAATGATTATGCATCCCACTAGTCCCTTGAGTAGTAGAACAACCAATAACAGCCCCACAATATAGACATTCGGCTTTATCTTGGCTATTTTCTATCATTTTAAAGTGTTCCCATGCAACAGATCTCGGTCTCCTTCTATTTGTACCGCTAGATTCACTTATTAAAGATTCGCTCATTGTATATTTGGCTTTGCGAATATGATTCCTTGCACTCCAACTGAAACAAAGTAAATGATTTCTTGATTCCTTAAGACTCAAAATAACAAAAAGATGACAAATATTTGTGAATGGCCAGAACAAACTTCTATAAAAAAAAATGAGAGACTCTACCTCACGGCACTAATAATTGGGACTTGGAAGCTGTAGAATAAAATGTGATGATCCAAAGAATCTGAGAAGCCTGCATTATTTGTCGAAAAATAAAAATAAGGTTTAAGACTAGCAACGCAATAAGAACTAACAGCTTGATCTTTCCTATTAGATATCCCGATCACTCTTCCAATCCAAAAAATGTGCACGCTGCCGTAAATGAGACAATTTAAATGAAAAGGTTATGAATTCCATAGAATTTCCCTTACTTCCCATCGGGATAAATCTGACCCCTTCCTCTGTTCCCGCCTACATATATGATTTCATTTCAATTGGAAACTGAGAACAGTCCACCTAGTCATGCCACTAACACTATGCTTGCCAGTCACTCTAGTTTAAACTGGGGTTGGACTTTACTACCATACCAGAGCCAAACCAGGTCCGCCTCAGTCCCCTTTCATCTCTCACGCGCCGTGCTCTGGTTTTGCAACCCAAATGGGAACGTCCCAAGTCTCCCTCCCCCGCGTCCCCCGTCCACGAATTTCAATGGACCCAACATTGATTGGGCGTCCCTTCGCCTACCCTTTTAAGCTTTCACGTCGAACATTCTAAAACCAGACCAGGGCAGAGGGTCTCGCGTCGACATTCTCGGCTCGAAGAAGTACACAGAAATGCGGAATACCTGCCGGGTCGAGCACAGGGGTTCGCGCCGTCGACGGAGAAGAGGATCGCGGGGGTAGGGGGGGCTTCGTCTTCGGCTTCTGTCTCTGGAATTCGCGGCGGGTCGCCGTCGGAGTCGGAGGAGGAGGAGGAGCACCGCCGAGCGGATCGCGGCGACCGGAGCGTCGAGGACGGTACGTGCAGAGAGGACGCGTGTTGCTGTTTCACGGAGCTCCCCTTTCTCTTCTCTCCTAAAAGTTTCGAAATCTTTAAAAAATTTCACTCGAATTTTTTATCACCCTCATTTTTTTTCTCCCTTTTTTGGGGATGGAAGGTTAAATATGAACAAGATTGGACGCGGTTGTGCTGATTGTGCATTGGGTAATTTCGAGGGAGCTTCGGTAATGTCCATTTACAGGCATTTAGCATGTTTAGGCAGAGGTTAAAACTGGCAGTTGCCTTATTCGGTAAGAGAGAAGGATGGGGGTACCGAAATGGCCGAGCTCTTCCTTCGACCAAAGCTCAAGCTCTCGAGTCGAAATCGGGAATCGCGGTACCGAAATGGCCGAGGGAATCGGAGGATTGAGTCCGTGGATGGAGGTCGCGCCGGCTCTTCTCGTCCCGGCTTTGTGACAGAGGTTGCAGACATCCTCCACCGGAGACGATTGCAGAGGATCAGGAAGTTGAGGATCTCGATGATGAATATCAGATTTTCTTTTTTTTTTTTTTTTTTTTTTTTGGGAGTTGTGGCTAGTTTACTCCCTTTTCTTTTTAATTTTTCTATGTTGCCCTTTGCTCTGTGAACTGGGAAGCCGTGGCATGGATCTGTGGAATTTTTTTTTTTTTGTCTACGATCATCATGTCAATGAAAGCCAACTTTTCTCTAGTATCTGATTTAACGGGTCTTCTTCACTCAGTGGAAACTGACATGCATTGCCTGCCCATCATTCCTTCTCTCGTCTTACCCTAACTTTCCAATTTTTTCCACTCAGAGCGCTCTCTCAGATTTCATGGGAGATTTGGTACCGAAATTCAAAAATAACCATTAACTCCGATGGTAGAGTCTTGATCTCAGCCAGTGGGGTTGAGATGAAGGACTAGCGGAGTTTTACCTACCGAGGAACTTAACTCAAGGGAGAAAGCTTTTGATGCCCAGTTCCTTACTTCGGAAGGTATGACAACAACCACCTCATATGCTTAATGATGCTTTAAGAGGAGTTTTCTGAATATTTGATGTTCTTTCCTCTTTCCTTTTTGTCCTGATGATTCCGCTTGGATGCCATTTGTGATCACTAGAGCTTGAGCTGATAGAGTTCTCTCTCTCTCTCTCTCTCTCTCTGGATCTTCTTTTTCACTTAAATTCGCATTTACGCCCTCTATCATACGGTACAGTTTCTTTCTTCTGTTGCTTGTATCATGACCAATGCATTGGAGTTGGAAGTTTATAGGATAAGTGTGTATGCATTTTATTTGGACGTCAGAGTTGGTGGTCCTGTCCTTTACTATCTGAGGCTACTACTAGTGGGCTAATGGATGTTAATAACTGGTAAAATTTTCAGGGAAATCTTTGACAAACCAAGGACTAACATCCATGGGTCTTCCTCGAAACTTGAAGCTAATGCAGTTGCTCCTGTAGAAAGGAAATTCGGTGCTAAACTTGTAAGATATCTAGTTTCTTCCAATTATTGATCGAGTCAGAATTAGCAGTGTCGTAATATTTCTTTCACTTCACAGAGTGCAAGGTTTATATGTGTTAGTATAGTCTTTGAATAACTTATATTGATCCGCATTTTCTGAGCATTGTTGTGTTGGTCAGATGACTAATGGAAACGATATTTGGTACCAGAAAAAGTTTATTTGCCCTTCGTGTTTCTCATTCCTCGTATCGTAATTTGAATTGGTGCAGATAGTATGATAATAAGATGCTCACTTTTCCTTGCTCTATTGTCCACCATGATGGATAGAGTTTTACTGGTGATTACTCATAACTATTGAACTATATTTGTGGAAAATCGTGTGATTTAGCAAGAGTTGTTGATTTGAGGGATTAATTGGATGGCCTCAATGAGTATAAAATGTAAGGTTCTGCCCATTTCCTAGTGCTCAAGAGAGGTGGATACAGAAAAGGGAATTTGAATTTGCAGAGTTGCTTCGTAGGAAATTCAGCTTTTATGCATCCAATGGCTTCACATTTGTCATGGATGCTGCCTCCCCTTCTAAAAGTATGCAAAGTATTCTTTTTGTCGATGTCTTTAATCCATGATATCCTGCCTCTACCATCACTGCACGAATTTGAGCTCTTCATGTGTTTGTCATGCAGTTACTTCGTGCCATACACTCCCTTTGGTCTCCTCCTGTTTTCTGTATGTTACCCGGTGAGCTGAAGGCTGCAATGACCATAAGTAATGTGGAGAAGACCGGCCTTCTTGGAGAGGGGGTTCCTAAATCTTCAAAGTCCACATTGAATTCGGCAGATGGATCTCAAACTGACTTGAGCAAGGAAGGAAATACGGAGCCAAATGAAAATGATATTCGGAACTGGTTGAAAGGTGTCAGAGACAGCGGGTAAGTGTGAATATTTACTAACCTAGATGAGTATTTCCCCATTTCCTTCTCGTCCTTCTAGTTGAGGGAGAAAAGTGGGGGATTGGAGCATGTGATGTGGATCCGATAAGAAAAGAATAGGGTCACCAAAAATTTGTAAACGTTTCCTGGACATCAGAAGAAGGTTTCTGTTCTGCTAAAATTTCTGTTCTTAAAGATTGTCAGACCTAAGTCTTTCGGAGTTTAAACAGACTACAGCAGGATGTAAAACTTTTACTGGTAACACTTGAGGTGGGGCGTTGAAAACAATTTGATATGAGGCATTCTTCAATGGTACTAACCACAAACTAAAGTGTCCTGAAATGGTGCTATTTTATTGAACTGTACTCTGTTTAGAATAATGTTGGGTAAAAAAATATTAGCATTGGCGAAATGAGGCATCTCGTTTAATTGTACTTTTTTTAATCTCTTAATGAATGTGGATTCAAAAGTTTTGCAATAATTTGACTTTTTCTATGGTGTATATCAGAAGTTTCCTCTAGTTTCCTACTATCTTTTCAAACCTAGTCATGTAGATTAGTACACAAGACTAGTGTTCCTTCAAGGGTCTCTAGGCAGGAAACTCATGATAGATTGCTTTAAGGATGCTTGGTTTTGTTTTCTAACAGATTGCCATTACTTTTTTCTTCTGTGAGAACTTTCTTTTACAATGTTCAGACCACTGTTTCAATTTTTCAGGTATAATGTGCTAGGCTTATCAACTACTGTTGGTGATGCATTTTTCAAATGTTCGGATATTCATTCTGTTGCTGTAGCACTGATGGAAAATATCCGATCCATGGAATTCCGGCATATAAGGCAGCTTGTTCATTTAGTTGTAGTCCCATTGATTATATCTTGTCCAGTAGACTTGTGGGAAACCTGGCTGGAGACACTCCTCCAACCATTGTCATCCATTCTCAACAAGCTCTTAGCAGCTCGTGGTCCAGTCTGCTGCATGAAGGTAGAGCAAAGGTTCCGGATACTACTGGCATGGTTGCTAGTTCAGATTTGAAAGTCGAGGTTATGGAGGAGAAGTTACTTCGAGATTTAACTCGTGAGATATGTGCTTCCCTGGCATTAAATACAGGGCTTCCTTCACTAGAACAATCGGGTCATGCCAACCGCATTGACATGTCTTCTCTGCAGGAGTTGGACGTCAACTCACAAAGCTTTATGGTTATGTATAAATGATGAGCAGTTTTTGTTGCCGGATTCCTAAAAAAGGTTCATTCATATAGCTCATATATGTAACGTTGTGACTATCTAGATGAGCCGCCTCAATTTGAACAAGCCTGAAAGAAAAGTGCTAGAAAGCATTTGCCTGATTGGATCGAGCATTTGATGGCCATGATGGACAGTGAGTATTGCTATGAGATGATTTTTTTTTCAGCTACATCTTTTTTTTTTGGTAAGATTTTCAGCTGCATCTTTTGTGTTAATGAAAAGCAAAGAATCAATGTTTCAATTTCTTACTACTTATGAGGTGGACTGCGGTTAGATGATGTTTTTACCTATTGTCATTTTTTTCTTTTTTTTTGGTTGGTGTTTTGCTTGATTGTTGATGGGGCACCAAACAAGTTCCCATCGTCTAAACGCATCAATTATCTAGTTGAATATGACAATATGCTGTTTTAAGAAGCTTCTTTGTATATTTTCTTCGTTCTACAATAAGCATGTGGCAGGTTTTAATGCAAACTCAAGTCTCTTATGTTCATTCACATGCACGATGGTGCAGTTGCTTTGATTGGCATAGGTTTTACTGTTGTTACTAGTTTTAAAGAAGCAGCATACCATGCTTGGCTTTGGCTACTATAACTTGATCAAGAGATCAGCATGGACAAAACAACACCTGTGGAGCTAGCCAACCACTTCCGTGAGTCCATTGGGTCAAAAAATCCTGCTGTGCTATTCCGAAGGACAGCACTGAAAATGGGTTTAAAGGATAGATGGCCAGTTGTTTGCTGTGAGATAGATGATAACCACTTTTCCAATGGCTATGGTCATGCTTTTGGTAAAGTACTTATGCCCTGTCCTGTATAGTGTTATTTTGGCCGGTGAACTTGTATGCTGAGTGTATAATAGTTGGCAGATCTAAGCTCTAGAATCTCTTCTTGGTTATTTATTGTGTTGTATATTTACTTCTTCGCAAAATGAGGATATGTGTTAGAGAGATGCATTCTAGGAAGCCTCAACTTTACCGAACTCACATATATGACGATCCTTGGGAATCAAAGCCAGAATCCCATTCTAGCTATACCATTGATAGAATATTTGTTGGATGAAGCGAAAGATCTGAACATCAATAGAATCCCTGTACAACCTGTGCATCCAGATGTCAAAGTCATGGTTTTCATCTGCCTCAATCTTCTTTTTGCTAATTGTATGCTTATGTAAATTTTGCTCATGGAACCTGATTGGAGTAACTTCAGTTTCTTCCTTTTTCTCGGGATGAGCAATATGATGGTTTTACTCATTATCAAAAGAGCAATTCCGTTGATGCTTCTCTTCTAGCTTTTGACAGTTTGGCTTGCCTTTCCTTTTTGTCATGCTTAATGTTCTCTCTACTGCAGATGGAGGACTTTAATGGCAAAAGTTGATACTAGTTTTAAAGAAGCAGCATATCATGCTTGGCTTTGGCTACTATAACTCGATCGGGAGATTGGGAGGGACAAAACAACACTTGTGGAGCTAGCCAACTGATTTTGCAAGTCCATTGGTTTGAAAAATCCTCTTGTGCTATTCCGAAAGACAGCACTGAAAATGGGTTTGGAGGATATTCCCGGCATCCGAATTTGCAAGCGATCCTTGTTTTGGTGACATCCGAGCCTTGGATAAATATGAAATGGCTTTTTCATGTTGGTTCAATGCTTATTCAATTAACTTTGTTATTAGAGAATAGTGCTCGTCATTAATAAAGAAGAAAGTGATCAACCAAGGATAATCAATCAGGAGACATGGTGTTCCCGATGTCCTGCTTCTTCTCTACTTCCATGGTCATTATCTTCAAGCTCCCGGTTTCATTTGTCCTGCCAATGCGGCATAGATTTCCCAGAACTTGTGGTTGAGCTTCTAAATGTGGAGTTACTCTTGCAGGTTTATGAAGTGTTTAACCTGATATCAATTCCCTTGTTAAATCAATACACAAGACTTGATGTAATGAACGATTTCGTTCATAATGTGATTATTAACTCCTGTTGAAACTTGGCACTTTGAATTTTGAATCACATTGATGCCACTCACTTCTTTGTGCAAATTTGACTTTTTCCCCAAATGAAAGATGGGTTAACGTGAGAACAAGTTGAACAACATTGATGCCACTCACTTCTTTGTGCAAATTTGACTTTTTCCCCAAATGAAAGATGGGTTAACGTGAGAACAAGTTGAACAACATACGACGGAGATCAACTCTTGAAATTGCACTTTGAATTTATAATTTGTTCTCTTGAACTATTGAATTCTCGTCTCCATGAAAAGTCTTCATGGAGATGCCACGTTCATAAATTAAATATCAAAATTCTCCTCATATTGCAATTGACAAATGAATCTCTCGTTACACAAAGTAAGTAAAGAAACCAAGATGAAATTTACTTACATTAACAAATGAATATTTCATCCTTCTAATGTTTACAATTCATACTTCAACTACTAAGCTAATAGGACACATGTTTGCGTTCACAAAACAAATTCTGAGAAAGAAAAAATCCAACATGTTTTATCTTGTGTAGAAGCATGACATTGGCTTGGTCTTGTTTGAAGATAACTCTCTCGACTTTCGGCAACAGTTAATCCTTTTTTGGGATTACAGGCTTGTTTTTCTCAAGTTTTAGAGCAGTTCCGAGCAGCATTTTGCCTCACGCAGCACCTGCAGTCAGGTATTCTCCTGCTGGTCTAGTTTTAACTTTCTCAGAACTTGCTTTGACCAAAGCAACTGAACTGGCAGACTTTTCAGCACTTAATGGCGAAGGAACAACATCCAGAGTACGTCCGACATTGTTGTTACTTGTCCTGGAAAAACCGACAATGGAAGAATGGACAATGTGAAACATGGTGTAGGCTAGAATCACAAAAAGCAAGTTTCATCTCAGAAACGTACCGAGATGGCATGTTTGCGGTTCCTTTCGATAATGGACTTGATATCTAAAAAGAATGATAAGCATGTCAAAAATCTGAGAAAGTATCCTTACCAAAAGAAAGAAGTAAACTGAAGAGCACCTTGCATAATCACCCAAAAATATAAGAAAAAAACTTAGTCATTGGAGTAAAAGCCTCCACATATGAAAAGCCAATACAGCCCATGAAAACGATAGAGGAAGCAGACAAGTCAAATGCCTTTCACTTTAGCCCACGAGTAAAAAGAGGCCGAATCAACAAGAGAAAGCTTGCTATACAGGTTTTCTCCAGTAACCAAGTTGTTGTAGGATATATGGATTGTCACGATCCTGATTATATAACAGGAGAATGCATCAAAAAGTATCAATTAAAACTTGAACAATGGCTTGGGAATGGGAGGGTTAGAGGTCAATCATAACATCTTATTGGGAGCTTTCTGAGATCTTCATGATCCATCATAACATCTTAAACATGGTAAACAAAGTTTTGAGAAACAATGACCTAGCGCCTAGAAGGAGCTTCACAAAAAGGATAATCTAAAAGTTTCCAGGGACAAAGAAAGACCAAATATTTAGACTAAATGCACTAGACATGGAATAAAACAAAATCCTCAACCAATTATCATTCTTGAGGATACATTCTATGGAAGTATTCCCTATTTTCACCTCTCCTTACATATGCAAAAATATGAAATTTCAATTACCTTATTGACTTTTAAAATGAAAACACCTCAGTTCACTTGTGGTAGGCTTGTTAATTATAATTATTTTCCTAGAGCAGGATCTTCAAACACCAACGAAGTTAATCACTCACAAGACATGATGTCCCAACTTTATCACTTATGCATATGATATCATGGGACCTAGCAGACTGGAATTCTTTCAACCAGGATGAACTTCCATGAAGAGAAGGCAATAAAAGTGAAGAAAAAAACACGGAGAAAACCTTGGCTTTGGTTTCTTGTGTATCAACAAGTAACAGCAACCTACCTGATTTCTCCAGTGAAAGCTCCACCTTTCCCAGTCCAAGAGTTTCGAGAAGCTATCTCAATCCGTGGCGTTAATGAGTTCTTAACCTGGTCAATGTATACAAAGGGAGGTGCCACAACGACATCTGCACAGGCCACAAAAGGAATTTCAGGCAAAATGAACAGCGCATAATTAAGGCAAACATATGTTAGTTTCAGTTTGGCAGAGTGCGTGCGCGCGCGCGTGGCAATGCCCTTGATTATCAGCTTCTTACCCATCCACTTGCTACAAGTTACTAGCAGGCAATAAGCCACCAACTACAGCCATTAAAGAGAAGCAAAAGATGCTTCCCAATAACTCCATCTAATGCATTTAACATTATACTAGTGAAGTCAATCTCGAAAAGGATGGACACATAAGCATCATTAATCAACTCCATGGGAGAGATAGTCAAATTTTGCTGTATAGGTAGATATAATTACCGAGACAATAGTCTCGAACTCCAATTTTTAGACAATAAATTTTGCTGTATAGGTAGATATATATATATATATATATATATATATATATATATATATATATATATATATATTTCCTGATAAAAGAAAAGGCCAACAACAACAGCTACTCGCACTAGCCTCAGTACCTTATGGGTAGCGGCAACTGGCGAACTCTACAATCTGCACAGATCATTTGTTTTTTAACAAATCGAACTAAACAATGAAAGACAAGAAGCTCTACCGCATTCCTGCCTTCTTTCTGATAACTAATCTACTATGAAAGATGTCTTCACAACATGTAACAAGCAACTGCACAACACGCGCTCAAGGGTATCCAAGGACAAGCACTGCCCACCTTAGCTGCAAAAGAAAAAAATTTAAACAAACAAACCACTCCCCGCGACCTCAATCCCTCGTCCGACAACACAGCCCGATCCCACAAGACGACAAAAATTAGATTGCGACCAAACTGTTCACGCTCCATCATCTTCCTCGGATCAAACAACACCCCCAACCCCCACGGGAACGCCCGGAATCATTGCGATCGAGACGCATCCACTCAAACGATCGAAATTTCCACGGCTCGCGAAGCTCCAAAGCAAAAGACATCAAACACGAGAGGAGACGGGGAAGGCGAGGAACCTGAGGAGGAGCCAAGAGGCCTGGGTGGTAGAGCGACTGCTGCTGGAGAAGGGCTCGCTGCATCAACGCCGGCTGCTGCTGCTGCTGCTGCTGCTGCTGCTGCTTCTTCTTATAGAACTGTTGGTTCCACCTCCCCAATGCTTTGAAAACCAATCCTCAATCCTTGCTGGGCGCGCCCGGTGAGCTTTTGGGGTGTCGGCGATCACCGAGGAGGCACACGCGGAGAAGGTTAGAGCTTGGGACGCAGCCACGACCGGCGGGGCTCTTCGGACCGAGTAGCACCCTGGTGGTGACAGCGGAGGCGATCGAGCTTGGAGGCAAGCAGCGGGCTTTTGGGTGTCCACGCTGGCCGAAGAGGCCAAGGCAGAGATGGTCGGGACCCAACCACGATCGGCGGGGTTCTTGGGAGTGAATGGCTCTCGACGGCAACGGCAGAGGTGGCCAAGCTCGAAGGCGACCGGCTGGGATTTTGAGCGTACGCGATCGTCGAAGAGACCGAGGCAGAAATGGTCAAAGCTTGGGACCCAAACACGACCGGCGAGGCTCTTCGGAGCGAGTGGCTCCTGGCGACGATGGCGGAGGCGGCCGAGCTCGGAGGGCGACCAGCGGGCTTTTTGAGTCCGCGCTCACCTTAGAGGCCGAGGCGAAGATGGTTAGAGTTCGGGACCCACCCAGCCACGACCGGAAGAGTTGTTCGGAGCGAGTGGTTCCCGACGGCGACGGTAGAGGCGGCCAACCTTGGAGGCAACTGGCGAGCTTTTTGGTCGAGAGAGATGAGGTTGCAGGTTTCATGGAGAAAAATGCAGAACAAAAAATTTCGAAAGAGAACGCGAGGGGAAGGGGAAGGGGAAGGGACGGCTTGCGTGCAAATAGGAGAAAAGGACGCAGTCATGTCATTAATGAAGAGAGAGAAGGACAGCGGCAAAAATTTGGCTCCAAGAAAAAGCGGGACCCGGCTCCACGTGGCGACGCGTGTCGCATCCTGATTGGGCTGGGCGCACGGTGGGACGTGGAGTTTCTCTGCCGAACTGGGGTTGTCTTCCATGGCCGCCGGCGCTTCCTCTTCCATCACAGAGGACCATTCAATCTGGCCAGCATCTCCACCACTTCGGCGTCACTTGCAGTCGACTCAACCTACCCCTTTGCCATCGCTCGCGTTCGGCTCAGTCCTTGCCCGTTCAGATCTGGACTGTGGTCGTGCCTCTAGAGCCGCAAGCATGGCTCATCCACGGCTCGCGAGGCTTGTCCATAGCCCTGAGCCTTGGCGGCAAGCTCGAGGTCCAGACGACGGATGTGGCACCGAAGGCATGGCTTCCAGATCTGAACTCATGGTATCGTTGTTTTCGCGTTGTCCCCGTTTTTATATTGTTCGCTTCTGATGATCTTTTTTGTTTGCACGGTTCTCGCCGGTCGTGATCGTGACCAGAAAGCTTCGCTTTTTGTCGGCCGCAACTTCAGAAATGGGGGAGACCGCAGGCTTTTCATTCACCGGGGAAGCGACCAGAGTTGACACCCCGGAGGGTCTCGTAGACCACACGAGCATCGAGTCGCTCGCGCCGAGTCTGCAAAAGCATGGAGGCAAAGGTGGTGGAGGGGTACGTCCAGGAGCCGTTTGAACAGAGGCGGTGCTTCTCACTCCAAACCAGACGGTGAAGACGCGATCGCCATTCCAGTGCGCTCGAAATGAGAGTTGAAGCAGCAATTGAAAGGGTTACTTAAAAGAAAAGGAAAAAAAAAACAAAGACGAAGAAATCCAGAAGATGGGGAAACCGAACAGGTTTGCTCCCAGAAGATGGCTATGGAGAACCGGATCTGGCGGCACCTCGCCCAGACCCAGACCCATGAGGTCACTCCCAACTCCCTCCGCTCCAACCTCGCCCGCGCCGGCCGGGTCGACCACGCGGAGTCGTGCTGCGGGAGCAGCGTTCCCCGGGAGGGAGGGAGGGAGCGGGCGGCGGCAGAGTCGGCGGTGCTGCTGATGCCGCCGCCGCCGCCGCCGTGGAGCCACTTGTGTCTGTCAGACTGCCCGGCGACTGCCAAGCGTGCCCGTGAATCTGTCGTCGCGGAAGCAATCCTGGGTAGGAAAGGTAAAAAAGAGAACTTAGAGGCAGAAAGGGGAAGAACATGGGGAGGAAAGAAATTGTCCTCTTTTTCTTTTTTGTTTTTTTGTTTTTTTCGGATGAAAGGGGGTCTTAATGATAGTTGTTCATTTTTTAAAAAATTTCTTTTTGTAAATACATCGTTAATCTCTCTTTCTTTCTTTCTAAAACATAGTTGTTCGTGTTTTTTAACTTGTTGAAATTCTAATCTTTTATTTTTGTTACTTAGACTTAAAAAGAATAGAAAAATATTTTTATTCTTTGCTTTATTGCTCTTCTAGTACTTTTGCACCCAAATTCTCTTTTCCTCGAGGTCGATTTATTATATTACGACTTTCTTTTATTCTATAGAAATGTAATAATGACACTTTTGATACTTGAGTAAGCATGTATTGACATATAGTGTACTAGTACTATACATACCACTTCCTTCTTGTATTTAAGAAGACGTCTTTTGGAGATCAATTTTTATTTTAACCTAAACAACTTTTTATTGGATCTAAAATTCAGGTAAAAGTTGGAGCAATTATGGTTGATTTTCTTCACTTGCTCTTACTTTTAAAAAAGTCTTACTTCCATCTTGCTCGAGGATCTTCAATTTTGTGCTCAATTTCTAATCTTTCATGCTCAAAAGTCTTTCATCTCTCACAATTGGAGAGCTTGAGCTCAAGAGACTCAACTCAAGATGCTAGAACAACTCGCATTCAAAAGTTTTTCATCTCTTAGTTATCAAACTAGTTTGGGTAAGGACACCACTACCCTTGCAAACAACGAGTGAGAGCCTCTGCACCCTTGTTAGCCACAGGTGAGGGTGTCGGCCCTCACCCGGATCCAAGTGAGGGCATCACAACCCTTGCTTGTAGCCGATGAGGGCATCACGGCCCAAAGAGCGAGGGTCGCCAGCCTTCACTTATGGTCGGTCTAGGGTTAGGAAAAAGAAAAGAAAAGAAAAATAAAAACATTAATAAAATTGAAAAAAAAAGTAACATATTATAAAAATTGTCAACATCAACGCTAACCGCTCTACACTAATCATATCATGTAGAACGGTCAAAGTCTACTTCAGCGATTTCAGCTAAAATTGGCCGAATAGACTCAATTGACAAGATATTAAAATGTGTATAACTAAATTGACAATATAGAAATGTTTAAAACTGAATTGATAAAAGTGTAATAGGTTTAGAATTTTTTGGATAGTTTTCCCATGAGCTATACAGTAAAGTTGCTTAAAGATCTACATTGGTCTTGGTTTTCTTGTGGTACCTATGAGGCTTACTCGTGGAGACAAAGTTAAATGAATAGCGTGATGCTTTTATGATGCAAACGATTGGATCAAATCTGTAGTCAAAATACTAATGTTGTCAAGTTTTGGTGAAAATACCCGTGTGCATATATCCCTAACTCCAGTAAAAGTCCTAACGTTACTAGGATTTTACTTTTAGTTAAATAATTAGTCGTATCGTAGCTATTAGGATTTGGGTTGTAGGTAAGTTTCTTCACGCGGTAACTTCTGTTTGTGCTCCCATCATGCTTTAGTACGAATGGGTGGAGGTGACCATGTGAAGAAAATCAAATGCTTATTAGATGTGGCAAAAGCTAATCCATCTTGACGAAATCCAATTTGATGACCATAAGTCTATAACAAATGCATTGATGGTGTGAAAGTTGGAAAATAAGTAGAGAAAAACATTTGGAATTAACCTGAATTAGTACAGCCTTAACCGTGCAATTTGCGTTTGGGAGGGGGTCGAGAGAGAGAGAGAGTGAGAGAGTGGAGTGACTAGAGATTTCTTTTAGGCATATTTTTATGAATTCCGCAAAAATTGAAAACTTTCCTGACTAGAAAAGATTGTAAGATGGTCTTTATAAAGGTAAAAATGGGGGAGAGAAGTGTGGAAAACGGGAAATCCCTTGATAGTATGGAAAGCGATAAACAGTTGTGTAGATATTATTATGTGATCATCTACAAATTTTTTATTAATACACCCAAGCGATATATTTTTCATGTACTAAGCGAAGATGCGTGCCCTACACGAATTTAAAATGTTGACTCTTTTTTTGTTGATGATATAATGTGGTCATGCAATACAATATATGTAGAAGTTACATTTAACATTTTACACAAATAGTACATATTTATAAGTCAAACACATGAATGCAACACAGATTAAGGAAAAAAATTAAAATTTAAATAGAACTTTTTAGCTACAATATTTTCGTTACTTTCACAATTCTTTGCATGTAGTTCCAGAAGCATGGCATAACATATCAATTCTTTTAAAGCCTAAAAAATTGTACAGATTACCTTGTCGTTAAATCGTGTTAGTGCATTTATATTGGTAGGTGTGACCCTAGTATGACTCTTGATTAGTAATTGGTGATTTAGATATGTTGACCGTATATCAAGTTAAATCTAACTAGCGAAGTCCTGCAAATTGAT
Organism: Eucalyptus decipiens; assembly: GCA_014182575.1. Lineage (NCBI taxonomy): Eukaryota > Viridiplantae > Streptophyta > Magnoliopsida > Myrtales > Myrtaceae > Eucalyptus > Eucalyptus decipiens. Next base: position 27,262,738 of record CM024613.1, read on the forward strand.
GTTGAATATTGTTCTAGTAATATTAATATTTGATTAAGTTGGATAATTGATTTTTTTATTTTTTAGTCTAAAAGATGTAAATGGTAATTAAGGGAATTGAGAGGGACGAGAGAATAGAGTGTTGCAAATTGCAATGATGTGACTCGACCAAAAACCTATATCTTATCTCGTGTGTGTATTGTTGCTGTATAAAATCAACATCACTGGCGAATGTAAATAAATAATTAAAAAGAGAACTGCCACCAATCTTTTATCTAATGTGATTGGCCAATAAAATCCTATTTAGAGTTCAAGGGTCCGCGTGCACGTTATTGTGCCCATTTGAACAATTGTACCTGGATTGGTTTTTTTTTTTTTTTTTTTTTGTAGGATATTACTATTTTTCGTGCATAATATATATATAATACACTATTGATAACGAAAAGTCACAGAGTTAAAGCACAAGATACTAATGAAACTACAATAGAAGGAAAAAAAAAAGGATAAAAAAACCAAGAAAATAATTCCAATGAAATAATCCTTATTCTATGGACAGCATTAGGCCTTCGTAATAAGACTATATAAATTTGTCTAAAAATAAAAATGGTCGTCCCACTTAACGAGCTTTAAAAGACGTGAAATCTACAAACAATAGCCTATCTTTGGTAAAAACTTTAGGTCAAATACAATACTTATCAACCCAAAGAAATAATTGAGCATAAATTCTTATAAGCTGGAACTTTTATTTTCCTAAAACGGACATGCTTAAAGAAAGTATTGGACCAATGAAATGAGCTTGAAGGGTCGCAAAATTTGTGCACAAGCTACTAAAGACATCATATACTAACTTATGATCAGAATAGGCAAGCGCTATTTCCAGCGCAGGTTTGTCTGCATCCACAGCATGGTGTTGTGATCGGACGAAATTACCCTGAGTGTGGTATCCACGTCAATCTCTCTCTCTCTCTCTCTCTCTCTCTCTCTCAGAGGTTTTCTTGGGTTGGCTTTGAAGATACCAGGACCAAGAGCAATGTCACTCCAGCAGTATTTTGAGTTGAAGGCCCTTCGCTTTGCAATCCGTCCCTTCAAGAGTCCGGTCAGCAATCCGTCCCTTCAAGAGTCTCGGTGGTGACCGGACAAATGTGTCTTTATTTGATCATACGATGATGTTTTGGTTCATTTGTATGGTTGAGCGGAACGCGCTCTTTCCCTTTTCTTAGCCAAATTATTCAAGTCAATTTGATTTGATGGCTTATGGCATTGCTTTTGTTAGAAATTTATCGGCCCCTCACCGGCCACAAGTGAGGGTGTTAGGCCCTTGCCTAAATCCATGCCCTCTGCTTGTGAGCGGCGGCCTTGTTGGTCAATAGAAAAAGATTATCCGCGTCTCATTTGCCGTTCGTGCTACACTAGACGGTTAGTGTTCCTATCAGTAATTTTCAATCAAAATTGTTCGGATGGATTGTATTGGCAAATCAGCAAAAGGTTTAGAATTCATTAACGTAATTGAAAGATTTTGGATCGAATTAGTATGAATACAATAAGGTTAGGACCTTTTTGGTAACTTTTTCATTTTATTTATCATCATTATGGATGGAGCTAGAATAAGTTTTATATGCCCTCTCTTACTTTTCTCTCTATACTTTTGGATGTTCACGTAGTTTAATGTTTTCTTTAAGAAACGTAACAATGAGAGGTGTGGTAGCGTGTAACTCTTCAATTTCTATTTTAATTTTTCTTCTTAACAAAACCTCAAGGAATTTCATTAATAAAAACAGCAGTTAGAGGACAAGATGTGGGCCACTATAGTTCAATAGATGTTAAATTTCTTGAAAAAAGAAAAATATGTCGGTTGGCATGTCAACACATGGGACCATGTTTGCCAAAAAAGATGGAAGAGAAAATTCGACGTGGGGTCACCGTAAGGGCAACTTCGTCCGATCACAACGTCAGGATGTGGACATAGACAAACTCTTTGTAAAATAGCGTGGCATTTGCGTAAATTTGAGTTTTGTTCTATTTTTATCCAGGGAAATATCAAAATTTCATAGCAGGCTGCATAATCTGTGACGATTGACTAAATAATAATCATGGGCCTACAGAAGTAAATTACAAAAATCACTTACATATATTACAAATGACATGCAACAAAACTTGTACACAAATACAAATACTAGCTGAACTATCTCTCGAAAATTGAATTAAACTTAAAAGAATGACATATCTCCGAACAACTGAAGTATCTCTAAAAAATGGTCAGAATCTCGCATGAATAGACATGCCAAAACAAATACTAGCAAGCACACATTAATGACCAGCCACATGATCAAAGACAAGCTCATCCAAAGAAGTAACTCAGAACTGAGAATACCAAAAACATGTGTTTGACTGAAGCCCGTAATGGGAAGGGCCCAGTTGACACGCTATTGATTAAGGTTTGCTAGGTCCCCTCTCTAGCCTATAAAAGGGTAGGTTATACCTATCGATTCTTTAATCCCATTGAAAGCTATATCGAAATAGGTCATAGAGAGGAAGATCTGGTATTCCGATAGATCCTTGATTATCAAAGTGATCTATTTTTCTGCAAGTGAAGCAATGGCTCAAATAGGTACGCTTTAATTCCGCTGTATTTATTGATCTCGGTGTTTTACAATTATGTATGGATCCGTTTGTTCTTAATTGATTAATTGTTTATGAGAACAAATTTTCTACATGAAAGTAAGTGGGAGTAAGTACAAGCATCAGTATATAGGGTTCAGATTTGCAGGTCCAGTCACTTTAATCAGTGATATGAGATAGATGATTTCACAAATGATGTAAAACTGCAAAATCTTATGACTCAGCACCTCAGTATGGTGCAAATTAAAATAAACGATGACAAGCAATTTGAAAGAAGTGAATACGATGTGGAATCTCTTGGTTGAGTCGAAACTTTCCTGTTGTTCTTGTTGTTGTTGTGGTTGCTCGTTAACTCTGTATTAAATTATGAAAAAAAATTAATTGATAGGAAAACTAATTCAAAAGAAAAAAAGAGACACTTAATCCACGCTCGAAATAGAGTCGTTAAAACGCATTTACACAAATGAATCATCTACCTTTCGAATGTGGCCGGATGTTCTGCCATGTTCTCCGGTTGAAGGTAAATGAACTCCGAGATTGTTCTTTCGTGAATGAGGAAGGGGAAGGAGCACTTGGTTCGAGGTATATATAAGATCATCTCTGCTTTTCTTTCTTCTTTTTTTTCTTCTTTTTTAATGTCTTTGTTCCACATCAAATTGACGTTGACTTGTCTTTTGTAAATGTTCATCACATCTGATTGTTAGATCCCCTCGAGAGTTAAAATCAACGGTTGAAAGCGTCTCTCATTTTCTGCTGCGGCTCAAAAGGAAACAAGATTCATGGAAATTGATTTTTGGCATCAACATGACATCATGGACCTCTTTTTTTTTTTTTTTAATGACCTTGGAACCGCCGTCGGCCGGCAATCTAGACGTAAACCAGGGGCGGCCAAGCCCACCCACCTAGCCCGACGCGCGGTTTAGTCGCACTAATAACCGTGGGGATTCGAACTCGCTCCCCTCCAATAGAGAGATTAAACGTAAACCACTCGACCACCAATGGGGTAGATCATGGACCTCGTTTCCTTCTGAGTCGCATGAAAAATAATTTTTGGCATCAGCATAGCGTCATGAATTGCGTTTCCTTCAGAGTCGCACTAGTCAAATATGAAAATTGATTTTTGACATTAGCATGACGTCAGGAATCTCGTTTCCTTCTGAGTCGCACTAGTCAAACATGAAAAATAATTTTTGCCATCAGCATGATGTCATGGACCTCGTTTCCTTTTTCGTCGCACTAGTCGACGTGAACTTTTAATTCATTTTGAGTGGCTTTCAAGACGCGTGGAGCATCCTCTCGTCTTCGACACGCCTAAGGATGGTACAGTTTGTGGCTTTTTTCCTCGTTTTTCCAGAATAGACGTCACAATCTGCGTTGATATTTTATTATGAGTTTGGAATTACGTCCTGCTATGGATTACGAATTGGCGACCGAGTTGAATGGACGGTGACGTGGTATTTTTAGGGTAATTAAAATTATTTTCCCAGAAATTATTTTTAAAAACACTTTATCTAATTCAAAATAAGTGAAATGAAAATGGTGGGAGTGATTATATTCTGACATATGAGCCTGTAAAGATACCGAAGACCACCTCATTTTTAATCAATGATGACTCACGTAACTCTATTTTTGTTAATACCGTTAACATACTTTTAAGCATAATTCCATGTTGAGAAAACCAAATTATCCTTTCTTGCAAACTCATTTTATTATATTGCTCAGGTCTTATGTTATCGGATGTTCATTTAGTTTGAGTGTTTAGGTTGTGTGTAAGAATTTAAAATTTGGACAGGGGCATTTTGTATTGTTTTTCTAAATTTGATACAAAGATAATTGATGTGAATGTACGCAATGGTCTCAAAAAGTAAAATAAGATAATGTTTAGTATCCATTTCTTGTTGTGGAGAGAGGCTATTTCTCTTTTAGATTCTATGAGCAAATAAATAGTAATCAACTTCCTTACCAAAAAAAAAAAATAGTAATCAACTTACAACATGATGGAAAAAAGTTCGACATGATGGATTAAAGTAATACACAAGTTCTTCAACAATAGCGAGTACTATTACTTGGAGTGTCCCCTAAGTACTTGGAAGGGATTGGATTGGAACCATGAAGTAAGAACATTATGTTGTGTAGCTTGCTTGTGCTTATTTATTTGAGTTCACTCAAGGGATAGTTATGAATATTTAGGGTATACATTTTACTATACATAGACTTTTTCTTAGCACTTAACACTAGAAACTTCCACATATACAAATTTTAGGGATAATTGAATTTTAGCTAATTCGATTTTAAATCTTTCAATTTTGCCTATTAAATTCATTCTTTTGAGTCGCACTAATGATTTTTGGCATCAACATGACGTCATGAATCTTGTTTCCTTTTTAGTCGCACTGGTCAAAATGAAATTCAATTCATTTTGAGCAGCTTTCAAGACGCCTGAAGCACCCTTTCATGTTCAACACGCCAGAGGAAAATAGAGTACGTAGGCTTTTTCCTTGTTTTACATTTCAATGCCACATCGGCTGATTGGTCTTGACAAAATGGATGTGACGGATCTATATTAATATTTTATTAAGATCATCAAGTGCCGATACCCCGATAAATTGGGATGCCCATCCTTGAGGTGGCTTTTGTCTTGCTTCTATGGGTTACGCAAGAATGCATAGTGACATGGCACTAGGGAAAAGTACCAAAAAAGTCATGAATATATTATATTGATACCGATTCAGTCTTAACTTTTTAATTTGACCAATTTAATCTAAAAATTTTCATTTGGATATCAATTTAGTCCATCCGGTCAATTTTGGCCAATCGACATTAACATGGACGTCGACCTAACACTAGTTGGTGGAAATTTTTTAATAATTTTTCATTTTTTTCGAATTTTTTATTATTTTTTGTTGCTGCCCGAGGCTCTCCGGCCACTAAAAGTCCAAGGAGGAAGAAGGAAGAAAAGGAAAGGAAAAAATTAAAAATTAATAAAAATTTATTAAAAATTTACACATTAGTGTCTGCCCACTGACCAGCATCCATGTTAGCACCAGCCGACCAAAATTGGCTAGATGGACTGAATTGGTATTAATGTGAAAAAGTTTAGGACTGAATTAGTCCAATTATAAAGTTTATAACTAAATTGGTATCAATGCAATATGTTTATGATTTTTTTGGTATTTTCCCCATGACACTATTGAGGTAACTAAAATTGTTTTCATAGAAAATATAAAAAGGAAAAATTCTTTATCTATTTCAAAATAAGTGAAATGAAAATGGGCTAGTGATTATATCCTTACATTTGACCCAATTAAGATAGCAATGAAAAGCTCATTTTTATCCAAGATCACTTATATAAGTCTATTTTTGTTAATAGTATTCACATACCTCTAAGCAAAACCCCACGTTGAAAAAATCAAATTGTCCCTTCTTGCAAACTCATTCTACCATATTGTGTAGGGTTTATGTTATTGGATGTTTAGTTAACTTTCAATATATTTTGAGGGGTTGGGGGGTTGAGAATCTAAAATTTGGATATGGGCATTTTTGTAATGAAAATGGATTTTTTAAAATAGAGATACGAAGATAATTGATATGAATGTGCGCAATCGTCTAAAATTCGATATCAGTTTAGTACATATTTATTGTGGTGGAGCGAGGTTATTTCTCTTTTAGATTCTATAAGCATATAAACAACAATTAGCTTGCAACTATTCGTAAATCTAGTGAGCATGCAAAAGTTCAAAAGTTCAGCATGCCGGATTAAAGTAGACCACATGTGGCAACTGCAAGTACTATTACTCAAAGCATCCCCAAAGTTGTGTGGCATGCTCGAGGTTATATATTTGAGTTCGCTCCATTGGGATTGTTGTAAATATTTAGGGTACATTTTTTCCTATACACATTGACTTTTTATTAACACTTAACACCTGAAATTTTCACTGTAATATTCCCAAATTTAGCCATATTTCGAAATATATGAAATGGTTATTCTATCGATGCACTTATGATTATTTTACTATGAATTGATCACTTACAAGTTAACTAATTCATTGAGTAAGGCCGTAAAGTGTTAAAACGTGAAAGAGTAGAGAATTTGATCGGAAATTAACCGCTTGACCATAAGGGTCGACAGGGGTCAATACTACGCTATGTAAATCAATTAGTGAACAGCTATAAATCAATTCGACGGAAGCACATAGTTAATTTGCGGGTGATTCCGCATAATTACGATATTCGCGTCGAACGATAATAAACCGATTTACTATTAATATTATATTCATGGTACGTAATTGAACCATTGCAATTACATGACAACCGAGAGTCGTCCACAATTCAAAGATGCACAAACATAGATCGAAAATTATCGACCACGGGTCAACCGCGCGAGAACCCCTAAAAGCCACCCGATAGATTAGGTTGTATTAAAGTTGCGTTCAATCGATTTTTAATCACGAAATTTAATTCGATTTCCGGTATCGAACTTTTGAGGATTTCGAGATTAAATTATTGGACATCGTCTCATCGTCCGTCAAATTATCGGCGAGCCGAAATTTTAGAGAAGAAATTATCGGATGAAAAATCGAAGACGAAAAAAAAAAAAAGGAAAAAAAAAAGGAAAGAGAAAAAAAAATATAATATTATTCTTATTATTTTTTTCTTTTCTCTATTATTATTCTCTCTCCTTTTCTCTCTCTCTCTTCTTTCTCTTCCCCCTCACGTTTCCTCCTCTTTCTACCGAAATTTCCACACCATTTTTTCTCTTCCCTTTGTGTCTCCCCAACTTTTCCTCCCCCTCACGCCAACTTCTTTTACAACCACTGGGATTCGCCCCAGTGGCCACCCTTCCAACATGGAAATGGGAGGTGAGAGGTTCAAATCCCCACCTTCTCGGGGAGGATGGGGTGGGTACGCGTAAGTTTCGGTGGGTTTGACTCCCACGCCCGCAAGGCGGGGGCAAAAGTTTCGAGTGGGTTTTCGACTCCCACGCCCGCAAAGAGGCGGTAAAAATCGAGAGTGAATGTAGAGTAGGAATAGAATAAGGCCCGATAAAAAAAAAAAAAAAAACTTCTTCTACCACTTCCTCTCTACTTTCTTTTTTTGTTTCTCTCTCTCCCCTCCCCCGTCTTCCTCACGCAACCCCCCAAGCAAGTCAGCCCGTCTTATTTTCTTTCATTCATTCTTCTCTTTTTCTCATCTCTCCCTCACTCTTTCACCCCCTTTTTCTCTCACGCAACTTCCCCACCTCTCTCACCTCTCTGCCGATCCTCCCTCCTCCTCTTTTGCTTCCATTTTGCCTCAAGCCTTTTCATTTTCTTTACCATCTTCTTCCTCTTTTATTTATTTATTTCACCAACACCACCACCCACATCACCATCTCCACCACCAAGCTTCCGAGTTGCTGTCACTTGAGCCGCCGTGTCGCCGTGCTGTCATGCCGTCCCTCACCACCAAGCCGAAACCCCCCTTAGGTTGCTGTGGGTTTAAGAAGCCGCTGTCGAGCCTCCGTTCGAGCTGCAAGCATCGCGTTCTCGATGCTGTCACGCCATCGTCGCCGCGAGCTTGCCATCACCGGAAACCCATGAGTTAACTTCCTAATCGTGGATAAGGACGTTAACGTCAATTAATTTTTAATTAAGTATGGTTAGGCTTATTAATCGAGTTTAATTTAATTAATTGTAATCATCCTAATTAATCGCAATTAGCTTAATTAATCACGATTAGGATAAATTAATGATAGATTAGCCATTACGTAGAATTTTATGCTCGTTTTACTGGATGAATTTACACTTAATTCTAATCGTTTGAGCATGTAATGCCGTGAATTTACACTTAAGTCAAATATGGTTTATTGATAAGAAAATAGCAAACTTTGAGATGTCGTGTTTAGACACCGTATTTTACATGATAAAAGGGGCAATGATGTTTTAAAATGAAAGTGTGCAAAGTTTGATGGGTTTATTTTAAATATATGACCACGTGTGATTATTTTACTGGAATTTTAAATGTAAAGATTTTCCAAAATTTGTTATTTAAGCACGAACTTTTTTACACTAGGCTAATTGACGGAAGATAAAAATTGGATTGAGTGTTGACGTGTTTGTATGGTCATTTAATTGAACCCGTCACCCAACAGGAGTTTAGAGACGATACCCGATGTTTATCAGATGTCTGGCGGGGGTCCGGATGCTGAGTTGCGGTTGAAGTCGGACCGATGCTCCTTTATGGAATGCCGTCAAGGCGGGCGTTCTAGATGATGCCATGCTCGATAGGGGAAGATCGACAACTTGTGTGTTCTAATCATGGTCCGAGGGGTCGTAATAATCGGAATACGTGTGAATGATTGTGATGCATTACGCTTGATTATGGGGTAAAATTGTTAGGCATGGTATGGGACGTGCTAAAATGGGTTTTCCCTTATAATTGAGACCCGTGTGGATGCTTGGTGCAGGAAACTTATATGTTCTGATTATGGATTTTGCTTATTGTATTTATAATGGCATATGTGACATACTAATATGCGGAAGTGTGCCGAGGTGAGGTAAGATTGTATGCCGTTGCATGTTTAGGCTGCCTTTGAGACGAATTTGCGTCGTAATCGAGGCTTAGACTGTTAACTCGCTGAGATTTTATCTCTGTTGTTAACCATTTTCAGGGCCGTAGCGTGGAGAACCACCAGGTGCGGTTGTGGTAGGCACAAGATGTGACATATTTTTTGGCTGGCCCTGCCGTTAGTGAAGTTTAGGTTAATCTTATTCCTGAAGGTTTTGAGATGATCGATAGGAAGTGACCGTAGAAAAGCTTGTAATTATTAAACTTCCTAGACGTAACATTGGATAAATAAATATGTTATTTTCAGCAATATTTGCTGTGTGTTACTATCCATGTTGTTTGTTTATTGACTTTGTATATATTTTAACTACTTCCGCATGCGTTTAATTGAAAGATAAAAAGAATGGGTCAGCGATGCGTCTTGGGATGTCGCAATTTATTCAATCGCCGAGGGATGTTCGCACGCTCGGGGTTCGGGGCATGACATTCACATATACAATTTTTGACATTTAAATTCATATATAGTTTTTTCATAGTTTTTTTTTTTTTACAAAAATGGATAATGTTTTAAATTCAAGCGGGACATTCTGCTTTCGTTGACGCATGCACAAACATGCCCTTAATCTGACGCAGAGGATAGCTTCATTATACTTGTCTTTTCATTGAGAAATGTTTGTCAACCCAATGTGAAGATGTTGAATTTTGCTGTTGTAATGCTGGATTTGATTGGTAAGTTATGCGACAAAGTTGTTTCAAGATCCGGACTGATCTTTGTAATGCTGTCCATGGTAGTTGCAAGGCTTACTTGTGTAGACAAAAGTTAAATGACGCAGGTGATTGGATCAAATTAGATGCTTGTGGCCAAAATACTAGTGTGATTGTTGAATTTGGTTGAAAATACTCCTTTGCATATATCCCAAGTCCAGTAGAATTGCAAAAATTATTAAGGTCTTCATTCTATTTAAATTATTAGTCTCATAGCTACAAGGGTTTGAGTTCTCTCAGAATTTCATTGAGTTTTTTTTGCTTTTTTTAATTTTATTTGGTGTCGAATGTGATGTTTCCTATTATCATCAGAATTGTAAGTCTTATATTTTTCTTCTCATTGCTTTTTGGATATGGAGTTAGACCAACGACCACGTCCACGGTGTGTTGTTACCACTATGCTTTTGTATGAGAGGAGAAGAGGAGGGGGGGTGGTCGGGGGTGACGATGGGAAGAAAATCAAATGTGGGTAGAGAGCCAGAGAGGATTGTGAGAAACGGGAAAAGAGAATGGAGTTAATAGAAATATATTTCTGGCATGGTTTTGATGAATTGAAAAAGAAAAATGAAAACTTTTCGACAATCAAAAAGTCTGTGTGATTGTAAAGGATAAAAACTGAGGAGAGCCATGTGGAAAAAGAGAATTGCCTTGATAGTATTAAGAGCATTGAATGATTATCTAAGTGTTATCACGTGATTATTTATAAGTTTGTGTGAAGATGCGTGCTTTGTGCAAATTTGAAAATTTGACTCTTTTTTGTGTTTATCTCAAACATATGTTATGGCCATGTAACGCGATATTCATAGAAGCAAACCGTAACATTTTACACAAATAATACGGATTTATTAGCCAAACAACAAACTTAAGTGTTAATTATTCTAACTGCTAAGTGATTTGTTGAACAATTTGTTCATTTGAATGTCATTACTCATATAATTCCTCATAAATTCAATTATTTGGATTCATTCTCAACTTAACAACAAGTTATTGATATGACATCTCGTCTACCTTTTCCAGCCAATTAAATGATCCAAAGAATGATGTGGGTCTCGGAAATTACAGCTATATGACAACCAAGTCTTCTTGCTTTACAACTCTGAAGCATCACATGATTCCAACCGGTCGGATTCTTCAAAATCTTGAGGATGTTCTTGGAAGCTGCTTGAGTTGTTCTCTAATTGGTCGGGTTGGCGATGCGCTTTGATTTTGGCCGGCCATCTATTTGACTTTTAAAGAAAAGCGAAATCGGGACCCCACCGAGAAGAGTTAAGAACCGGATTCGCAAGACGCAGTCTGCTTCGTATTGTTTAAGTCTTGACTAAGTTATGCTTATCGCCAAATAAATTTTGGTGACCCGTTTAATCATTTATAAATTACATAGAAAATTATGGATTAAATTTTAAACTCTAACAAAAACAATTTTCAATTTGCAAGGCATATAAACATTGCGATCATTTGCATTAGTAGTAATACATCCTTCTCATCAAAACAAATATATATATATATAATAGAAAATTAGTAAAAAGAACTATTATTAAAAAGAGAAAAAAAAAGCCAAATAGCCTGCCCGGCCCTCCTCTTTCCCCCTTCCTTCCTTTCCCCTGCATAAGCCTGGCCCACCTCCTCTACTTTCATCTGTCCTCCTTTCTTTTTGTGTGGGCCGGCCCATCTCTTTTCTTCCTTCTTTTCGCGGGCTGGCCCATCTCCCTTCATTTCAGCCTGCCCCGCGCATGGGTCTTCTTCCTCCTCACGCTGGTAACGCCTCTGCAAGAAAAAGCAGAGTACGAGCCAGAGGAGACGAGGATCGCGAGGGGGCAAGTGGCGGCATGATCCGCGGGTCGGGAACAGGCCAGTCGGCAAGATGGCGGTGGTAGAAGCCAGGCGTGCCAGTCGCTAGCCATTAAAAGGAGAGAGGCCGAGAGAGAGAGAGGGGGCTCGTTTTTGGCCGAGGGAGAGAGGCCGAGGGAGAGGAGGTGAGCGAAAAGAGAGCTTGAGAGAGGGACAGAGAGCAAACCCGAGGGAACGGGAGCCCGAGAGAGTGATCCGCCGTCGTCGGTGGCCCGTCTATTAGCCACCGTCCGCCTTGGCACCCCCCACCGAGCCAAACCAGGTAGGTTTTCTTTGGTCATGTATGCTCTGTTTTTGTAGGGCGTCGGGTCGGAACTCGTGGCTAACTAGTTCACGCGAGCTCCGGTCCTGTTGATCTTCCATTGATGTTTCTGGGCGTGCTGGTATGCTCAGTTAGAAGCCTTGGCCCGAGTTGAGTTTCAATCGAGGCAAAGCCTTCTTGTTTCATTAGTGCATACCATGTGTTGCGACAAAACATTCATTATCTTCTTCTTCTTGTTTTTTATTGGTCAGTGTATATTATCTTCTATCGTAGTGAAGATTGTATGAAGATCTCTAAGCAATGTAAGCCATATGATCCGTAGAGTAATTTTGACTTTTAACTGCTATGCATTACGCTTTATACTGATTGGCAATTCTATCAAAATTAGTATGGTAATGTGCAGTGCATCGAGTAACCGGAGGTCCTTAATCAAATGCCGAAAGGGAGAGGACGAGATTTTCTTGCATTGTTCAGTTTTAATTGATCTATATACCTGGCAATTTATGATATCTCCTAAAAAATCAAACTAGAGTTATTGCAAGCTTCTAAGTACACAGGCTTTTTGTCAATACAGTGGCTGCCTTCCCTTATCTCACTGAGGCTTTTATTGTTTTGGTAATATTCTTCTGTTCAATTTTAAAGAGTTTCATTACTTGGCTTAAGGATCAAACTCTTGTCCTTTGACACTATTTAGATCATTTTTGAATTCCCTTGTGTTTGTTGGGTCCTACTCGAAATGGGGATGCACGAGAGGAAGTTCAGTGACTGTACTATTCTCATGCAAATTCAATATGAACTTTTATAGCTTGGTGATGTTCGTTATCAATCATCAATTGTCAAAGTGCTCTATCAAAGTGATCTTTATGATTTTTGGTTGTAAATTTGTATGAAGGATCAAAAAGTGGCTGCTGTGGCTACTTTTCTTGTGGGTATTCCTGACTAAACTCGGTAAGAGTCCATGACATTTTATATTCAGAGCAAATCCTTTTTGAATTACCATTGTAGATCGACTTCTTGACAATGATGAGAAGTTGACAAGAAAAACAACAAGAAAGATAAAACCAAGGTCACCAAAAGAGCCTCAACATCTACAGAATAAGGTGAATCGGAGACAACCATCTGATGATTCCGAATCATCAATGGGACTTATGCTGGATTGCCTATTCAGCCAGCCTCCATCTTTCCAGCACATTTTGCAATTGCAGAGTTGGATGCTATTTGATCCGTTCCTAAAGCGAGCGAAAGCGTCGTTAAGAGGCTGCAGAAGCAGGAGGAGAATGTGCCCGGCGACGTAATCGAAAGAGCCAAGGAACTTCGTGATAAGGAGTTCAATTCGCCAGCTAAAATGCATCTCAGTTCTCTAGCTAAAATACATTAATGAAGGAAGTTGAATGTGTTTTGGGTTTGGTGAGTTGTTGAATACTGTTTCGACCCATTTTAGTTGTATTACGTCTAATCCGAAGGCCTTTACCCTTTCCTAATTGTATAGGTCCAACTTCCAAAATATGTGCCCAAGGTAAAGCTGAACGGGCACGTTTGTCTCGATTACAGCAACCAAAGAAATGAAGCGGTCCATCAATTCCTTCCATTTGATTTGAATAGTTAAGGTTTCAGGGATGATTTAAGCTGTAATCAATCTTTCGAGGGGTCCATTCATGCTAGATGACCATGTGTTTCCACAAATCTTTTGTGTGATATTTTTCCATGATTATCTTAAATCTGGGTTTTATTCCATCTTTATATTAACAAATATCAAAGTTTGCTAGTTTATATAATCCGTGACGATTGACCCAAAAAATAATCCGGGTCTATTAAGATAAAGTACTGAAATCAGAATTATCTAATACAAATGAAATGAAACATGATTGTTGCCCAAATACAAAATGATTGCAGGACCTTCAAAAATCCATTTGAACTTTCGGAACACAGCACATCATCAAACAATGGAATAGTCTCTCGAATTCGGTTGGGATCATGAGCAAGCACATATTGATAACCAGCCATATGGCTGGAAAAAACTTGTCTAGAGAAGCAATTAAAGACTGACAGTGCTGAAAATGACGTACAAGTATCGGTATATCAAATTTTAACTCACTTGTTCAATCACTCTGATCAGTGCTATGAGGTGGATGACTTCACAAATAATATAAAACTGTAGAAACTCAAGTCTTAGCTCCTTGGTATGTCATGAATTGAAATGCCCAATGACGAGCAGCTTGAACGGGGTGAATATAATATGAAATCTCTTAGTTGAGTCAAAAACTTCCAATTGTTGCGATTGGTATGGTTGCTCGTTGTTCTTGTACTGAATCGAAAGGAAAATAATTGAAAGAAAAAAACACATTCAAAAGGGAAAGAGAACTAGCTACTTAATCCGCACTCTAAGTAGGGCTCTCAAGAGTATATTCCTACGAATGAACTTCATACCTTTCGGTCGCCATTGCATGATCGGCAATGTTTAGGAGGAGTAAGAGCTCTATGGATCCTGTGATTGTTTTTGAGTTTTTGCGTGAGGAGGTTTCATGGAAGCCCTGCCTCTTAGAAAGCGAACGGATTTCACGAGGGATCCCCTCAGAGTTGAACTCACGCGGGGGTGGATGAGTGGATCCCACAAGTTCAAGTCGCTCTCTAAAGGTAGTCTCGATTGTTTATTTCTTTCTTCCAACATAATTTTTCAAGACACTTGTGCTATTCAAAGGAACGTAATGTTGAAGACTATTTGTTGAGTTGAAAAAGTGAAGGCATTTCAGAAACTGCTGTGTTAGATTTAGTTCCCTTTCACATTTTGTTTTGTCCCTTGTATAACGACGGGGTGGATGAGTGGATCCCACAAGTTCGAGTCGCTCTCTAAAGATAATCTCGATTATTCATTTCTTTCTTTCAACATAATTTTCCAAGACACTCTGTGCTATTCAAAGGAACCTAATGTCGGTGACTATTTATTGAGTTGAAAAAGTGAAGGCATTTCAGAAACCGCTTTATTAGATTTAATTCCCTTCCACATTTTGTTTTGTCCCTCATACAATGTTATACCATTGCCCGACCAAGACACACATGCTTTGCGTGTGAAAGAAAATAAAAAGAAAATTAAATACATAAAAGATCACTTTAATATACTTGGTCTAGTTTAGCAGATAAAGACATTGATATTTTGTGAAACATATATAAAATTAATTTATACAAAAAGTTTGGAAAGTGTTAGAAGTGAAGGGATTATCGTGATGGAAAACACAAGATTCAAACTTCGCCATTCACCTATGTTGTTTAGTTATATTTCATTACAGGCTTTTCAAGGATAGAAAAGAAAAATTAAAATTTTGTTAGAATTCCTTACCTTAACATAGCAGTTCTTTAAATGCATAAAAATTGTACAGTTTACTTTTTTTTTGTTAAATCATGTTTATGCATACCTAAATTTATAGTTATATTGGTATTTGAAAAAAATATGTGACCCTATATGACTCTTGCTTATTAATTGGTGACCTAGATGTATGATTGCATATCAAGGTACATTTGATTAGTGAAGCTAAGCAAATTGATGTTGACTATTGTTCTAGCAATATTAACGTTTTTATTAAATTGGCTAGTTAACTTTTTCACTTTTTAGTCCAAATAATGTAACGGTGCGAATTAATGTTAAGGAAAGTGAGAGAGATGAGAGAATAGAAAATAGTGTTTTTTTTTTTTAATGATATGATTTGATCTGAAAACTTTATTGTACTCGCTTTGCTTAAAAACCGATGTCACCAACTAAAGGAAACAAATAATAAAAAAGGGAATTGCCACCAATCTTTTACCCAGTATGATTGGCCACCAATTCTTTGTTTAGAGCGCAAGGGTTTGGGAATTGATCTTGCTAAGGGAAGGTGTTTGCATCCCCATTGCACTTGTTTTAAGAATGTTATCTTGATTGTTTCTTTTGTAAGATATTATTATTCATGCTTAAAATAAATATATATATAATAGAAAAGCTATTGACCAAAAAGTCAAAAAAAATTTGAGCACGACACCAATGAAACTATAATAGAAGGAAAAAGAAGGATCAAAAGTAAAAAAAAAAAAAAAAAAAAAAAAATTCCAATGAAATAACTATATTTTATTTCCAAGTTCACACAGCATGACAAATTGAGCTTCAAAGTATACTATGTTCAATATAGAACATGTATATGATAACATTCCCTCTTATCTAAATCAGAAGAAATTATTAAACAAACGACATCCAACAAACTTGGTACACACACAATACAATTATAGGAACTTCAAAATCAAACTAAACTTCAGAAATTGGTACGTCGTTGAATAGTTGAACAATCTCTTGAAGCCAGTCCGGAACTTGTGCAAGCAAACCAGATGACGCCAAAGCATACGGTAGCAAGCAAATATTGATGGTAAGCCACATAACTAGAGACAGGCTTGTCCAGAGAAGCAACTCAGCTCCGAGCATCCTAAAAATGATGTACAAATATTTATATATAATGTTCGGACTCGTGGGCCCAGTCACTTGGATTAGTGCTATGAGATAGATAACTTCGCAAATGATGTACAACTGCAGAATTGCATGGCTTAACGCCTCGACAGGCTGTGAATTGAAATGCGTGATGGCGAGTAACTTGAACGAGGTAAAGACAATATGAAACCTCTTGGTGGAGCCAAAACTTTCTTGTTGTTGCTGACGTGGTGGTTGCTCATTGTTCTTATAGCGAATCAAGAAAGAAAATTATGGAACGAGAAATGGATTCCAAAGGTGGAAAGAAAGAAAAATTGGCTATTTAATCATAGCTTTAAGTAGAGTTTTTAAGAGCATATTCACACGAATGAGTCACAAACCTTTGGGGTATCTCTATTTGATCGGCCATGTTATGGGGCAGGATTCGCACACTGCTTCTCCGGCCAGAGGTCGCCCACCTCGCTTGAAAGAATTCTGATCCGGAGCTTTTGTTTTGTGTATGGGAGTGTTTGAAGCGAAGTGAAAGAGCTTTGCTTCATGAATTGCATTTTATGGAGAAAGAGGGAGGAAGGTGACCCTACTGTTTTCTCACTTGACGCAAAATGTGGGTTTCATAATTCCACAATTGCGCCCCTCCAATTCAACCTGGATCGATAAACAGTTGACGCGGAGTGTGGATTTTAGAATTCCAGAAGTGCACCCGACCAATTCAACCTAGATCGATCAACGGTTTCGATTTGATTTTGAGGACAAAACCTCCGACCCTCCATTCTAACCTGGATTGATCAACAGTTTCAATTTGATTTGAGGTGAGGACAAGAGCCGATTAGCATATCAGGATGGTGATAGGCATCGGCCCTTGTCCTCACCAGATGATCATTGTCGACCCTTGTCCTCACCTAATAAGACCCCTCTCGATAGATTTGACCATCATCGGCCATCATCGGCCCTTGTCCTCACCTAATAAGCCTCTACCTCAAATCAAATCGAAACCGTTGATCAACGGTTTTGATTTGAGGAGATCCAGCGCCCGTCCGGCTTTTCTTCTCAGGGATTGAGATCGAATTGAACCGGTCCGACCGGTGATTAAGATTTACCCTGCCTGCACGTTCAGTTCACCCAGCGGACGGATAATCACCGCCCTCCTCCCTTCACCAATCGCCGCCCGTCGGGTCCCTTAGCCGCCACAGCTCCGTCGTGCTCAGCCGCTTCAGTTGAGCTCTCCGCCTTCGCAGCGAAGATCCATCCCTCGAGTCCGTTGCCTTGGATCATCCTCCTTCGCGCCCCTATCCAGGTAGCGCTCTCTCTCTCTCTCTCCACGTTCATATTGTAACCAGCCTCACGCAGTTTTTCTTTCTGAAGCTTGGTGTTTGGCTGTAACAGGCATATATGCAGGAAAAAGAGCCTGCGGAAGTAGTATTAGGAACAATGAAGGAAGGAATTAAAGAAGGGGAAGAAGGAAGATGAAGGAAGAGTAGTGGAAGAAGGAGGAGAAGAAGAAGAAGAAGAAGAAGAAGACGAGGAGGAGGAGGAGGAGGAGGAGGAGGCGTGGCCATCGGATTCAGAAATCGAGACCGCGTTGGAATGGTTGGACTTGAAAGACGGCGGAGAAGCAGGGGACGGAGCCTTCGCTCCCGATTCCCGACGCCCGAACGCTCATGGGAGGGCTTCACACGCGTGCCCAGTCGTCCATGCTCCAACCCCTGTCCAATCGGAGCCAAAAACTCTCCACTCGTATCCGCACTTCCCCTTTTGGAGGTCCTAAACTTCTCTCTCGTTGCTTGACTATCCTTTTTATCTATTTCACTTAACTAATTCACAATGCCTGTATGTAGTTTGTAGTTCAGAGGGATGCTTGATTCTTGTATGTTGCCAAGTTCCTTGCACCAATCTGTAGTTTGCCCGAGGATAAATTTTGACGTCTCCTTTCTTCGTTGGGAATTAGAGATTATTCTTTTATGATCACGACATGTTTGGCTTGCTTGAATTGCCTAAAGTCACGATTCTCTTTCTTTTCCGGTTTAAATTGAAGGCGATAGGAAGGGGTGTTTTAACTTTGCTTTATGGTATTGTGGGAGAAAAATGTGGCAACATCGTTACAGCAAGATTAAAATTTGAAGCGTAGGCTCAGCATCCTCAATGAGTGGTGAAAACGGATTGGATTCTCAATCTGTCTTCTTTGGGAAAACAACGGGGAGGAATTATTTAAAATATACAAGGATTGGTTTCTGTTTTTGGTGGCTTTCCTTTTGAAGAGGCTTGGATAATCTAGTGATTAGTTTTTTACCAATGTAGTGCGACTAGAGCAATATGCTGCTCAGAATGGTTGCCCTCCTAGATTACACAGTTTTGTTCAATTACCTAAGAGGCTAAGACATATCATTGAAGTTCTTAAATCCTGCCTTTAGGGCAATGAGAGATTATTGATGGGCTTCACTAGCATTTTCGACAATTGCTGTGTTGAGTACTGATGCATATTGTATATCGAGTAGCAATGCTTGAAACGGACACCTTGTCTGCCCGAGCTGTACTTGCTGTAACAGTCAGATAGAACGACACTCGTGAATCTCCTTTTCACTGTCTCCTCGTATCAGCTGTCTCAACTTTTGAGTTTCACCAACCTCCATAATTGTGGTAGAACTTCATAAGAAATTTCAATTTCCAAAACTTTTCCACTTTTCACAGGAAAGAAATGCTGAGTTCATGCTGTCATCAATTTGGTTTGCACATTAACAAAGCTATTTTAGATCTTGATGCTTTGTTTTGGGTTGGAACTTTTTGATACTTGAATAAGCATGTATTGATATATAGCATACTAGTACTATATCTACCACTTCCTTCTGCACCTAAACATATTTTTGTGGATGCTGATATGAACTGTATGAATGAATACTGCAGGAGAGGAAGTGAAGGGTGAAGCATGAATGTTGGCATTTTTCAACACAATGACAGCTTCAATTTGATAAAGTGTGTGGGGATATGGCAATTGGTAAAATTAAAAGTAATGAGAAGGCTGACTGTGCAACTGTCAAGCAGCTAAAGTACATATTTGGGAAAAAGATTGATAAGTTGAATGCTAAATGTCTGGTAAAATATTTCGACTTAAAGTCTCCATGCTGCAGTTGTAACAACTGCCACAATAAGGTCTCTTTATACTAAGAGTACTCTGCTGCTTGATCATCTCAAGACATTATGTCCCCTGTCGATATATGTCCATTTTGAAGATCTATTAGAATTTTCGTCAATTTCTTCATTGGCCTCCTTCCTCTTGCTTTGCACCTCTATCCCAGGGTCAAATCTTTTGTACTTGGCATGAAGCATCATTGGTATTGATTTTCCAAATTTGTCATGCTTCATGGATATACGATAACAAATATAGTTACTTTTATTTAATCATCAAAAGTTATGAAGTTGAAACGAACCCTATTGCAAGCTTAATCTTTCTCTTTCCTAAATCATTATTTGAGCTTGACGTGATCATGGCCGGGTAAACAGTCTGATGGGTGTATGCATTGGTTCATGTCCCCTCTTGTAATTATGTCCCAGAAGATAGATCACTTCTAAAAGTTATTACAGTTACAGTGACCCACCCTGACTTCTAAAAGGTATGAAGCTATGGCAGCATCTCGTATAAGTTCTCACGGAATTGTTTATATGGTTGTGCAGGCCATTGATTAGAGGACTCGGATGTTTCTCTTCAAGATGTCAACCGTCAATTATTTAATGATATAAATGGTTGCATCTACACTGGCAAAGAAGTGTGTTATCATCTACAGTGAGCAGTACTCACTGCTTTCTTTTTTCTATCAATTGAATGTGGGCAGAACTTCATCACATCATTGTTATAATTTCACGACTTTACTTGTGATTTGTTCATATTTTTTTCCAGTAGAGTGCATGGTCTCTTGACCCTATTGTCACTCTGACTTTTGTAAATGTCTATCATGCATAAAAATCTGACAGGCAAGAACTGGCGATCAAAGTTTACAAGACTTCAGTGCTCGTGTTCAAGTAGGTGTGATAGTCTTAAGTTGTTTGCAAGGCCCCTCCACAGGTGTTTGAAAGTGCAGTACTGCATTTACTACATTTTTGTGACTTTATTCTTTCTAGATTGATGATTAATATACAGGTTCTGTTCTTTCTGATAGCAGTCACTGCTAGATTGTGGGGAATGTTGACATATTTTGTCTGATACTTTTTGTTTCTTAGGAGCTACTATTAGTTCTTTTTCTTTATTATTTGGCTGAAAGGAGCTATTCTTAGTTTGCAATGCGATTTATCTTCAATTCTACAATGTGTGGTGTTTTGTGGATTTAGTTTATGGTAGTTTTCATTTTTCTTTTCCCTGTGTTCGTTATTGTATGATTTTTCTTCCATTGAGGGATGAGGCCATGGACACAGCCTCATCGATGCAAAAGAGTTACGAATATGAGATCTCAGGCCTGCTCTGTGCCACGAGAAAATTCTCAACAATATCTGCCTAACCAATTTCTGTTCTTTCTTACATCTCGCTCTGCTCCAATATAATGGGCTCTCTTGATGCTTTTTACCTCATTTGTAGGGATCTTTAATTCTTCTGGATTAAAGCCTATCTCATCGAGTCATTGAAGTTGTTCTTCTGCTACCAAACGTTCTTAATATTATGCTTTCTCTTTCAATATCATATACTGAAGACAACAGACTAGGTGAAAAATGTGGAATAAGATGTGATTCAGATAACTAGTGGGAAGGACACCGGAGACATGTGCTACATGACTATTGCCTGGTTATAAGGCTCTCATGAAGGAGGACAATTATGCTATAGAAAAGCTTACCAATCTTGGCGAAAATTCTAAAGCTTGCTGTAGTGAGTCTAAGTCTGATACAGATGTAGATGATTCAGAAGGAAATGAGTCGGCTTCCCAAACTAATATTGGATAAATTTAATTTACCATATGTGGAGATGGCTTTGTACTTTTCAGCAGCGGCCCAGTTTTAGCTGAGAGCAAAGTGAGAGGGATGAGTTTATACTGTCTTGTTTGGAATTAGGGTACCATTATTAGATGATGTCGGTATATGATTCCAAGGTAAATTGAATAGCAGCTTATGTTTTCCCCCTCTTTTCGGCTAGTTATTACAAGGAAGGAGTTCTCGGTAGGAGTTGGCTATGACCTAATTGAGTCTTGGTTCCGGTCTATCAACGGTTAGGTACCTTCCGTGATTTTATTATATTGGTTTCAAACACTTTCGGGGGTGAGAAAATGAATAGATTCTATCTGTTTGATTGAGAATACTTGGCTGGCCTAGTTTGGCATTGCTATATCATGAGATTAAAGGCCTATTGCTTTACTGAGGTGAGGGTCAAAGGCCAGGAGTTGATGAAGCATTGTTTTGGGACACCGATACCAATTGCATTTTGTTCTTTCTTGTGTTACCCAACCCCGATGACTGTTTAGGCGGGGATCAAAGACTGGCTATGCTTTCAAAAGACGGACGCCGTGCCTAAATCAGTATTAACAAAACATCTATGCTTCTAATCTCTTGTTTTCAGTGATTAGGCATCGTGTGATGGCTAGCGGAGAAAGTCCATTGTCCCTCGGGAACGAGTTCCGTAGCGATGAATCTCACTGTGTTTTGAGAACTTTTTAAGTGTTTGCATGCGACAAGTTATGATGAGAGAATGGTCCTTGAGAGGATATAATAGGCCTTGGGGTGCTTATGTATAATTATCACGAATTTGGTTGTTATTGCAATTGTAGTTATAATAGCCATAAATCCATGCAATATAGAACAAAAGGATAACAACTACACTTTGACAGTAGTACCTATCAAAAGGGCGGTCAGGTTGAATACAAGTCCAACCCACTTGACCCATTTTTTTTATATAGTACAATTTGATCGGCCCATACTTGATTCGACACGGATCAAACTCATCTAGATTAATTGGGACTCAAGTTTTTAGCAAAATTTCCCCTTAAATATAGAAAATAGTATCTTAAAAAAAAAAAACTAACCAATTAAAAAAAAAATAGACATGCAAAAATTAGCAAATAATAAATTACTAAAACAATTGAATGAATTTAGCTACTAGAACACTTCTCCTATTATTTCTCCTAGTGCTATAAATTCGATCTAATTTAGCATAAGAGACAATGTCTAAAAAGATATATATGATGTAAACTTCTACTATTGGAAATACTAAAATATCTAAAAATACTTTAAAAGTTAAATATATTCAGATCCATCTAGATTTGAAGTGGCCAATGAATTCTTTCCATTTTAGTTGTTTACTAAAACTAGTTTAGGGATGATTTAAGCAATTATCAATCTTTTGAGGTGTCCATTAATGCTAGATGATCATGTGCTGCTAGAAATTTTGTGTGATATCTTTCCACGATTTCTTAAATTTGAGTTTTATTCGATCTTTATAAATGGAAATACAAGAGTTTCATAATTATCTATATAACCCGTGAAGATTGACCCAAAAATATTCAAGAGACTACAAAAACAAGTTATTAAAATAAAAAATATCCATTACAAATGACATGCAAAGAGATTGATATCCAAATACTATGTGATCGAATAAGTTTTAAAGATCCAACTGAACTTCAGAAATGGGCACATCGTTGAATAGTTGAACAATCTCTTGAAAACGGTCTAAACGTTGGGCGAGCATGCATGCCAAAGCAAACACTAGCAAGCTCATATTGATGATCAACCAGATGGACGGAGACAAGCTCATCCAGAAAAGCAACTCGAAACCGAGAATTCCAAAAATGATGTACAAACACCGGTATATTGGGTTTGAACTCGCAGGTCCAGTCACTTTGATCAGTGCTATGAGATAAATGACTTCGCAAATGATGTAAAACTACAGATTCATGTGGCTCAGTATTCCCGCATGCTGTGAATTGAAATGTGTGATGACGAGCAGTTTGAACGAAGTGAATATTATATGAAATCTCTTGGTTGAGTCAAAACTTTCTTGTGGTTGCTGTTGTTCCAATTGCTCATCGTCTCTGTACCGGATTAGGAATAAAATAATTGGAAGAAAACGGATTCAAAAGAAAAAAAATCCTAGCTTCTTAGTTTGTGTTCCAAGTAGAGTTTTTAAGAGCATAAAGACACGAATGAATTACGTACCTCCGGAGGGTCGCTGGATGATCGGCCATGTTCCAGAGAAGCTGCAGCTCCTCGCACTCTGCGATTGTTTGCGAGTATGTGTGAAGGAGTAGGCGGAACAAGCTCTTCGTTGCACATTATATAGGGTCATTTGCTTTGCATTATTGATTGTTTTTCTGATTGAGACGGGCTTGACATTTGTTTTTCTGATTGAGACGGACTTGACATTTTGAAATTGTCCATCACATTTAACCGTTAGATCCCTTGGAGAGTTAGATCAACCAAGGTTAACAATTTAGGAAAGTTGTCTTCAACTGTTGATCTAACTCTCCAAGGGATCTAACGGTGCTTTTTTTTTTTTTTTATCTCTTTATTCAAAATAACTTTTCTGGGGTCCTTCAGCCGTGTCATGCATTCAAGGTTTGCCACCGTGGTCAACCGCCAAAAATCGGAAGGGAGCGACGAAACTTCCGTTTACAATGTGTATGCGCAGCCACCATTCGAAACCGTGTACAAGAGCTAATGCAAAGCCGGGGATTAAGCAACGACATGATCGTCCAAACAATCTTGACACTACGCTTGCAAGTGCCCTTTTCATTTAATTTCCTTTTTGTTGGTCAGTAAGGACATTAGATTAAAAGGTCATATGAATAACTGATAGCAATCAGCACGCGACTATTTCATAAATCTAATGGTCATATAGAAGTTCAACAACAATAGAAAGTACCGTTATTTGGAGCATCCCTGAATTATTCTCGGAAGGGATTGGATTTGAGATAAGAACATGAAGTTGCGTGGCATGCTTGTTGTAATCTATTTCGGTTCACTCACCTTAAATTACTGTAAATGTTTGTTTAAGGCGTGTTTATATAGGCTTATACTCCTTACTTTTTCCTTAATCCACATCTTTTGATCGACATGTATTGACTTCTACTCACCCGTAACTTAAAAATTTCATGATACACAAATTTCGACACATTAATCCATATATATATATTTTTCATAATTTTCTGAAATTTAGATAGTATTTCGAATTTTGGCAATTTTTCCATTTGTTAAAGCATACATAAACATGCCCTTGGTCTGACAAAGCGTGCACCAAATAACGTACAAGCACTCATTTGCACATCCTCTCACCCCGTCGAACGTGCACGGTTGAGAGAACGTGCACGCTCTTTCGAACATTCTCTCAAACGTCGATCTGATCGACGGCCGAGAGGAATGCCGACATGCACTCCTACCCGTCGATCAGATCGACGGTTGAGGACATTGCGCTCCTACCCAGGAACGCGCAGACGCTTCATCGTCCCTCGCCGTTCATCGTCCCCCTTCGCGTCCATATTCAGGTAGCCTCACAGAGCTTTTTTTTCTTCTTGGAACTTGATATTTGGCCGTGACGGGCATATATGAAGGAAGGAAGAAGAGTCAATGGATGTTGGATTAGGAACGATGATTGAAGGAATTGAAGAAGGGGAAGAAGGAGAAGAATTAAGAAGAGGAGGAGGAAGCGGGGTCGTCGGATTCGGAGATCAAGAAGGCATTGTAATTCAGAGGCATGCTTGATTCTTGTATGTGGCCAAGTCCCTTGCACCAATCTATAGCTTGCCTGAGAATGAATTCTGATGTCTCCTTTCTCCCGTTGGGGATTAGAGATTGCCTCCGATGATTGCAACATGTTTGGCTTGCCTGAAATGTCTAAAGTCACGGTTCTCTTCCTTTTCCGCTTTGAGTCGAAGGTAATAGGAAGGGAGGTCTGATCTTCACTTTGGGCTTTGAACTTTGAAGCATACGGTTAGCATCCTAAACGAGCTGTGGGAATGGATTGGATTTTTAATCTTATGTGCTTTGAGAGAACACTAAAAGGACTGCTTGAAGAACTGCTCTAGGAAAGGGCTGGAGAATCTAGTGATTGATTTAGTGTGACTAGAGCAATGTGCTGCTCACAGTGGTTGCTTTCCTAGATTGCACAGTTTTGATCAATTACTCGAGAAGCTATGACTTCTCATTGAAGTTTTTAAATCGTGCCTTTAGTGCGACAGGAGATTATCTGTAGGCTTCACTAGCATTTTCTAGAATCGATGCATTGAGTGCTGATGCTTATCATGTGGCAATGCTCGAAATGTATACCTAGGGTGCACCGGGTCTACTCGCAAAAACGGTCAGATAAACGATACCGGTGAATCTCCTTTTCACCGTCTCCTCGTTTCAGCTATCTACACTTTTGAGTTTCACCGACTTCCATAGTTGTGATAGAACTTCATTGTTGGCACACAGAGATAAGCTGTTCTACATTTTGATAGTTTTTGTTTTCCAGGGTCGGAACTTTTGACTTGAACAAGCATGTGTGGAACTAGTACTGTGTCTACCACTTCCTTCTGCATCTAAACATGATAAGGTGGACACTGACATGTTCTCTAGCTTCTTAATGTGTTGTGGAGTATTTAACTTGTTGAAATAATGGATTGTATGAATGAATACTGCAGGAGTGGGAGGGCAGGGAGAATGTTCCATGTCCAGCGCAGTGACAGCTTCAATTCAGGAAAGTGTATGGGACATGGCTATTGGCAAAATTGAAGTGATGAGAAAGCTGACTGTGCAATTGCAAGCAGGTAATGTACAATTTCATTGAAAGAATGATCAACTTTATACGAAGTGTTTGGCCATAAATTCTTCATGCTGCCGCTGTAACGACAGCCACAATAAGGTCTCTTTGTACTTAGTGTAATCTGCTGCTTGGATTTTTCTCAAGTCAACATATCCCCTGTTCTAGAGATAGAATTTTTGTCAATTTCTCCATTGGCCTCCTTCGTCTTGCTTTGCACCTCTATCCTGCGGTCAAATCTTCTGTACTCGGCATGAAGCATGAGTGGAATTAATGTTCAGAATTTATTTATTCATAATAAATTTTGAAGTTGGAACGAAGCCTAATTCAAGCTTAATCTGTCTCTTTGCTGAATCATAATTTGAGTTTGACTTAACGATAGCCGAGTAAACTGTTTGATGGGCATATACATTGGTTCATGTCGTCTCTTGCAATGATTATTTAGAATTAAGATACCCTCCTCTGCCGTCTTCCCTCTCTTCTCCACTGACTTCGCTCACGAGCTCTGCGTCCCTGTAAGCTCACTTGCTGAATCTCCACTTTCTCCTTTGCTACAGTGGATTTTAGTTTTTTAGAGAATTTTTTGAAGATCTTGATCAATTGTAGAGCCGCTTATCACATCGTCTTTGCGCTTTCATAATGGAAGAAGCTTGATTTCAGTACGAAACTGTTTGCTTGTTTCGCTCAGGAAAAGGAAAATTGAAATCGTGACCTTCTGCAACGCATTCATAGTTTCAGTTAAATTCACTAGAATCTCGCCAAGATTTATCACATTTTGGGTCTGTTTGGATTATTTCGACTTTCAGCATTTTGCTCAGAGACGCTTCACTCTGGAGACGGTTTGTCCAATTTCAACTGATTGTTTTTTGCTTGTCTAGTGCTGCGGTTCAGAGCAATCGCTAATGGAGCTTTTCCTCTGTGCAGAGCGACCCGTGGGGGAGTTGGAGTGGCTCTCGCGGTTTGTTGACGACTCTTTCGCCAACATCCCAGCGGACTCGCTTGCCGGGACCTGTCTGAGGTCCGCAAAACAAACACACGATCACAAGGGCCAAAGTGATCCCAGCTTGAAGCTGAAGGGAGGCTACAATCAGTCTCTCCACAAAGGCCAGGACCGAATCTTCTAGGGATTCGACAAAGGGCAACAGACAAGGAACAAGAGTGAAGATCTGAGAGAGGAGAGAAACGACAGACGAGAGAATCGGGAACGCAGGTTTTAAGGGTAAAAGGAAGAATGGACTAAGTAGGTTGTAAATGGGTGAAAGGCCTAACCTATTTAAAACTCATTTATACTGATCTTTTTATAAAGAATCTATTTAGGTTGACCTGCGAAATTCTAGGTGAATTTAAATGATGGAGAACCCATTTTGACAGATTTACTCAAAGCATCCCACAAGTTATTCTTGGAAGTGATTGGATTGGAGCCATGGAGTAAGAATATGAAGTTGTATGGCATGCTTTTGGTTATCTATTTCGGTTCACTCACTTGGGATTATTGTGAATGTCTATTTGAGTAATTTCTAGATAGGCTTCTACTCTTTGTTTTTTCCTTAATTCACGTCTTGCGACAGACTTGTGACACAAAGGACACAAATTTTACACGTTAATTCATATTTATTTATTTATTTATTATAATTTTCTGAAATTTGGATAATATTTTGAATTCCGGCGATTTTTTCATTTGTTAAAGCATACACAAACATGCTCTTAGTTTGACAAAGAGGATAAGCTTCATTGTTCTTGTCCTTTCGTTTTTAGAAATAGTTGAATCCCATTGTGAAGCTTTGCTATTCTAATGTTCGATTTGATTGAAGAAAAATTGGCCAAAAATTTCTAAACATATTGTATGATAGCCAATTCAGTCCTAAATATTTAATTTGATCAATTTAATCCTAAACATTTTGATATTATCAATATAATTTTTCCACTCAATTTTGACTAAAAAGTGCCGCTCGAGGTGCTTTTTTACATTCTTCAAGAAAGCTGCATGAGGTGCCTTTTAAAAGGCTCCAAGGTCTTCTCTTATTGGCCACCCATAATTTCCAAGAAAAGCAAAATGGTGTTCATATGGATAAGAGTTTAGAATCTATATATTTTTTTTTTAAATAAGTGCATTAGAAATTCTAAAACTTATCACAAAAGTGTAATTGAGTCTTAAAACTTTTAAAAAATGCAGTTAAGTCTAATAATTTGTGATTGTTATCCCGTTGTGAAGATGTTGAACTTTGATGTAGTGATGCTGGATCCAATGGGTAAGCCATGCGATAAAGTTGTTTCAAGATCTGGCTCAGTTTTTGTTTTGTTGTCCCTGGCAACTGCGAGGCTTATTTGTGTAGACAAAAGTTAAATAAACAACATGATGTTTTTATGATGCAGACAGTTGGATCAAATGAGTAGTTCGTGGCCAAAGTACTAGTTTTTTTGCTGACTTTTGGTGAAAATACCCATTTGCATAGATCCCCAAGTCCAGTAAAAATTCTTATCAAATTGGGATTTATCTTCTGGTTGAGACTTCAAATAAGTTTCATCCTTTTATTTGGAGTAGAAGGTCGATGCGTGTGGAAAGCTTAGATGTGAAGCTTCTCAGCAAGCTCCTCTATGCTAGGCATCTCAAGCTTCCTTGACTTCTTTATCTAAAGCTTCTTAAGCCTCGCCTTTAAGAAAATCATCGTCCAACACGATTCTGACGTAAAGACCTGGTAAGGCTTTGTCTGGAAAGGAGAGGGTGAATGGGGAGTGGGTGCGAGGAAACTACCCGGCGCTTCCCCCATAGACTAAAAGTCATCCCCCATAGACTAAAAGTCAATGAACTCTATTAAATTAATCTTCCAGGTTCCACCTAATTCTTTTGACGCCTAAAATATGGTTTCGTTTATTTAGTTTCAGGGGAGATCTCAAAGTATAAATAAGTTCGACCGAAGTGCATATAATTTATTTAATCAAAGATTAATATAACAAAAATCTCAAATTTATAGATTTATGATAAATTTACTCAAAGCTAATTTTTTTGCCACAAAAAACCCCAAATTGATACATTTGTGACAAATTTACTCAAAAATAATTTTTGGACCGCCAAAAATCCCAAAGTAGTACATTTGTGATAAATATACATTTTATTAAATTGGATTACCATACCAATTATGACAAATTGATAGTAAAATTTCAGATTGGTACACCAATCAACTGTCGCATGTCATTCAACTCAATAATTTGACATAAAAATTAATGGAAACTAACAGAAAGTAAATATATCACAATTGTACCGATTTTGGGTAAATTTATCAAAGGTCTATCAATTTAGAGTTTTTGGTGGTAAAAAAATTAGTTTAAGGTAAATTTGTCATATATGTACCAGTTTGGGGTTTTCTATAATATTAACCTTTTAATTTAAGTTTCTTTTTAAACCTCTTCAACTAAAAGACACCACATACATTCTCAAATGATGAATTCTCAATCTCTAAGACCTCAAAGTAAATAAATAAATAAATACTGTGTGAGAGGTTTAAGACATCGGTAGTGATTGTCATTTTAGAGTAATTAGGGATGAAATTATCTAAAATTAAGAGTAAAAATCCACTTTTAAAAATTGTTAACTTCATTATCTAAACTTTGATGTAAAAATCAAAGTTTATTAAAAGCTTGGTCTAAATTCAGGAGCAAGGCTAGTAGAAATAAATAATTTGATCACTCTTCATCTTTGCCTATTAATTTAATATTTAATTTTTGGCTCCTTTATGTCTACTCTTAATCACTTCGGGCTACCTAGGATCACATGTCTATGAACAACATGCTTAATCTAATTCAAACTGAATAAAGCATTTACGAAAATATTAAAAAAAAAAATTGTATGGAATCGATTCCTTAGAGGTCCAAACAAATTGATGTAAGGACTTCAGGAAAGGGAAAAATAAGCGCTTGCTTAAGAAGGGACAAGAACCGGTTTTAAGGCCGGCTCTTCTTTTCGGGGATTGAAGAATCCAAATCGAACCGGTCCGTTGACGGCTTTTTGTTATTGCCTGTGCCTGCGCGCCTTCCATTCAGTTCACCAGTCAACGGTCAGTCGCCGCTCTCCTTCCTTCACCAATCTCCAACTGTTCAGCCGACAGAGCTCCATTGAGTTCAGCCTCTTGCATGGCCTGAGTAAAGTTAACCTCGTCGTTTCCGCAGCAAAGCTCTCTCTCTCTCTCTCTCTCTCTCCCTCGCCGTTCACACCGTAACCAGTCTCAGAGAGTTTTTCTTTTTGGAACTTGATGTTTGCCTGTAACAGGCATCCATGGTGGAAGAAGAATCAATGGAAGTAGCATTACAAATTAATCAAGTTGGAATGGTTGGACTTGAAAAATGGCGTAGAAGCAGAGGATGGAGCCTTCGTGCCCAACTTGCGATGTCTAAACGCTCATGGAGTGCCTCACACGTGTGCCCGGTTGTCCACGCTTCAACCCCTGTCCATTCGGAGTCAGAAACTCTCCAGTCACATCGGCGCTTCCCCTTTGGAGGTCCTAAAGTTCTTTTCTCTTGTTGCTTCACAATACTTTATATCTATTTTATTGAACTAATTCACAGTGCCAGTTTGTAGTTTGTAGTTCAGAGGCATGCTTGATTCTTATATGTTGCTAAGTCCTTTGGACGATCTACACCGTGCCTGAAAATGAAATTTGATTTCTGCTTTCTACTCTTGGGGATTAGAGATTTTTTTTTTTTTTTTCCTGATGATTACAATGTGTTTGGCTCGCCTGAAAAGCCAAAAGTCACGATCTCTTTCTGTTCCAGTTTGGTTCGAATGTAATAGGAAGGGAGGTTAGAACATCACTTCATGCTTGAATAGATTGTAGGAGAAAAATGTGGCAACACCGTTGCAACAAGGTTAAACGTTGAAGTGTATGGTTAGCATCCTAAATGAGCTGTTTAAAATGGATTGGATTCTTAATCTATCTTCTTTGGGAAAGTACGGGAAGTACTGCTCGAAGAACTAATAGCTAAAAGTGAACAAGGAGCTTTTAGAACATACATGGATTGTTTTCTCTGTTTAGTGGCAGTTCCTTCGAAAGGGATGGAAAATCTAATGAGTAATCCTGTACTGATATAGCGTGACTAGAGCAATATGCTGCTCAGAATGGTTGCTTTGCTAGATTGCGTGACGTCCGAATGCTCACGGAGGGCTTCACACACGTGCCTGGTTGTCCACTCTTCAACCCCTGTCCAATTGGAGCAAGAAACTCTCTGCTCATATCCGCGCTTCTCCTTTGGAGGTCCTAAACTTCTTCTCTCTTTTTGCTTGACTATCCTTTTTATGTATTTCACTTAACCAATTCACAATGCCTGCATGTAGTCTGTAATCCAGAGGAATGCTTGATTCTTGTGTGTTGCTAAGTCCCTTGGACTGATGCATGGTTTGCCTGAGAATGAATTTTGATGTCTCCTTTCTCCTGTTGGGGATTAGAGATTTTTCTTTGATGACTACAACTTGTTTGGCTTACTTGAAAAGCCTAAAATCATTGTCCTTTTTCTTTTCCGGTTTGAATTGAAGGTAACAGGAAGGGAGGTCTGAACATCACTTCATGCTTGAACTTTGAGGCATATGGTTTGCATCCTAAATGAGCTGTGGAAGTGGATTGGATTTTCAATCTGTCTTCTATGGGAAAAACAGTGAAAGGACTGCTCGAAGAACTTCTTATTGATAAAACTAAACAGGGAGGAGTTATTTAAAAATATACAAGGATTGGTTTTTGTTCTTGGTGGCTTTCCTTTTGAAAGGGTTGGATAATCTAGTGGTTAGTTTTATACTGATGTAGTGTGACTAGAGCGATATGCTGTGCAGGATGGTCGCTTTCCTAGATGTCATGAAAAACTAGGGATGGTGATCTGACTTCTAAGCCTTGGAGCATTCCGGCTATATTGCTACCTATATTTGGATGCCAAACCGTACTGTAGCTTACTCCGACAAACATAAACCGTTGGAAGAGAACTGTGATGATTGACTTGCACTGAACTCCGCATCTTACCTCCTGGAAGTTCTCAAGTGATCACTTATCCGGATTTGTTCCCTTGACTCAACTCGTGTCGTGTGACTCACTATTGTCTTGATTGATTAGCACCATGCATTTACTCCTTTTGATACCCCATCCGAATTGGGTTCCACCATGAACTATAACTCTTAGCTTCTAAGGTCTACATAGATACAAGTAGGTGTCAGATGCTATATTCACACGAACTCCATACATATGGAATTATCATACTCATCTGAACCTGGACCAGCATTAACATCGAGAATAGTCCATAGTGAGACTAATACTGTAAGGACAAAACATCAATAAACAGTACTTATTAACAAATTTTCTGTCTCCTTAGCCAATTCATATGCCTTTAACCTTTGTTTTGGCATTCAAAAAATAGTCAGGTTTAACAAGCACCTTGCTTCTGTCTGTGTTACTCCATGAATTTTAAGTAGTAAACGATTATCAGTATAGCATCTTGCAAAGCTTTTGATGCAGGATCTAACTGTACTTACTGTATGAATTTCCAACGGGCTATGTAGTGAGCTTTGGACTGTGATGTCTTCTTGTCATGCAAAATATTATATAGCCCTGGGACCAAATTTGCATGTCACCCTAGGAATTACTAGATCTGAGTGGAAGCCACTTGTGCCCACCGGATGTTCGTAGTGCATCTGCTTGTTGTTGCATCCCTCTTAGGAGACTTTTTCTTATGAAAACCCAATGCATGGATTTATGATGCCGAGAAAATGCTTCACGCAATTGTGTTTGTTTTACGGAGAGATGTTATAATGCGGTCTACAGGGAGTAGCTATCCAAATTTGCGTTCTTCTATGGATGAGGTGACATTTACATTTGCTGTCATTTACTATTGTAATTGTTAATAACTGTTTGTTTATGCTTTCTCTTTCAGTGATATATACTGAAGACGCTAGAGTTGGTGAAAAATGTGGGAGAGGATGTGATTCGGATGATAACTAGGAAGGACATTGAAGACATGTCTGCAAGACTATCATGGGGTTATCTCAGGCTCTCACGAAGGGGGACGCTAATGCTATAGAAAAGGCAACTGATCCTGGCGATAATACTAAAGCTTGCGGTAGAGAGTCCAACTCAGATACAGATGTAGATGAAGATTCGGAAGGAAATGAGTCAGCTTCCAAAACCGAGGTGCTGGCTCTTGTTGACAAGAAGGCTTCTAGGAAGGAGAACAAAAAGAAGGTCAAAGAAGAAAAAAGGGAAGCGAGGAAAGACAAAGTCTCCAAGACTGCGAAGAAAGAAGGAAGAAGTTGGCGAAAGCCCATGGGACTGGGTAGTTCGTTTATGGTAGTGGTATTAATATACATATCCGGCATTTCTCAATAGAGAGTGAATCACGTATCGTATAAGTTTAATTTACTGGATCTGTAGATGGCTTTACACTTTTCAGTAGTAGCCCAATTTTAGCTTAGAGTAAAGCGAGAGGGATAAGATAAGTTAATGTTGGTCTTTAATTGTGTCAGGGTATCATAATTAGATGGTGTAGGTATATTGTTCCAAGGTAAATAGTATAGCAGCTTCTTCTTTTGTTCTTGTTTTTTCCTATCTTTTTGCCAGTTATTATAAGGAAGGAGGCCTTAGTAGGAGTTGGTTATGACCTAATCAAATCCTGGCTCCGATCTACTATCAATAGTTAGATACCCTAAGTGATTTTAGTTTGATTTTTTCACATACTTTCTGAGGTGAGAAAATGAGCAGTTTTGATCTGTTGGATTGAAAATGCTCGGCTGGCTTGGTTTGGAATTGCTATCATGAGATTTAAGGCCTATTGCTTTATTGAGGTGAGGGTCAAAGATTGGCAACGCAATCACTAGGCAGATTGTGAAATTTACCAAACCGGGAGATGATGAAGCACTGTTTGGGGAGTCCAATATCGATCGCATTTGTTTGTTTTTTGTGTTACCCAACCTCCGCAACTATTTAGGCAGTGTCATTGGCTGTGACTTCTGATAAACCTTTTAACAGTTGGAGCATTTGGAGCCTTCAAGGGATGATGGGTGACTTTTTGACTCAGAAATAATGATGGATCTACAATAATAGATTATGAAAATCACTACATTTATTACAAACAACATGTGACAAAATTGATACCCAAATATAACATTGTTGAAATTTCAAATATCGGTTGGCAC
Source organism: Eucalyptus decipiens (assembly GCA_014182575.1). Taxonomy (NCBI): domain Eukaryota; kingdom Viridiplantae; phylum Streptophyta; class Magnoliopsida; order Myrtales; family Myrtaceae; genus Eucalyptus; species Eucalyptus decipiens. The sequence goes on from CM024613.1 coordinate 27,297,068, forward strand.
ATCTTCAAATACCTTAACTATCTCTTGAAAACGGTCAGAATCTCGCACGAAAAGACATGCCAAAGCAAGCACTACTAAGAATATATTGATGACCAACCATATGACTAGAGACAGACTCATCCAAAGAAGCAACTTAGAAGCAATAGTCCCGAAATGATATACAAATACCAGTATATTACGTTTCGGCTCGATGGTCCAGTCACTTGGATAAGTGCAACGAGATAGATGACTTCACAAATAATGTAAAATTGTAGAACTAGGGGGCTCAATACTTTGATATGCTGTGAATTGAAATGTCCGATGACGAGCAGTTTGATCGAGGTGAATATAATATGGAATCTCTTGGTTAAGTCGAAGCTTTCTTGTTGTTGATACTGTTGTGGCCGTCCGTTCTCCCTATACCGAATTAGGAAGAAATCAATTCAAAGAAAAACATACTAAAAAATAGAAGGAAAAAAAACAACTTGCTACGAATCCGTCCTCTTAAGGAAAGCCTTTAGAACATTCAAACGAATGTATAAGGTAGTACCTTTCCGATATCACTGGGTGATCGGCCATGCTTTGGAGATGGAGGATCCGAATGACCTCTGAGATAGTTTTTGAGCTTTGTGAATGATTAAGTGGAAGAGGAACTATAAGGCCTGGGCCGTCAGATTACATCAACGGTAGGAATGATTTGGACCGACACAGCAAAATTCCGCGTTCGCTAATGGGGGCCGTCACCATCGGTGGGAATGATTCGAACCGGCATAACCAAATTCCTTTCTTGTCCATGGCGAGGCAACAGAATTTCGGTTTTGGTCAAGTCACAATCCCTTTTCTGCCCATGGCAGGGCAACAAAATTTCGCTATCATTTGATCGTTTTGGCTGTGGAAATAGGCTGAGGCTCTACGATCCACATGTACTGTATACCTCCGACTTAAGTGTACGTATAGTGCGACCGAACATCATAAGACAAATTATTACCCATGAGTTATAAAGTGCATGCAGAAGTGTGTTTGACCCAATTCCGACATCGGCAATAGCCAAATTTTCTTAATTCCCTTTCTGTCCTTGGCGGGGCAACAGAATTTCGGTTTCGGTCTATGGGCAAATTCCCCCAAAATCCTTGTTCGCCCATGGCAGGGTCAACGAAATTTCACTACCATTTCATCGTTTTAGAGATCTATTTGGCTGTGGAAATAGGCCGAGGCTGCACGATCCACAAGTGCTGCATAACATCTAGTGAAGTGAACATGTTGTATGAGCCAACATCATAAGACAATTTATTAAACCATGAGTTAATAGAGTGCCATCATGCAGAAGGGCGTCGGGGGATGAGAAAGGACCGGTTGCCACGGGCGGCAGCATAAAAAATAAAAGCAGCATCGTCACCGGCACTTCGGTTCCAGCAAATGAAATGAAAAATGCAGCTCCATTTCCTTCGCGTATACATGGCTACCGTGTAGAAGAATTACTGCGAATTCAGAATTAAAGGAACATTGTGGTCGTCGAAATGGTCTTGACATTTGGATTGCGGACACTTCGCTTGCGAGTTGGTTTTCTTTCTTTCATCTTCTTGTCACGGAGAGAGGCTATTTCTCTTTCCGATTCTATGAGCACGTAAACAGTATCCGACTATATGTTAGCTGTGTGAGCATACAAAAGTTCAGCCCCATGGATCAAAGCAATGCATGTGTTCTTCGACGACAATGAGTGCTTTTGCTTGAGTTGTTCTTGGAAGGGACTGGATTGGAACCATGGAGTAAGAATATGAAGCTTTGTGGGATGCTTGCAGTTATCTGTTTCAGCTCCCTCGCTTGGGATTGTTGTGAATATATAGGGCGTGTCTATATGGCGAGTCTACATGGGCTCCTACATTTTACTTAATGCAGTTATCGTAATGGATGCACATTGACTTTTTTCTTTAGCTAGTAACATCTAAAACTTTCACAATATATAAACTTTGACGCATAAACTAATACATAGCTCTTTTGTGATTTTCTGAAATTTGGATAATGTTATAAATTCAGGTAGGGAACTTTTTGCTTTGTGCCGAAGTACACACGAACATGACCTTAATATGACGGAGAGGATAACTTGGTGTGTGTTACCAACCATAATCCTTTAGTATGAGAGGGTGGGGTGATGATGTAATGAAAAGCATGTTTCCAACTTGCAAAACTGTCCTAAGACGACCATAACAACAGCACTAATCGGATGAAATTTGGAAATCAGTAGAGCAAAGTACTTGGAATAACCTGGACTAGTAGTACCTTAGCCATGCAATATTGCAATCTATGTTTGGAGGGAAGAGAGAGAGAGAAAAAAAAAGAATATAGTTAATAAAAATCTTTTAGGCGTGGTTTTGATGAAATCAAACAAAAAAGATGAAATTTTTTCATCGTATGAATAGAAAAGACATGTGAAAGGTCAAAATTAAGGGAAGAAGTGTGGACAAAAGGGTAATGCGTCAATGTCAATTAAGGTAATAAATGATTATGTTAGCATTATTTTGTGATTATTTATAATATTTTGATTAATTCACCCGGGCAATATCTCTATTATGTACTAGGCGAATGAGCGGGCATCACATGGATTTAAAATTTTGACTTACTTTATTTTTAGGTCTGACGAAATTTTTTGGTCATGCAACACAATATCTACAAAAGTGTCATTTGAAATTTATACAAAAACTTCAATTTTAGTTACTATATTTGACTCGATTTGGACCTCACTCATTCCCAACCCAACCCAACTCAACTTGGACTTTAATTGCAAATTTTCTTCTTTATACATGGAAAATGGCATAACCAATTAACACAAAATAAACAATAAAAGATTTAGCAAATAAGAAATTACTTAAAAAGGTGACGAATCAATCTTTTAAAATCATACCTCCTACTATTTCACCCGATGCTAAAAGTTTGAACGAACCTAATAAAAGAGTTGGTGCCTAGAAAGATACATGTGATGTAGACTTCTACTCTATAAGTACTAAAAGAACTGAAAATGCTTGATGATTGGAAATTGTTCATATCTATCAAGATTTGTAGCAGTAAGACCGTTGAAATGAAGAAACTTGAATGATTTTGGGTTTAAAGGAGGTTATTGAATTCTGTTCATACGCAATTCTAAGTGGCATCCAAAGGCCTTACATTTTTCTTTCTTGTTGAGGTCCGACTTGGACCGTCTAAGTCCAACTTCCAGATATGCCCCCAAGTTACAGCAACCAAAGAAATGACGTGGCCCGTGAATTCTTTCTTCTTCTTGTTCTTCTTCAGCGCTTTTTTAAAAAATAATTTTAAAGTTTAATAGTTATTTATTAAATATTTGGTTTAAGGATGATTTAAGCTGTAATTAATCTTTCAAGGTGGTCTATTTATGCTAGATGACCATGGGTTGCCAGAAATCTTTTGTATGATTTTTTTTTTTTTTTTGGTTCCGCATTTACACAAGGAAATATCAAAATTTAAAACCATCCATGTAATTTGTGACAAGTGATCCAAAAAAATTATGAATTTACCAAAATAAATTATTAAAATCACTCCCTACCTAGCTTTTTAGATGTTCCTCGGAAAGACAAAATGAAGAAAAGAAACGTGTGACTAGTAGAGTAGTGACGTTTCTATATCTTAACTTAAATATAATCCGAGTCAATTCCATTTAGATCCAGTTTTAGTTGGTCTTTGATTTTTACAGCTCATTTTAATCAATTCATAAAATTAAAGTGACTAATTTATATTAAACCCGATGCATATGAATTGAAACATGGGTAAGTGGACCCATTTTGTTAGCTTTAGACGAAAAAAAGAACAATTAGGCCAAGGAAAAGATGAAATGATATTAAAGTGACCGTGTACATGACGGGACAATAAAGTAAGGTTTAGCATATTCAGAAGGGGCATATGTTAACCTTCTTTTTTCCCAATATCGATGTTACTTATTACAAATAGCGTACAACAAAATCCAGAAACAAATATAGAATAATCAAACTAAACTTGGGAAGATAGCACATCCTCGAATAGTTGAATAATCTCTCGAAGGTAGTCGAAACCTTGCCTAAGCAAACCGAATGCTGTCAAAGCAAATACTAGCAAGCACATATTGATCAGAGACAGGCTCGTCCAAAGAAGTAATTCGGAGCTGAGAGTTCCAAAAATGATATACAAGCACCTGTATATCAAGTTTGGGCAAATGGGCCCAGTCACTTTGAACAGCGTTATGAGATAAATGACTTCACAAATAATATAAAACTGTAGAATCGCCAGACTCAACGTCTCGGTATGCTGCGAATTGAAGTGCCCGATAACAAGTAACTTGAATGAGATGAATATAATGTGGAATCTCTTGGTCGAGTCAAAACTTTCTTGTCGTTGCTCATACTGCTGTGGTTGTTCGTTGTCCCTATATTAAATGAGAAAAAAAAAGATAGATTGGGAGGAGAAAAGAGACCGACTGTTTTATCACGTTCTTAACAGAGATATGAAGGGCATATTGACACGAATGAACTACATACCTTTCTGGAGTCGCTGTTGGATTCGGCATGGCTGTGGAGAGGGAAAGCTGAGTGCAGGAGAAGGAGGAGGATTCGAAGAGCAGGAAGAGACTTTGCCGGTGCCCAACCCCTCGCTTGAACGATTTCTCATCTCTCGAGCTTTTGCTCGGCGTGTTGGGCGTGAAGTAAATGGCCTTGGTCGCGCATCTTATAGACAGAGTCCCCCGCGTGAGCAAAAAGCCAGAGAGAGAGAGAGAGACAATTTTTTGACTTTTGCAGATCATCCGCGATTGAGATAGTTGTACGGTGAGTTCCCCTAAACCGCCCCATCATCTCAACCGTTGATGCCATGCCATCCACGGTTGAGATAGTTTCACCGGAGCCAGAAACTCTCCACTCATGTCCGGGCTTCCCCTTTGGAGGTCCCAAGACTCTTTTCTCTGGTTGCTTGTCTATCCTTTCTATCTATTTCATTTAACTAATTGGCAATGCCTGTATGTGGTTTGTAGTTCAGAGGCATGCTCGATTCTTACATGTTGCTAAATCCCTTGGACCAATCTATATAGCTTGCCTGAGAATGAATTTAAATGGCTCCTTTTTGCTGTTGGGGACTAGAGATTGTCTTCGATGATTACAACACACTTGTCTTGCCTGAAATACCTAAAGTTGCGTTCTCTTTCTTTTCCGGCTTGAAATGAATGCGATGAGCAGGGAGGCTATAACATCACATTATGCTTGAATTAATTGGAGGAGAAAAATTGCGGCAACACTGTTACAACAAGATTAAACTTTGGAGCATAGGGTTAGCATCCTAAATATGCTTATATATGAAAATGAACAAGGAGGAGTTTTTAAGAATATACAAGGATCGGTTTCTCTTTATATTGGCTGTTCTTTGGAAATGGCTGGATAATCTAATGATTACTTTTGTACTGATATAGTGTAACTAGAGCAATATGCTGCTCAGAATGGTTGCTTTCCTAGATCGCATGGTGTCGATGAATTGCCCAAGAAGCTAAGACTTCTTATTGAAGTTCTTATATCCTGCATTCATCATGAGAACAATTATCTATAGGCTTCACTAGCATTTTCTAGAATCTATGTATTGAGTGCTGATGCTTATCGAGTGACAAAGTGCCTGAAACGTATACCTTGTCTCGCACCCCAGTCTACTTGTGGTAACAACCAGATAAACAACACTACTTTGAATCTCCCTTTCACCATCTCCCGTTTCGGCCATCTACACTTTTGAGTTTCACCAACCTCCATAATTGTGATAGAACTTCATAAGAACTTTAAATTGTCAAACTTTTCCACTTCACCAAAAAAAAAAAAATTGAAATTGAAATTCATTCTGTCGTCAATTTGGTTGGCACATGAAGATAACTTTAGATTTCGAGAGTTTCTTTTTGGGGTCAGAACTTTTGACTTGAATAAGCATTTTTTAATATATGGTGTACTGTTACTTTATCTACCACTTCCTTCTGCATCTAAACATGTTTTTGTGGACACTGATTTGCTCTGTAGCTTCTTAATGTGTTGCTGAGTATTTGACTTGCTGAAAGAATGAATTGTATGAACAAAAACTGCAGGAGTGGGAGGGAAGGGTGAATGTTGGCATGTCCAGTACACTGAGAGCTTCAATTCGAGAAAGTGTACAGGACATGACTATAGTCAGAATTAAAAGTACGACCATGCAACTGTTGAGCAGGTAAAGTACATTTTTGTCAAAAGATTAATAAGTTGTGTGCTAGGTATTTTGGTAAAAAGTTTCCATTAACATTCTCCACTCTACAGTTGTAACAGCATCCACAATGAGGTCTCCTTATACTAACTGTTAACTGCTGCTTGGATGATCTCAAGACAATATGTCCCCTGTAAATATGTGTCCGTTTTTAATGATCTATTAGAATTTTTGCCAATATATTCATTGGCCTCTCCCCTCTTGCTTTGCACCTCTATCCCAGGGTCAAATCTTCTAAACTCGGCATGAAGCATGAGTAGAGTTAATTTTCAGAATTTATTGTGCTTCATGGATTTAGATAAACGAACTATAATTATTTTTAGTTAACCATCAACCATCAAAAGTTTTGAAGCTGAAATGAACCCTCTTGCAAGCTTACTCTGTCTCTTTGCTAAATCATTATCATTTTGACTTAATGATAGTTGAGTAAACTCTTTGATGGGTGTATGCATTGGTTCATGCCCCCTGTCGCAATAATTGTGCAGAAGTAAGACCACTTCTAAAAGTTATCTCTGACATGTTCTTGTGGAATTGGTTATGTGGTTGTGCAGGCCATTGATCAGAGTATTGGGATGGTTCTCTTCAAGATGCTCGACTATCAAGTATTTAATGATATAAATGGTCGCATTTCCACTGGTTAAGAAGTATGCTGTCATCTACAGTAAGCAGTACTTGCTACTTCCTTTTTTTACCAATTTATTGTTGTGGAAGTTCTCTACATCATCGCAATTTTACTTATGATTTGTTCGTATTTTTGCTACAACTGCATAGTCTGTTGACCCTTTGGTCGCTCTGACTTTTCTAGGCAAATGTCTATCTGCAACAAAATCTCGTGGGCAAAAATTGTCAATTAAAGTCTTAAAGACTTCAGTGCTGGTGTTTAAGGCTGCGCATGGTAAAATTTCTGTTTCTCAATTTCTCAATTTCTCTGTTCCCCGGAACAGGTTTGGAACAGAAATCCGTTTGGTAACGCAAATTGATTTCTCTGTTCCCCGGAATAGAAATCTGTTTCAGAAATTGTTTTGGGTGAGAAATCAGAAGCTAAAAATTTTAGCTTCTCTATTTCTGAAGTAGAAATAGAAATTGTTTTTCTATCCACCCCTCTTCTTCAAAGAAAACACGTCGACTCCTTTTCTCTTCTCGAAATAGAAATTTTGAGTCGTTATCAAACGGGTTTCTTTGCTCAGAAACTCGTCCGGGAAATAGAAATTGAGAAATTGATTTCTGGCCAGAAATCAATTTCTGTTTCAGAAATTTTACCATGCGCACCCTAAGTAAGTGTGATAATTTTTAGTTGTTTGTAAGGCGCTTTCATGGGTGTTCGAAAGTGCAAAACTGCATTTCCCTACAAGTTTGTGATATTTATTCTTTCTCAAATTGACAATTGATATACGGGTTCTGTTTGTTGTGATGGCAGTCTCTGCTAGATTGTGGAGAATGTTGGCTTGTATCATTTGATAGTTACTTCTTTTTTTCCTTATGGTAGGAGCTACTGTCAGTTTTTTTTCTTTATTATTTGGCCGAAGGGAGCTATTTGTTTTCAATGTGATTTTACTTCAATACAAGAATATTGATTCTGTAGTGGTGTCTCGTGCATAAAGTTTCGTGGTACGTTTTCCCTTTCTATTTCTTCTATTTGTTATTGTATCATTTTCTTCCATTGTGGGATGAGGCCATGGACACTGCTTCCTTTATGTAAAAGAGTTACAAATCTGAGATCTCAGGCATGCTCTGTGCCAAGAAAAAGATTTGCGACTATATCTGCCTGTCCTCTCTTCTTTCTTTCGTCTCGCTCTCCTCCAGTGTTATGGGCCCTCAATGCTTTTAAACACAGAAGTGAGAACCTTCAGTTCTTGATCTATTTCATCGAGTTAATGAAGTTGATTTGTTCTTCTGTTACCAAATGGTCTTAATATTAGATGACTCTGAAGTTGATATCTTGAAAATCTACAGATGGTGGTCTGACTTCTAAGCCTTGGAGCTTTCCAGCCATTTATCTACCTATATTTGGATGCCAAACCATCTTGTAACTTACACCCACAAACATAAACCATCCGAAGAGGGCTGTGATGATTGCCTTGCACTCAACTCTGCATCTCACCTGCTGGAAGTTCTCAAGTGAGGACTTATCCGGATTTGTTCCCTTGACTCAACTCATGTCGTGCAACTCACTATTGCCTTGACTGATTAGCACCACGCATTTAATCCTTTTGATACTCCATCTGAACTGTTTTTCACCATGCGCTGTAACTCTTAGCTTTCTTAGGTCTATATAGATAGCAGTAGGTGTCTGATGCTCTATTCACTCAAACTTCATACATATGGAACTATCATACTCATCTGAACCTGGACCAGCATTAACATCGAGAATAGTCCATGGTGAGAATAATAACTGTAAGGACAAAACATCAATAAACAGTACTCATGAACAAATTTTCTGTCTCCTTAGTCTTTTGGTTTGCCTTTAACCTTTGTTCTGGCATTGAAAAAATAGTCGGTCTAACAAGTCCTTTCTTCTGTCTATGTTACTTCTTAAATTTTAGGTAGTAAATGATTATCAGTATAGCATCTTGCAAAGCTTTTGATGCAGGATCTAACTATACTGAGTGTATGAATTTCCAACAGGCTATGTACTGAGCTTTGAGCTGTGATATTTTCTTGTCATGCAAAATATTATGTAACCCAGGGACCAAATTTGCAAGGCACCTAGGAATTACTAGATCAAAGTGGAAGCCACTTGTGCCCACCGGATGTTCATAGTGCATCTGCTTCTTGGTGCACCCAGTTTTTACTTCTCTTGGGAGACTTTTTCTTATGGAAACCCAATGCATGTGCTTATGATGCTGAGAAAATGCTTTACGCATTGGTTTTTTGTTTTGCGTAGAGATGTTATAATGCAGTCTACAGGGAGTAGCAATCTAAATTTGCGTTCTTCTTTGGATGAGGTGACATTTACGTTTGCTGTCAATTATACTATCGCCTCAGTTAATAACTGTTGATTTATGCTTTCTCTTTCAGTTATATATACTGAAGACACTAGATTTGGTGAAGAATGTGGGAGAGGATGTGATTCGGGTAATAACTAGGAAGGACACTGAAGAAATGTCTACAAGACTATTATGGGGTTATCTCAGGCTCTCACGAAGGGGGACACTAGTGCTATAGAAAAGGCGACTGATCCTGGCAATAATACTGTAGCTTGCAGTAGCGATTCCGAGTCAGATATAGATGTAGATGAAGATTCAGAAGGAAATGAGTCAGCTTCCAAAACCGAGGTGCGGGCTTCTGTTGACAAGAAGGCTTTTGGGAAGGAGAACAAAAAGGTCAAAGAGTTAAAAAGGGAAGCGAGGAAAAACAAAGTCTCCAAGGCTGCGAAGAAAGAAGGGAGAAGTTGGCCAAAGCCCATAAGAGTAGGAAGTCGGCCGTGGTATTAATATACATGTTTTTCGGCATTACTCGATAGAGAGAGTGAGTCACGTATTGCATAAGTTTAATTTACTGGTTGTGGAGAAGGCTTTGCACTTTTCAGCAGTAGCCAAGTTTTAGCTTGGAGTAAAGCCAGACGGATAAGTTCATTTTGGTCTGTATTTTGTCAGGGTATCATTATTAGATGGTTTTGGTATATTGTTCCAAGATAAATTGTATACCAGCTTCTTCTTTTCTGTTTTCTTCCCCTTCTTTTTGCCAGTTATTATAAGGAATTGGTAGGAGTTGGCTATGACCTAATCGAATCTCAGTTCCGACATCTTCTGTGATTCTAGTTTGATATTTCAACATACTTTGGGTGGTGGGGTTGGTTTATCGAATTCTTGGCTGCCTTGTTTTGGAATTGCTACCCTGAGATTTTAAGGCCTATTGCTTTACTGAGGTGAGGGTCAAAGACTGGCTATGCGATCATGAGGCAGATTGTCAAATTTTCCAAACCTGGAGTTGATTAATCATTGTTTCCGGTCTCCGATATCAATGGCATTTATTCGTTTTTGGCGTCACCAACCTCTTGACGACTGTATAGGCAGGGTCATTGGCTGTGAGTTCTAATAATAACCTTTGGACAGTTGGAGCCTTCGGGGACAGTGGGGTGACTTTTTGACTTAAAAATAATCATGGTTCTACAAAAATATATTAAAATCATAAAATTTATTACAAACCGCATACAACAAAATCGATATCCGAACCCAGCATATTGTTGAAATTTCAAATATCGGTTGGCATGTTGTTAATTAGCTGAATAATCTCTTGAAAATGGTCATATTCTCGTGTGAGTAAATATGCCAAAACAAGTACCAACAAACACACGTTGACAATCAACCACATAATAGGAAACAAGCTCGTCCAGAAAAGCAATTGGGAAGCGAGAGTCCCAAATATGATGGACAAGCACCTAAATATCAAGTTTGGGCTTGAAGGTCCGGTCACTTTGATTAATGTTACGATATAGATGAATTCACAAATGATATAAAATAGTAAAATTGAGTGGCTTCATATCTCGATATTCTGTAAATTGAAATGTGCAACGATGAATAACTTGAGCGAGGTGAATATAATGTGATATATCTTGATCTAGTCAAAATTTTCTTGTTATTGGTGTTGTTGTGGTTGCATGTTCTCTTTATACTGAATTAGAAAGAAATTACTTGGAAGAAGCATCAAATTTCGGGAGGAAACTAGCGACTAATCTCGCTTTAAGTAGAGCTTCAAGAACATATTTAAACGGACGTATAAGGTTATGACCAAAACAAAAAAAAAACGAATGTGTAAGGTACCTTTCAGGTCTTATTGTGGAGACGTGGGAACCGAATGAATTCTGGGATTGTTTTCTAGCTTTGTGAATGAGAAGGGGAGGAGGCACTAGGGGTGTGCGTGGTCCGGGCGGGCAATTCCCGACCTAGAACCGGGAACCGCCCGCTAAGGATCAGTTTCGAAAAATTGGAACCGGGATCCACCCGTTTGTTGCATGGATCCACCCGTTTGTTGCATGGATCCACCCGAGAACCGGACCGCCGGTCCGGTCCGGTTCCCGGGTGGATTCATGGAACCGGTCTCACTGACCACAAGATGAAAATCTTAATTAGTTTCAAATAAAATCCGAGAAATGATATTCTTATATAAAAGGCCAACATTCTGCTATAACCTCGACAAACAAATCTAGAAAAAAAATAAACAAAAGAACTAGGAAAGACCATATTGGAGTTCAAAGACTCACCGGAAGAGAATTTTGTCCGCAAATACTTCGGCTACTCTAAAACTTCCATAAGCTGTAATAGTGAACTACTACTATAAGATATGACAAGGAGTGTGGGCAAGCAATTCAGATTGTCAGCCTCCACAATGAAACTACACTTCGCAGTGACTAGTAAGTTAGACAGTGTTCAAACAATTAAAGTGCTCCACTTTGTATAACCTCATGTCTATATTAGATATGCTGCGAATACTAGCAGAAAATGTGGGGACGTTGGGATGAAACCACACCATCGATGCCAAGTCATCGTCAAGCCTCTCTATTACCAACAAGCTCCAAGGCCTCATCCACTAAAAACCACTACTTGCAGATCTACTGAAAAAGCATTCTAGTCCAAGACGTACCTAACGACATCGCGAGTCAAATTACTTCCTCAAATGCCTATTATACTCGCATCACTTGCATCATCGTAGCAACTTGCTCACTCAATCACAAGGATGGATGAGGCACGTATTTCAAACACTCCATCTGACTCATCGAATTCGGTTTTGGTGGTGCATTCGCTTTCGACAATCGCGTCCAACTACAAACAAGGGAATCGGCAATGTCCCCTGGCACGCGCGACAGCAGAGCACGACCAAATTCACACTCTCGACGCGACAAGAAACCGAGGAACGAGAACAAAAAAGAAAAGAAAAACAAACGGGAGGGCTCAGGAGACTCACGGGTCATGGCGTATTCCTCGAGAGGGATGGTCTTCCGGTTGTGCCTCTCCCTGGCCTCCGACTACCGTGGCAGCGAAGTGAGCGCGAGCGTGAGCGGCAGCAATAGTGAAGAGATCAAGACCGCGAGCCTCGAAAGCGCCGCGAGCCGGAGGGGCGAGCTGCCGCGACATCCGGCAGCCGGTTCAAGGTTGCTGCTGGACGGAGAAGACAACCGTTGAGGGCGGTTGGTTTGCGGAAGCTCTGGACCGAAAGAACACTTCAACCAGTAAACCGGAGAGACACGGCTGCTAAGTGCTAACGCTATCTAGGGTTTGTTTTGTTTTAGTAATTTTTTTTATATTAAAAATTAATCAGTCCGGTTCGGGTGAGTGGATCCGCCCGTGAAACCGAGAACCGGACCGGTACCGCCGGTTCCGGGCGGTTCCGGTCCGGTTTCAGGCTGTCCGGACAGGTATCGATTTTTTTGTGCACTCCTAGGAGGCACTAGCGGTCGCTATATATGTACCATGTTTCCATCCTACCTTCTTGACTTTTGCAAAAGTTCATCCCTCATGTCGTGCCACGTGGCAAATCCTTTGAGCACGAAATGTGGACCAACTTTTGCAAAGGTCAAGAAACAGTAAATTATTTAGTGTATTAAATGCCAGGTTTCCAATCTTTCTTTGTCTCGAATATTCTGCTCTGCATTGGTTTACCTACGTATTGAATTGTCCGATATTACGACATTCCTTTTTGTCGGTGGATCAATGGATGCAACAATCTTTGGTCGTCGGCACTGGGCAAATTCCTCAAATTCCTTTTTTGCCCATGGCAGGGAAATAAAATTTCGGTACTATTTGATCGTTTTAGAGATCTATTAGGCTCTGGAAATAGGCCGAGGCTCCACGTTCCTCATGTTCCATGTAACATCTCATAAGTGTACAAGTTGTATGGGTCAACATCATAAGACAATTTGTTAGCCATGAGTTAATAAAGGGCATCATGCATAAGTGTGTCATGGAATGAGAAAGGACCTGTTGCCATGAGCAACAGCATCGCCATCGGCACTTGGTTCCAGCAAGTGAACCGAGAAATGCAGCTCCATTTCCATTGCGTATGCACAGCTACGGTGTAGGAGAATTATTGTGAATTCGGAATTAAAGGAACATTGTTATCATCGAAACAGTCTTGACATTTTGATCATGGACACCACGTTTACGAGTTGGTTTTCTTTCTTTCTTCTTGTCACGGAGAGAAGCTATTTCTCTTTCTAATTCTATGAGCTCATAAACAATAATCAGCATGCGACTATTCCTTAGTTGTGTGAGCATACAGAAAGTTCAGCCTGATGGATCAAAGCAATGCACGTGTTCTTCGAGAAAGTGTTTTGTATATCAATTACATGGCTAATATTAAATATAAATTCGAATATATAGCATCTTTTAAGGGCTTGTTTGATTAAGCTTTCTTTTTAAATGATAAAAAATAAATTTGTACTTTTAAATCCTATTCAAAATGCTGAAAATTACATATAAAAAAAAATGTTCTGCCGATGTACTTATCAATATTTGTATTGTGCGAGAATTTTAGGTATCTCGATTATAAAAGTGTTAAAATGCACTTATCCCAAATGATTTAGGAGGTTTTAATTTTTTTTTTTTGTAACATTGACGAGGGAGAAATTTCGGCCAAAAAAAAAAGAGAGAAAAGGGGCCACTTGGTGGAGAGAAATTGTCTGTTGGCCATATCTAAATCATTTCACTTCGAGTGAGGAAGTACAATCCAAATTGATGGCTCTTTTTTATTTTTTTTTGGAAAGGTTCTGATGAATTAATGCTTTTTTTTTTTATTTATTGGCGTTGAGATTATTAATGCTTAAATGCATGATTCCATCAGCGGATTATTCAGCATGCCACATAGAATACTAGAATTTAGCATTATTAGATGCCCTATTAATATATATCTAAATTTGGAAAAGAAAGGGTTCAACATTTCAATATAGAATACTAGCTATCAGTCAAAAGTGTCATTATTACATTTCTATAGAATAAAAGAAAGTCGTAATATAATAAATCGACCTCGAGGAAAAGAGAATTTGGGTGCAAAAGTACTAGAAGAGCAATAAAGCAAAGAATAAAAATATTTTTCTATTCTTTTTAAGTCTAAGTAACAAAAATAAAAGATTAGAATTTCAACAAGTTAAAAAACACGAACAACTATGTTTTAGAAAGAAAGAAAGAGAGATTAACGATGTATTTACAAAAAGAAATTTTTAAAAAAATGAACAACTATCATTAAGACCCCCTTTCATCCGAAAAAAACAAAAAAACAAAAAAAAAAAAAGAGGACAATTTCTTTCCTCCCCATGTTCTTCCCCTTTCTGCCTCTAAGTTCTCTTTTTTACCTTTCCTACCCAGGATTGCTTCCGCGACGACAGATTCACGGGCACGCTTGGCAGTCGCCGGGCAGTCTGACAGACACAAGTGGCTCCACGGCGGCGGCGGCGGCATCAGCAGCACCGCCGACTCTGCCGCCGCCCGCTCCCTCCCTCCCTCCCGGGGAACGCTGCTCCCGCAGCACGACTCCGCGTGGTCGACCCGGCCGGCGCGGGCGAGGTTGGAGCGGAGGGAGTTGGGAGTGACCTCATGGGTCTGGGTCTGGGCGAGGTGCCGCCAGATCCGGTTCTCCATAGCCATCTTCTGGGAGCAAACCTGTTCGGTTTCCCCATCTTCTGGATTTCTTCGTCTTTGTTTTTTTTTCCTTTTCTTTTAAGTAACCCTTTCAATTGCTGCTTCAACTCTCATTTCGAGCGCACTGGAATGGCGATCGCGTCTTCACCGTCTGGTTTGGAGTGAGAAGCACCGCCTCTGTTCAAACGGCTCCTGGACGTACCCCTCCACCACCTTTGCCTCCATGCTTTTTGCAGACTCGGCGCGAGCGACTCGATGCTCGTGTGGTCTACGAGACCCTCCGGGGCTGTCAACTCTGGTCGCTTCCCCGGTGAATGAAAAGCCTGCGGTCTCCCCCATTTCTGAAGTTGCGGCCGACAAAAAGCGAAGCTTTCTGGTCACGATCACGACCGGCGAGAACCGTGCAAACAAAAAGATCATCAGAAGCGAACAATATAAAAACGGGGACAACGCGAAAACAACGATACCATGAGTTCAGATCTGGAAGCCATGCCTTCGGTGCCACATCCGTCGTCTGGACCTCGAGCTTGCCGCCAAGGCTCAGGGCCATGGACAAGCCTCGCGAGCCGTGGATGAGCCATGCTTGCGGCTCTAGAGGCACGACCACAGTCCAGATCTGAACGGGCAAGGACTGAGCCGAACGCGAGCGATGGCAAAGGGGTAGGTTGAGTCGACTGCAAGTGACGCCGAAGTGGTGGAGATGCTGGCCAGATTGAATGGTCCTCTGTGATGGAAGAGGAAGCGCCGGCGGCCATGGAAGACAACCCCAGTTCGGCAGAGAAACTCCACGTCCCACCGTGCGCCCCGCCCAATCAGGATGCGACACGCGTCGCCACGTGGAGCCGGGTCCCGCTTTTTCTTGGAGCCAAATTTTTTGCCGCTGTCCTTCTCTCTCTTCATTAATGACATGACTGCGTCCTTTTCTCCTATTTGCACGCAAGCCGTCCCTTCCCCTTCCCCTTCCCCTCGCGTTCTCTTTCAAAATTTTTTTTGTTCTGCATTTTTCTCCATGAAACCTGCAACCTCATCTCTCTCGACCAAAAAGCTCGCCAGTTGCCTCCAAGGTTGGCCGCGTCTACCGTCGCCGTCGGGAACCACTCGCTCCGAACAACTCTTCCGGTCGTGGCTGGGTGGGTCCCGAACTCTAACCATCTTCGCCTCGGCCTCTAAGGTGAGCGCGGACTCCCAAAAGCCCGCTGGTCGCCCTCCGAGCTCGGCCGCCTCCGCCATCGTCGCCAGGAGCCACTCGCTCCGAAGAGCCTCGCCGGTCGTGTTTGGGTCCCAAGCTTTGACCATTTCTGCCTCGGTCTCTTCGACGATCGCGTACGCTCAAAATCCCAGCCGGTCGCCTTCGAGCTTGGCCACCTCTGCCGTTGCCGTCGAGAGCCATTCACTCCCAAGAACCCCGCCGATCGTGGTTGGGTCCCGACCATCTCTGCCTTGGCCTCTTCGGCCAGCGTGGACACCCAAAAGCCCGCTGCTTGCCTCCAAGCTCGATCGCCTCCGCTGTCACCACCAGGGTGCTACTCGGTCCGAAGAGCCCCGCCGGTCGTGGCTGCGTCCCAAGCTCTAACCTTCTCCGCGTGTGCCTCCTCGGTGATCGCCGACACCCAAAAGCTCACCGGGCGCGTCCAGCAAGGATTGAGGATTGGTTTTCAAAGCATTGGGGAGGTGGAACCAACAGTTCTATAAGAAGAAGCAGCAGCAGCAGCAGCAGCAGCCGGCGTTGATGCAGCGAGCCCTTCTCCAGCAGCAGTCGCTCTACCACCCAGGCCTCTTGGCTCCTCCTCAGGTTCCTCGCCTTCCCCGTCTCCTCTCGTGTTTGATGTCTTTTGCTTTGGAGCTTCGCGAGCCGTGGAAATTTCGATCGTTTGAGTGGATGCGTCTCGATCGCAATGATTCCGGGCGTTCCCGTGGGGGTTGGGGGGGTGTTGTTTGATCCGAGGAAGATGATGGAGCGTGAACAGTTTGGTCGCAATCTAATTTTTGTCGTCTTGTGGGATCGGGCTGTGTTGTCGGACGAGGGATTGAGGTCGCGGGGAGTGGTTTGTTTGTTTAAATTTTTTTCTTTTGCAGCTAAGGTGGGCAGTGCTTGTCCTTGGATACCCTTGAGCGCGTGTTGTGCAGTTGCTTGTTACATGTTGTGAAGACATCTTTCATAGTAGATTAGTTATCAGAAAGAAGGCAGGAATGCGGTAGAGCTTCTTGTCTTTCATTGTTTAGTTCGATTTGTTAAAAAACAAATGATCTGTGCAGATTGTAGAGTTCGCCAGTTGCCGCTACCCATAAGGTACTGAGGCTAGTGCGAGTAGCTGTTGTTGTTGGCCTTTTCTTTTATCAGGAAATATATATATGTATATATATATGCATATATATCTACCTATACAGCAAAATTTATTGTCTAAAAATTGGAGTTCGAGACTATTGTCTCGGTAATTATATCTACCTATACAGCAAAATTTGACTATCTCTCCCATGGAGTTGATTAATGATGCTTATGTGTCCATCCTTTTCGAGATTGACTTCACTAGTATAATGTTAAATGCATTAGATGGAGTTATTGGGAAGCATCTTTTGCTTCTCTTTAATGGCTGTAGTTGGTGGCTTATTGCCTGCTAGTAACTTGTAGCAAGTGGATGGGTAAGAAGCTGATAATCAAGGGCATTGCCACGCGCGCGCGCACGCACTCTGCCAAACTGAAACTAACATATGTTTGCCTTAATTATGCGCTGTTCATTTTGCCTGAAATTCCTTTTTGTGGCCTGTGCAGATGTCGTTGTGGCACCTCCCTTTGTATACATTGACCAGGTTAAGAACTCATTAACGCCACGGATTGAGATAGCTTCTCGAAACTATTGGACTGGGAAAGGTGGAGCTTTCACTGGAGAAATCAGGTAGGTTGCTGTTACTTGTTGATACACAAGAAACCAAAGCCAAGGTTTTCTCCGTGTTTTTTCTTCACTTTTATTGCCTTCTCTTCATGGAAGTTCATCCTGGTTGAAAGAATTCCAGTCTGCTAGGTCCCATGATATCATATGCATAAGTGATAAAGTTGGGACATCATGTCTTGTGAGTGATTAACTTCGTTGGTGTTTGAAGATCCTGCTCTAGGAAAATAATTATAATTAACAAGCCTACCACAAGTGAACTGAGGTGTTTTCATTTTAAAAGTCAATAAGGTAATTGAAATTTCATATTTTTGCATATGTAAGGAGAGGTGAAAATAGGGAATACTTCCATAGAATGTATCCTCAAGAATGATAATTGGTTGAGGATTTTGTTTTATTCCATGTCTAGTGCATTTAGTCTAAATATTTGGTCTTTCTTTGTCCCTGGAAACTTTTAGATTATCCTTTTTGTGAAGCTCCTTCTAGGCGCTAGGTCATTGTTTCTCAAAACTTTGTTTACCATGTTTAAGATGTTATGATGGATCATGAAGATCTCAGAAAGCTCCCAATAAGATGTTATGATTGACCTCTAACCCTCCCATTCCCAAGCCATTGTTCAAGTTTTAATTGATACTTTTTGATGCATTCTCCTGTTATATAATCAGGATCGTGACAATCCATATATCCTACAACAACTTGGTTACTGGAGAAAACCTGTATAGCAAGCTTTCTCTTGTTGATTCGGCCTCTTTTTACTCGTGGGCTAAAGTGAAAGGCATTTGACTTGTCTGCTTCCTCTATCGTTTTCATGGGCTGTATTGGCTTTTCATATGTGGAGGCTTTTACTCCAATGACTAAGTTTTTTTCTTATATTTTTGGGTGATTATGCAAGGTGCTCTTCAGTTTACTTCTTTCTTTTGGTAAGGATACTTTCTCAGATTTTTGACATGCTTATCATTCTTTTTAGATATCAAGTCCATTATCGAAAGGAACCGCAAACATGCCATCTCGGTACGTTTCTGAGATGAAACTTGCTTTTTGTGATTCTAGCCTACACCATGTTTCACATTGTCCATTCTTCCATTGTCGGTTTTTCCAGGACAAGTAACAACAATGTCGGACGTACTCTGGATGTTGTTCCTTCGCCATTAAGTGCTGAAAAGTCTGCCAGTTCAGTTGCTCTGGTCAAAGCAAGTTCTGAGAAAGTTAAAACTAGACCAGCAGGAGAATACCTGACTGCAGGTGCTGCGTGAGGCAAAATGCTGCTCGGAACTGCTCTAAAACTTGAGAAAAACAAGCCTGTAATCCCAAAAAAGGATTAACTGTTGCCGAAAGTCGAGAGAGTTCTCTTCAAACAAGACAAAGCCAATGTCATGCTTCTACACAAGATAAAACATGTTGGATTTTTTCTTTCTCAGAATTTGTTTTGTGAACGCAAACATGTGTCCTATTAGCTTAGTAGTTGAAGTATGAATTGTAAACATTAGAAGGATGAAATATTCATTTGTTAATGTAAGTAAATTTCATCTTGGTTTCTTTACTTACTTTGTGTAATGAGAGATTCATTTGTCAATTGCAATATGAGGAGAATTTTGATATTTAATTTATGAACGTGGCATCTCCATGAAGACTTTTCATGGAGACGAGAATTCAATAGTTCAAGAGAACAAATTATAAATTCAAAGTGCAATTTCAAGAGTTGATCTCCGTCGTATGTTGTTCAACTTGTTCTCACGTTAACCCATCTTTCATTTGGGGAAAAAGTCAAATTTGCACAAAGAAGTGAGTGGCATCAATGTGATTCAAAATTCAAAGTGCCAAGTTTCAACAGGAGTTAATAATCACATTATGAACGAAATCGTTCATTACATCAAGTCTTGTGTATTGATTTAACAAGGGAATTGATATCAGGTTAAACACTTCATAAACCTGCAAGAGTAACTCCACATTTAGAAGCTCAACCACAAGTTCTGGGAAATCTATGCCGCATTGGCAGGACAAATGAAACCGGAGCTTGAAGATAATGACCATGGAAGTAGAGAAGAAGCAGGACATCGGGAACACCATGTCTCCTGATTGATTATCCTTGGTTGATCACTTTCTTCTTTATTAATCACGAGCACTATTCTCTAATAACAAAGTTAATTGAATAAGCATTGAACCAACATGAAAAAGCCATTTCATATTTATCCAAGGCTCGGATGTCACCAAAACAAGGATCGCTTGCAAATTCGGATGCCGGGAATATCCTCCAAACCCATTTTCAGTGCTAGTCTTTCGGAATAGCACAAGAGGATTTTTCAAACCAATGGACTTGCAAAATCAGTTGGCTAGCTCCACAAGTGTTGTTTTGTCCCTCCCAATCTCCCTGATCGAGTTATAGTAGCCAAAGCCAAGCATGATATGCTGCTTCTTTAAAACTAGTATCAACTTTTGCCATTAAAGTCCTCCATCTGCAGTAGAGAGAACATTAAGCATGACAAAAAGGAAAGGCAAGCCAAACTGTCAAAAGCCAGAAGAGAAGCATCAACGGAATTGCTCTTTTGATAATGAGTAAAACCATCATATTGCTCATCCCGAGAAAAAGGAAGAAACTGAAGTTACTCCAATCAGGTTCCATGAGCAAAATTTACATAAGCATACAATTAGCAAAAGAAGATTGAGGCAGATGAAAACCATGACTTTGACATCTGGATGCACAGGTTGTACAGGGATTCTATTGATGTTCAGATCTTTCGCTTCATCCAACAAATATTCTATCAATGGTATAGCTAGAATGGGATTCTGGCTTTGATTCCCAAGGATCGTCATATATGTGAGTTCGGTAAAGTTGAGGCTTCCTAGAATGCATCTCTCTAACACATATCCTCATTTTGCGAAGAAGTAAATATACAACACAATAAATAACCAAGAAGAGATTCTAGAGCTTAGATCTGCCAACTATTATACACTCAGCATACAAGTTCACCGGCCAAAATAACACTATACAGGACAGGGCATAAGTACTTTACCAAAAGCATGACCATAGCCATTGGAAAAGTGGTTATCATCTATCTCACAGCAAACAACTGGCCATCTATCCTTTAAACCCATTTTCAGTGCTGTCCTTCGGAATAGCACAGCAGGATTTTTTGACCCAATGGACTCACGGAAGTGGTTGGCTAGCTCCACAGGTGTTGTTTTGTCCATGCTGATCTCTTGATCAAGTTATAGTAGCCAAAGCCAAGCATGGTATGCTGCTTCTTTAAAACTAGTAACAACAGTAAAACCTATGCCAATCAAAGCAACTGCACCATCGTGCATGTGAATGAACATAAGTGACTTGAGTTTGCATTAAAACCTGCCACATGCTTATTGTAGAACGAAGAAAATATACAAAGAAGCTTCTTAAAACAGCATATTGTCATATTCAACTAGATAATTGATGTGTTTAGACGATGGGAACTTGTTTGGTGCCCCATCAACAATCAAGCAAAACACCAACCAAAAAAAAAAAAAAAAAAAATGACAATAGGTAAAAACATCATCTAACCGTAGTCCACCTCATAAGTAGTAAGAAATTGAAACATTGATTCTTTGCTTTTCATTAACACAAAAGATGCAGCTGAAAATCTTACCAAAAAAAAAAAAAAAAAAAGATGCAGCTGAAAAAAAAATCATCTCATAGCAATACTCACTGTCCATCATGGCCATCAAATGCTCGATCCAATCAGGCAAATGCTTTCTAGCACTTTTCTTTCAGGCTTGTTCAAATTGAGGCGGCTCATCTAGATAGTCACAACGTTACATATATGAGCTATATGAATGAACCTTTTTTAGGAATCCGGCAACAATAAGAAAATCAATAACTTCGTTTAGGTTGTGCAGAGTCTGCATAGTATTGACCTTTCCATTAGAATTAAGCTTCCTAGTAACAGCATGGCCCTGTAGTAAGTATTGCTACAAGTCTTGGATGACTAACACCCCATCAGTGCTAGGGTGTTGGTCATCTCTTGAATATGCCTTTTAAATAAACCATGCCCTTCTCACTGAGCTGAAACTCCTTCCTCATCTGCTCAACTTGCTGATCAATCCCCTGAACAACGATCTCCGATAGCGTCTAGTCTTCCGCCACTATCATCTTTACCTTAATTAGCTCCTTCCTCATTGCTCACCTCCATATCAAGGGTTTAGCCTATTCACACATGACTTCCGCTCTTCCAAGATGAGGAACACTAGAACTCAAACTCTTCAATGGAAAACAATCTTCAATTACGCTAAGGGCCTCAATGCAGTGATCCAAAACCAGTTTTTACAAATGTCCAGAACAGTTATTGTAGGAATCAGGCCAACGCTAGCAAGGCCAATGCAGGAGCAAAATGTCAGCAATGCTGCTTGCCCTTGGCTTAGAGTCGTGATCCCTTCAAACCTTTAAACAAGAACATGAAGCAAATTAAATAGCATCCCTTTTAGAACAGAGCATCATGCGTGGTTTGCTTTCATTTGCAGTAACAATGGTGGCAAAAAAACTCAGAAGCGGACACGCTGCCCCCTCCCGGCAGCCCCCGAAGAGCATTTTGTACCAAACCCATCACCACCAAAGAGAAAAGAAAAAATACCAATGTTCATGAATCAAAGCAAGTAAGGTAGAGTGAATTGGTCGATGCTGATAAGGAAAAACAAATGAAGGATGATAACATCGAATGAATTGATCAACCATTTCCATTACTGAATCGCTTGCAGTTTTGGATAAGATCTAATGAGAATCCAAAGCAATTTATATAAGAGAAATCTCGAGATGTACTTATTTTGCATTAGAGGCCGAGGCGAAGGAGCGAGATTGTTATTTGGTAAACCGAAATGAGAAAGGAAACGCGCGTCGAGGCACAACAGACGCCGCACCGCCTCACCTAGTTTCCGCATCATCTTGTCTGCGAGAACGAGGTAGCGCGTGACTCGATCGAGCTTCACGTTGGAATACTCCTGCACTTCGCTCGCCTCTTGTCTCGGTTCCAAGTAATCCTTCCTGCCTCGCAAGCTGCATCCGGAAATCGCTCTTCTCAGAGTTCGGCAACAGAGAAGGAATCGACCGAAGCAAGAAGCAAAAATTCGAAACAGGCAAATCCCCCAACTAAATCGGGAGCCAAAACAGAGCGCGAGAGACGATCGAAGAGTTTCGGAAAAACCTGGACATTGTCCGCGAGCCGCTGGACCTCGGAGGCCAGCAGAAGCTGCGAGGGCGGCGGCGGCGGCGGCGGCGGCGGACGACGAGGGGGGCGCTCGGCTGGTGCTGGTCGTCGGTGTCGAAGGAGGCGGAGGTCGACGACGACTTCCGCGGCTCAAAGCCGCTCTGGACCTTGGAGGCCAGCGGGAAGGGCGGCGAGGAGGCGGCGGCGGCGGAGATCGAGTACCGCCAGATGAGGGGGCGCTCGGCCGGTGCTGGTTGTAAAAGAATAAAATGAAATAGGAAATTAAGAATAAAATAAAATAAAAAATGAAAGGGAAAAGAAATTACATACTAGAACTCACGTGGGACCCACAAAACTTTCAAAATCCCGCGTTTTTTTCTCAATGCAGGTTCTCTTTCTGGTTCCGGTTCTGGTTAATTTCCGACGACGACACAGCGTGGGGGACGACCACACACCCCCATTTCAGTTCATCCCCTCGCTTTCTCTCTCTACTTCTTCCTCTGGGTGGATGGATCCCCACACCACGAACATGCTAAATGCCTGTAAATGGACATTACCGACGCTCCCTCGAAATTACCCAATGCACAATCAGCACAACCGCGTCCAATCTTGTTCATATTTAACCTTCCATCCCCAAAAAAAGGGAGAAAAAAAATGAGGGTAATAAAAAATTCGAGTGAAAATTTTTAAAGATTTCGAAACTTTTAGGAGAGAAGAGAAAGGGAAACTCCGTAAAACAGCAACACGCAGTCCTCTCTGCACGTACCGTCCTCGACGCTCCGGTCGCCGCGATCCGCTCGGCGGTGCTCCTCCTCCTCCTCCGACTCCGACGGCGACCCGCCGCGAATTCCAGAGACAGAAGCCGAAGACGAAGCCCCCCCTACCCCCGCGATCCTCTTCTCCGTCGACGGCGCGAACCCCTGTGCTCGACCCGGCCAGGTATTCCGCATTTCTGTGTACTTCTTCGAGCCGAGAATGTCGACGCGAGACCCTCTGCCCTGGCCTGGTTTTAGAATGTTCGACGTGAAAGCTTAAAAGGGTAGGCGAAGGGACGCCAAATCAATGTTGGGTCCATTGAAATTCGTGGACGGGGACGCGGGGGAGGGAGACTTGGGACGTTCCCATTCGGGTTGCAAAACCAGAGCACGGCGCGTGAGAGATGAAAGGGGACTGAGGCGGACCTGGTTTGGCTCTGGTATGGTAGTAAAGTCCAACCCCAGTTTAAACTAGAGTGACTGGCAAGCATAGTGTTAGTGGCATGACTAGGTGGACTGTTCTCAGTTTCCTGACTCGCTATCAAGGGGTTCACTAATGGCTGAAGGATGAAACGTTTTGAGCAATTGCATTGTGTTCAGCTCTCTCGACTCGATTTGATTTACGCTTTCCTTGATGGGTTCTTGTGCTCCGTTCCTCTTCTGTTCCTGCTCGTAGCTTTTTGCGCTTGTGAAAACGTTGTGTGGGAAGGTTATAACTTAAAGTTAATTTATGATCTTGTCGAGAAATCCTTTTTGTTTCAAGAGCAGTCCTGGTAATTTGAGTGCATAACTTTGGATATGCCTTACTTCATGAAGTATGGAACATGGAATAACTGCAGTGATACAGTGAGATTGTGGTGCCTTTGTTTAGGCTTGCTTAAGAGATGCACTAAGTGGATCTGTGCCTTTGGAATAACTTTTACAAGTATTACAGTGCTTGTTATCTTCCATCTTTAAAATCTTCCATTTGGCTATGGTACTAAAACATTGTCCCTATCGACTTGAATTACATTAGTCCCTCCAGTCAAGTGACTCCAGGTCTGCAATGGAGAAATTGGATAAATTCAGATAGGCTTTTGTGACATGCTCATATATTGGTTATTGCTATTAAAGAGTTCTAGGTCATTATCTTCATCAATTTCAGAGATGCTGTTCCTGTAGTTATGGCAACTGTAAAGTAGGAATATCTCAGGGATAAATTAGGAATTCTGTGCTTTAAGTAATAATGTTAATCTAATTGGGCAGTTCCTTTGGAGAATGAGGATACTTAAGAGTGTTTTCATTATCTACTGACCGATGCTTAATGTTTTGGCTGCATTTAGTAGTGATCTTACTCAAAGAAAGTTAATGATCTCATAGATAGTAGGTTGAACTGTTGGGGTTTACAAAAATTGAATTGCCTTTCTAGGCAAATTGGTACTCCTACAGAGGCTGTACAAATTGCTTAGTCATTTTAGCTTGAAGGCACAGCAATGGCGTTTCTGGTTCCTTATTGATGGAAATATTTGCAAAAACTTCCTTTGAAATTAGTAGCTTCTAATCCTTCCTTATTGGAAAGAGCCTTCAGGAAGAGCGTTGATTGTTTCTGATCCTTTCAATAAAACTGAGGTTTGATGGAATCATTTGAACATCGAGTGTGGTGAGGACAACAGTGTGACAGTTCTAGTTCATACTTTGCCCATTTATTCTCATGCGAGCACATCATTTTTGTGAAACCTGCACACAGTATGGTGTGAAATTTTCAACCGACTTTTGTTTGGATTTTCATTAAATAACTTTTTTCATTAGGACAACCCATATCATTTTGAAGACCAAAAAACATCTTGTTGTAAGTGCTGTTGAGAATTCTTTAATTTTTTCCCTGCCGCTGGGAAAGAATTTCTTCTTCAGTTCAAGTTCATTTGGCGTGCATCCAGTAGGAATTGAACCTACGAATTCGCCAATTATGAGTTGGGCGCTTTAACCATTCAGCCATGGATGCTTAGCGGGGATCCTCGTACATGGTGAATAACCAAATTCCAATTGAAATGAAATCATATATGTAGGCGGGAACAGAGGAAGGGGTCAGATTTATCCCGATGGGAAGTAAGGGAAATTCTATGGAATTCATAACCTTTTCATTGAAATTGTCTCATTTACGGCAGCGTGCACATTTTTTGGATTGGAAGAGTGATCGGGACATCTAATAGGAAAGATCAAGCTGTTAGTTCTTATTGCGTTGCTAGTCTTAAACCTTATTTTTATTTTTCGACAAATAATGCAGGCTTCTCAGATTCTTTGGATCATCACATTTTATTCTACAGCTTCCAAGTCCCAATTATCACTGCCGTGAGGTAGAGTCTCTCATTTTTTTTTTTTTTATAGAAGTTTGTTCTGGCCATTCACAAATATTTGTCATCTTTTTGTTATTTTGAGTCTTAAGGAATCAAGAAATCATTTACTTTGTTTCAGTTGGAGTGCAAGGAATCATATTCGCAAAGCCAAATATACAATGAGCGAATCTTTAATAAGTGAATCTAGCGGTACAAATAGAAGGAGACCGAGATCTGTTGTATGGGAACGCTTTAAAATGATAGAAAATAGCCAAGATAAAGCCGAATGTCTATATTGTGGGGCTGTTATTGGTTGTTCTACTACTCAAGGGACTAGTGGGATGCATAATCATTTAGGTAGATGTAAGAATTATCCATATGCGAATGTGGAGAAAAGGCAAAGAAGTGCCTCGAATGAATCTGTTGGGGTTGGTAGTTCTATTTCAGCTGGTCCTTGGAAATTTGATCAAGATGCTAGTCGAAAAGATCTAGCGGCAATGTTTATTATTGGTGAACTACCTTTCAAGTTTGTGGAACTTAAGGCATTTCGAAGATTCGTGAGTAAAATCCAGCCAAAGTTTTTCATCCCTTCAAGAAACACGTTAAGGGAGGACTGTTACAAGTTATACTTGGAAGAAAGAAGTAAATTGAAAAAATATTTTTTTGATACTTCTCTAAGGGTTTGTCTTACGACTAAGACGTGGACTTCATGTCAAAATGTTTGTCTTACGACTGACACGTGGACTTTATGTCAAAATTTAAGTTACATGTGTCTTACTGCTCACTTTATAGATGCTGATTGGAAGTTGCAAAAGAAAATTTTGAATTTTTTTCAAAAAAACCGAACCGAAACGTTTACACCCCTAGTCAGCGTCACTGGATTTTTTAATATTATTTTATTTTTTCAAATTTTTTTATTAATTTTTCAATATTTTCTAACTCTTTTCTTGGTTTGAATTGCAGGATCATGGGAGACATACAGACTACCACACAGTACCCACCTTACGATGACCACAGTGAATGCTATCCTGTGGCGGTATTGGCCGTCATCATAGGATTTGTCGTCCTGGTCATCGGCAGTTTTGTATTTTGGTGGATGTACAAGTGTGGTAGGCGGTCTATCATAGCTACGCCGGTGGTGCCAGCAGAGGCACCAGCACAGGTGGAGGTGGAGCTCGAGGCGCCAGCGCACGTGGAGCTCGAGGCACCGGGAGGCGCCCGAGGAGGCGGAGTGGAGCTCAAGGCACCGGGGGAGGCGCCTGAGGAGTGGAGCTTGTGGACGCTGGTTGTTTATAGATGTCGATACAATTAATGATCTCTCCATAGATTGTACGTAGTATTTATGAACAACAAAGGTTAGCACATCGATACAGGTGACAAAGAAACTCATACATAATTGTATATGTACAAACACCGAGACAAAATTGAAAATCAATCAAATTACCTTGAAGGTCTTAATTGGGCGCCTCTCTTGCTCCGTACCTTGTTCTTCAGCATTGGAACTCACAAGAAGGGCAAGCCATACAACAGCAATCAAGGAAATCTTTCTCAACCCCATTGTCTAAATCTTTGTGTGAAATGTTTCGCTAAAGTGGTCTTTATATGTGACAATTCGTATCTTCGAGTAAAGAAAGAATGTTCTGGAACAAAGAAGTAGGTCATCTCCTTTCACTTTTCATGGAAAGTGATTGGATTATATTAGTTTTGGCATTACCTAATTTGCAATTATTCTTATCCAATTTCTTTCCCTTGCCGCGAAAATCTCATTGTCTTTTAGGAGAAAAAAATCACACAAAAAACAACTAGGTGATTCTCATTACCAAATTATTAGACGATCTTTGAAATTTCTTATAGATCAGTTACTCATTTAAGACCGAGTATTCAGATATTCAAAAGATCTATGAATTGTCCGTCGTGTGTTGATTCTATCACACTATTTAATCTAAAATCGCTATGTAATCGAGACAAATGGAAAGGCATACATTATTGTCCGGGAAAAAGTCGGAAAATAAAAGGGTAAAATGTTTTTTTAATCAATTTCACGTGAGATTCCATTTTTTTTTGATAGCTTGTGGTTAATCGATTGAGTGTTTGAACCTAAAAGTGATTAGGTCATCAATACGTGATTAAAGCTACGAGTGTTGTTGGAAACTCGACCAATCGGTATCAATGCTAGTGTCTATCGATAATTGTCACTATCCTGTTGGTGATATACAATGATGAATGAGGAATGATGATTGATAAGAGTACCGATTGATAAAGATCAATGAGCTATCAAAGTATTGAGACAAAAACACATCAAGATATTATTGCAAGTTTAAGACCACTAGAGAATGAAGTAACTATGATCATATTACAGTTGCATATTATAAAAACAACCACTTGGAACAAGATTTTGGTGTCATGGGAACAAGATTTTCATAATGGAAGCACATGGCACAAGATTTTGGACTCCCAAATTGTTGAAAGCAGAATTTTTGTCGACCATTCAAGCGTCCATCCTTTTTTTGCAAAAATAATAAAAAGAACAAATAAATAACGATGAAAATGACAAAAGAAAATATATATAGTAGTAGTAGTAATAATAATAATAATAATCACAGCAAAATTAGGTGGACCTGCGTCCTAGCCCATGTTTCTTTAAGCCTAATTCTTGGCTCATTCCACGCCCAGCCCATTCCTTTTCTTTTGATCTAGCCTATAGTCCCTTTTTAGGCCCAAATTTGTTGCTGATTCCTCAGCCCATTTCCTTCAATTTTTTTTTTTTTGTTTTCTTCGTAGCCCACCTGAACTTTAAAAATAAAAAATAAAAAAAGCCCAGCCCTCGGTACGTCATGTATAGATTGAATAAACTTACTTCAGAAACTCACAGACAAAGATGCACACCATATGTTTGATGATTTGTCCGTAAGAAATCCAAAATCCGACTACATGAAAGAAGTATCTAGCAAAGGTCTAGCACGGTATAGCTTCGTTTTCGTTTTGTCTGTGGTTGAACCGAGTACTTGCTCTGTGTTCATGTTGTATATTATGGCATATTTCTCAATGTTCATTGATGGCTGGAGACAAACCCTTAGAGCTGAAAGCATCATTCCTTTTCTGGCTATGGATTTAAGACAAAGTCGCATCATGTTAGCTTCCTATTTCCCTCTCCGTGCTGTTTGCATGAATGTTTACCGTATTACTTGAGAAACCTTGGTTGATGTTGATGTTTTGGTTGGAAATCAATGGCCGCTCTAGAATGAGTTGTCTTGGTTATCGCCAGTAATAGACCGGCAGCAGCCGATATAGTGGTCCGGCACCAGTCGGAGTAAATGGCGAGAGGAGAGGTGATGGTTTGGTGGTGACCGGACTGTTGGCTGAAGCTTGTCGGAAATAAAGGTGGTTCGAGTGAAGTTGCAAGGGAAGGGAATGTGAAGAAGAAGGCTTTGGGACGAAGACCCATGCTGGAGACTGAAAAAAAGAAATTAAAAAAAATGTAAAAAATTAGAAAATATTAAAAGAAAATCCGAATATAATGAGGCCGGGTCAAGTTTGAATGGGAGGCCGACTGGATCAAAATGTTCAATGAGATGGACTAGGGTGTTAGGCAATCAATTGACTAGGCTAGGTGTGAGAATTAGGAAAATTGTCAAAAAAAAAAAAAAATCTTAAATCTATTACATTTTTATCAATTTAATCTTAAATATTTTCATTTTGTCAATTCGATTCTAAATTTTTTCACCTCTTAACAATTGAGTCTATTTGATCAATTTTTGTCCAAATTTGCTAACATAAATGCCAGTGGTGCCACGTGGTACGGCCAACACCGACATAAACAATTTTTAATATTATTTTAATATATTTTGAATTTTTTTATTTTTCTAGTTTTTTTTTTTTTTTCTTTTCTTTTTGGTCTTCTTCTATCTTTTTCAGGTGGGTAGCCTTCAGCCACCGGCTATGGCAAGGTGGTCTAGCCTTGCCCACCACAAGCAAGGCCCGATTGGGCTAGGGCAAGCTTGGGCAAGAGGTGGGGTGCCATTGCATGTTAAGGGCTGGCCAGGCGAGACCTAGGAAGGGTCGACCTCGTCCACACTAGATCGCAAAGCTAATTCTCGCCCAAGCTAGGGTGACCTCATTGGGCGAAGGCAACAATGAACTCTATAAAAAATGAGCGCCCCTCAAAATTAGAGGGAAACGTCTATTTATACTATTTCCAAATCGGTTGATCTTAGCTGTTAGTTCGATCCATGGTCGAAATCTTAATCTAATGGGCAAAATTTTACTTCAAAGGTTTAATTATGATCTAAAGATGTCAGTAATCGATCTAATATGTTTGATTCGCAAAAATTGGAGTCGAAATCAAGAATTACGTTAAAACATCTAATTAAGGGTCAAAATAATTTTTTGCTAAATCCAAGGACAAATCTTAAAAATTATGGGAAATTGAGGAGGTTGCAAAAGTGAAATTGACATAATAAGAATCTCGAAACTAGTCAATGGAGGTATAAAACCAGCTAACAAGAGGTCGAACCAACCTGCCTCTCCGGCGATTGGTCGAACTAGTCAGACCGGTTCGCACCGATTTGACCTGTTCTTGATCGGTTCTGGTTGATTCACTCACTTTTTGATCCTTGTGGGTTCAAAATTTATGCAATCTAGTCCCCTTAAGGACCAAATTGAAAGGAAAATTTATCCAATTTGAGGGGAAATTGCTTGATTGCGATTCAATTAAGCCAATTAAACTTTATAAATGTGATCGAGGGTCTTTTATAGACTTAATTGATCGATTGTTACGAAAGACAACGGACGAGAAGAGCCGGCGCTGCCTCCATCCACGGACTCATCGTTCCTCCTCCGATTCCCTTCACCATATGTTGTGATCGCGATTCCCGACTCTGACTGAGTGAGCTCCGGTTGAAATCGCTGGAAGAAGAAGAAGAAGAAGAAGAGAATTCCACAACTGCTCTGAGAGACATATGGATTTGAGAGGGAAGCTACATTCAAGGCACAAACTAAGTTTTTTTTTTTTTTTTTGGGTCGAAAACAGGAGTTTGCATTCATTCATTCATTATACTAAGCGAGCCTTATAAGTCGACGATGGGTAAAATTCTGAACATAGAATTTCCAAAAGGAAAAGAGGAGGATAATTCACCCAGTTTGCAGGAAGATTTTTGGACCGGTGGGAATTTGCGAGCCAATCTGTATTTGCTTCGCGAAGAGTATGCTCGACCGTTACATCTACGCCCCGGACTGATTTAATAAAATGAAGCTCTTCTTTGCACTGTTCAATAATGTCTTTTTATATCCCAGGAGGATTCGGCCCGGCCCATCACAGCATCCCGCCGTGTTTGAACTGTCACTTTCCAACTTCCATCCGCTGCTTTGGACGAAACCCTTTCCCACGTGCGTAGCTTCACTTCTGTTCAAGAACTTCAACCCCCTGCAACAGAGCTAAGGGCTTCGGCGTGCTGGGGAGAGAGGGCCCGGATCTGCACCGTAAAGCCGTCGGCCACCGTCCCCGACGAGTCGCGCAGTATACCGGCAGCCGATCCTGAGAAATCGCCCGGAGACCACGCGGCATCGACGTTCAGCTTCACTTTTCCTTGTTCCGGTGGCTTCCAAAAGGCACAAACTAAGTTAGCTACCTCTTCTTTCGCGTGCCATCTGCGCGAGAAATTACGGACCGCACGAGCATTGTAGGCTTGTAGCCATGGGGCGTTGCGGAGTTCTCTATCTCCAGCATTTCGGGGGCAGTGGTCTGGCTCTTCTGTCCTCTCTCCCATTTGGGTTCAAGCTCCGGCTGAGAAAAAAAGTGTCCACGTTCTTAGAGGATTTCAAGCGGTTTCTGCAGCTGTTTCCAAGTCGAGGAAGCATGTGGACTTGGTGGAGAGAGTAATTCCGCAACATGAGCTCAGGAGGCTTAGGAAAATTGTTCTCAGGATGCTGGGGAGGATGAAAGTTGGGGATGCAGGGATCACCCAGGCTTTGGTGGATTCTGTACATGAGAAGTGGAGAGAGGATGAAGTGGTGAAGTTGAAATTTGAAGGTCCCCAGTCGCTTAACATGAAAAAAACCCATGAAACCTTGGAGGTTAGTGCTGGTCTCTCCTTTGCTTATGGATAAGTAAGTAAATGAAGGTTGAATCTTGATGAGCCTGGAACTTTCATGAGTTTGCTGATTGCTTGCGTGCATTTAAGTGCCGTATTTGACGTCTGGAATGGATATAAAATCATGACTTCAAAAGATGTAATCACTTGAATAAATCTTGGTTGGCGTTGGAGACTTGAGAGTCTTTATTTTAATCATGAATCATTGATGCCCTGAGATAATGAGCCTCTAATACAGTTGCCTTGTCAGAGTAGGACTGGAGGCTTTGTTATATGGAGATCTGGAAGTTCAGCGGTGTTGTACCGAGGGATGGCCTATATGCTTTTTTGTGTCCAATCATACAACGAAAAAATACAGACCGGTGTAAATTCTCTGAAAAATGAGGACACAGCCAGCAATGTTTTTCATTGCGAAGGAGGCCAGATTTTATGTGGTTCTGCAGAATATATGAAGGATCTGTCTAAGGAAAAACGCGTAGATATGAATGATCCTAACAATTTATTAGATGAGTTGGGTCCACGGTTCAAGGATTGTTCAGGCTGTGAGCCAGTTCCAGTTGATGCTGACTTGCTCCCTTCAGAGGTTCCTGGATATAAACCTCCATTTAGGCTTCTTCCTTATGGGGTTAGACATTGTCTGAGAAACAAAGAGATGACCAGGTTTCGTAGACTTGCACGACCGATGCCTCCACATTTTGCCCTGGGTATGTGTGCATCGATGGCGATAAAGTTTGTGCTTTTCTGCCATTGCTGGTTAATGGCTGACAAACTGGTTTGATTATACTATGTCTCAAAATTGTTCTAAACTAATCCTACTTTTTTTGTAGGAAGAAACAGAAAGCCGTAAGGTCTTGCTGAGGCCATGGTAAAGTTGTGGGAGAGCAGTGCTCTTGTTATTGATTTGTGTCATTTTGAATGCAGAATTTAACTGGGGGAACACTACTTTCTAGGAACAAAGGTTATATTGTGTTTTACAGGGGCAATGACTTCTTGCCTCCTGTGGTGGTAGAAGCACTGAAAGAGAGAGAAAAACTAACAGATGTGCAAGCAAATGAGGAAGAACAAGCACGTCAGAGGGCCTCAGCTGCAATTGAATCAAAATTAAAAGCTTCCAAAAGCCCACTTGTTGCTGGCACTCTTACTGAAACTCTGGCTGCCACCTCTCGGTGGGGGAATGAAATAAGTAGCAAAGATGTTGAGCAAATGCGTAGAGATGAATCACTCAATAAGCACGCTGCACTCTTGAAATATCTTGAGAAGAAACTTGCTCTTGTAAGTTACGAGATTGAACAGACTTATGCTATAAAATTCTGCTCCATTTCCTTAATTATTTATCACATTTTCCATATATTTTTTCCTCTTCTTTCCAGGCTAAAGGGAAGGTCAAAAGGGCTGAGAAAGCTCTAGCAAAAGTGCAGGAGAATCTTAGAGCAGCAGACCTTCCAGTTGATCTGGAAACCATAAGTGATGAGGAGAGATCTTTACTACGTAAGATTGGTCTGAGTATGAAGCCCTTCCTGCTTATCGGTAAGAATAGCTGGTTTGCCTCTTGATAGAACAATGTAAAAAAGTCAGCTTTCATGACTAGCTTTTCATCTTCTGTTTGGTTTAATCCAGGAAGGCGTGGCATTTTTGATGGTACCGTAGAGAACATGCACTTGCATTGGAAGTATCGCGAGTTGGTGAAACTAATAGTGAGGGGAAAAAGTTTTGCACTAGTGAAGCATCTTGTAGTTTCTTTAGAGGCTGAAAGTGGTGGAGTGCTGGTATCCTTAGATAAGACTATGAAAGGCTATGTTATCATCATTTATCGTGGGAAGAATTATCAAAGGCCTCATGCAGTGAGACCCAGAAATTTGCTGACTAGAAGGCAGGCATTGGCTCGCTCTATTGAACCTCAGAGACATGAGGTGAAACTGATTGAAAAACTATTCTTAATCCCTTATCCTTAAGCTTGTCACAATGCTTGTCCTATTCTATGTTATTAAATTTTCTTTTACTGCAGGCACTTAAGCATCATATTTCAGACTCGCAGGAGCGGATTGAGCTACTAAAATACGAACTTGTACAAGCTCTTGCCTTTTAGAAATTTAATGAGACAAAAAACTGGCATTTATTTCAGTAATGCATTCTCTTCCTCCTTCACAGGAAGATATGAGAGTAAACAACCAAATTGATGAAGAAAAACTTTCTAGATCATTTAATGCCGGAGCGACAATAGATGACACATCTGAGGTATCTGTCTCTCATCCTTTGGAGTACATTTGCTCCTCTACGTGTAGAATCAGCATGTATCTCGAGGCAATTAACCTTAAAAGGCTTACTTTTGTATTAACTTGTAGAATGTTGCTATCTGAACTTACATTAAGTTTTCTTTTCTTTGGTAGCAATACTCTCTAAAGGTGATGTCCAATCTAGTGAAAAAAAAATTTCTACATGAAGATCCTACGTTTCATCGTGAAAGAGGCTTTGCTTCAGTGGCTCAGCCCATGAACCTGCTTTTCTAAAATCAGGAAAAACAGAGACAGCTGAGGAGTTGATCCCATTGTTATATATGCAGAACTCCAATTTGACCCTTTTGCGGACAGATTCCTTGTTCTGAGTTCAATTGAACGTGTCAGCCATGACATCCGCACGTGAACTTATCCGAAAGAGCGGCCTCCGGAATGCTTGCATGCTACTATGATCGCATCAGGAAACAAAGAGAAGAGGGCGTGACGAGAGGCACTGTCCAGGCATATCCTGCTGTCGTAAGTAAACATGCAAAGACAAACAAGAAAACATAAATGTAGCTCCAAGGAGAGCCAACCCAATCGATCAGAAAAGTAACTCAATTGATGCAGCAGAAATGACGATGAAGGTAAAATCATCCGGGCCTCACTTTGATGAAGTTGGATGGCATCGCTCCAGGTGTCTATGTGGTTTGGCATTCGGAATGTCCATCCACGGCATTTGTGTTCCCCCATTAGCAGATGCTTTCCTGAAAATCCCTTTGCAGTGCAGAGTAAAAGGTACTGCAGGTAGTTTACATGCACTAACAGCCATGTTCCACAGTCAGCATGCTGTCCCCCACACTTGGCCATTATTTGCATTTAAGAAGCAGAGCGAATAACCTAAATACATGATTGACCTGCGATGATAATCTGAGTACCAATTCGCCACAGTTATTCCCTGCTCCTGATTCAAAGAGCTAATCACCGTGATCAAATGCCATCCACTTCCACATGTGCATCTTCCTTGAAGTAAATGTCGTTAAATAGGACATCAAAGGGAACAGATTGTGTTAGGAAAAGAGTATACAAGAAAACTAGAATCTCTCTCTCAGAGCGCATACATAACAACCTAATCAGCATTTATGACACAATTTGTAGACCGTCCCCCAAAAAAACTTGTTTTCTTTAGTTCCATACTGAGGAAGAGTTCCATGCCTAAATTGTGTTAACTTTAGTACATAGTAAAGGTATTGCTATTAATATCTACAAGAATCAAGAGCATCCTCAAACCGCTTGATCATTTGTATAAATTTCATCCGTTTGATAGAAATTAGGCACCAAAAGCACTAACTGTAGAGTACATGTTCCAACTAGAACGCACAGATTTCTCACAGGACCAAGGTATATCAGAAAAAAGCCCACCTTCCACCTCTCCAAAATCCTTATAATGAAGCAAGAGAAACATCTCTCAGACTTAAAACAACTTCATTAATGGCACAAGGGACTCAAGGAAGTGATGTGTGGAATAAAACTTCCCATTGATCTGGTTTACTCTTCATAACATATCAGCTGAAAAAGTGGACCGATCTCGAGGCAATGCAGAGTTCAACTTAAAAAGGCTGAAGTTCCATTTGTCATGAGATGTTTAACCCGTAACTCTGCCGTTGCTATGCTTGCAGAAAAACCCCTTTCAACCATTTCATTGACAAGTTGCCCTGCTCCCGTACATTCGTTATTTCTTAGCAGTCCGTGGATTATTGTGTTATAAGTGACAGCATCCGGAAAGCATCCATTTCCTTCCATCTCCTTTAGCTGCTGATATGCTTCCTCCATGCGTCCTCCTTTGCACAATCCATTCATGAAAGTATTATACGTCCACACATCAGGTTGCAACCCTCGAGCATGCAAACAATTAAACAGCCCCTTAGCATCCTCAAGCTTTCCGACATTACACGTGCCGTTTATTAGAATAGTGCAAGTCACAATGTCTGGGATGAATTTGCAACCTTCCATCTTTCGAAGCAATATCATGGCCTTGTCAATCTGTTGCATTTTACACAAGCCATCCAGAATAGAACTCAATGTATAATGATCTCGAGATAGATTGTGAGGCGCATCTCGTTAATTAGCTCCTCCGCAGCTTGAAGGTTCCCAATATGACAAAATCCATTTAAGAGAGCGTTGTATGTGACGACATCAGGAATCAAGCCCCTTTTAAGCATTTCTCGGAAAAGCATTGTTGACTTGACAACTCTTTTTGCTTTGCAGTATTTGTTAATCACCGCGTCATAACTAACAACATCAGGTTGAGCAACACCCTGTAGCCTCCTTCTTAGCTGTATATGAAGTACATGAAACTTTTTTAGAACGACCAAGCAGACCTCATTCCTATTCTAACTAATGCTCAACCACAATATGCAGAAAAACTAGTTGCCTCTTCCAATTTCTTTTCAGCTTCATTGGTCAAACGTCCACTTGAGTCAAGAGTTACCCCCTGAAACCATAAAAAGAAGTGGGAACACAATAGCTAGATATGACACTTGTAATCAGAAAAGAGAAAAAAAACTAACCTCATCTTGAGCCGGATCGTCATATTATGGAAGTATTTTCTTCTCCGATGCAGGGTCATCACTGAATCTAAAAATGACAGTGCTAATAATAAGTTGAGCGTATGCATATACCAATAGGGATAAGAATATTTGGCTTACTTGTCATCATAGATTCCAGTTTTCTTCTTGGTAGCTTTGTAAGCTCCATCCCTCTATTTCTGCTCTCCAATTTCCACATTCTCAACCATATCAAATTCTTAAGTCAAACCACAAATTACAGCTGAAAAAAGATCTTTAGCGACAAATTGACGAAATTCCACATTATTGGTTGATATAGCTAGAAGAATCACAGTAGCACAAAAAGAAGAAAATTTGGTCACCGTATCGCCATCTGTCCATGTGAAAACTTCTAAACACATCTGTAATACAGGAAGAACCAGACCTTTGTGCTTCATAAGTAAACTGTAAATGGATTAGAAGAGTGAAAAGAATCAAATATGAATATACCAATTCACACAAAGAACAGGGAATACCAAAAAACTGCTCATCATTTATACATAGCCATAAAGCTTTGTGAGTTGACGTCCAACTCCTGCATAGAAGACATGTCAATGCGGTTGGCATGCCCCGATTGTTCTAGTGAAGGAAGCCCTGTATTTAATGCCGGGGAAGCACATATCTCACGAGTTAAATCTCGAAGTAACTTCTCCTCCATAACCTCGACTTTCAAATCTGAACTAGCAACCATGCCGGTAGTATCCGGAACCTTTGCTCTACCTTCATGCGGCGTGGTGGACCACGAGCTGCTAAGAGCTTGTTGAGAATGGATGAACAATGGTTGGAGGAGTGTCTCCGGCAGGTTTCCCACAAGTCTACTTTTGGACAAGATATAATCAATGGGACTACAACTAAATGAACAAGCTGCCTTATATGCCGGAATTCCATGGATCGGATATTTTCCATCGGTGCTACAAACAATGTAATGAATATCCGAACATTTGAAAAATGCATCACCAACGGTAGTTGATAAGCCTAGCACATTATACCAGAAAAATTGAAACGAAGTGGTCCGAACGTTGTAAAAGAAAGTTCTCACGGAAGAAAAAGTAATGGCAATGCTAGAAAACAAAACCAAGCATTCTTAAAGCAATCTATCATGAGTTTCCTGCTTAGAGACCCTTGAAGGAACACTAGTCTTGTGTACTAATCTACATGACTAGGTTTGAAAAGATAGTAGGAAACTAGAGGAAACTTGAATGAGTGTTAGTTGGTTCAGGCGTGCGTAGGTCAAAATAAGAGTTGAAATCCAGTGATGTGCTTATGCTGATCAAGATTGTAAATGCTTTATTTTACATGAGTGTTAAACGCTTTATTTTACATGAGTGTTAAATGCTTTATTTTACATGAATGTCGTACATCAATTTTTGCAAAACAGGTTGACCCTGTTCCCGGATTGGAAAAACAGGGTGGGTCGGGAACAGG
Source organism: Eucalyptus decipiens (assembly GCA_014182575.1). NCBI lineage: Eukaryota > Viridiplantae > Streptophyta > Magnoliopsida > Myrtales > Myrtaceae > Eucalyptus > Eucalyptus decipiens. Next base: position 27,335,319 of record CM024613.1, read on the forward strand.
GTCCAATGCAAATAGAGTCGGGTATAGGGTCTTAAAAAAGAGAACCGATTATAACAGGGTCGGGAACAGGGTCCAGGTCTAGACCCTACCCATCCTGGACTCGATCACCCCTACAAAGAAGACGATCTGGAAAGGGGTTGAAGAAAATAAAAAAGGAAAAAAAAAACACAAAAATGTTAAAAAGAAAAATAAAAAATAGGAAAAGAGAAATGGGCTTCGTCTGGGGCTGATTTTTATTTCATGGGCTGTTTAGGTTGGGCTGGAAATAGAGGTTAAAAAATTGACCCTCAAATGGACCGGAGTAAAAACAATTGAAAATGGGCTTTGGGCTGAATATTATGCCCATTCGTTTTTTAATTTCGTGTGGGCCTAGCCTAACAGGGCTGAGCTTGATCCGGTCGAATCGGACCAAGCTCTATCCGGTTGAACCGGGCCGGGTTAGACCGGCCCCAAAAATATATTTTATTAATTTAAAAAAATAATTTTTTCAAAAAAAATTATAAAAAATTAATAAAAATTTCGAATTAGGCCTTTAATTGTTTGTATTTTGATTATTTTGCATGTTTAATTTACATGTTTGATTATGTTTGTAATTGTTTAGCTTCATGTGTTAATGAAAAAATTCAGTATGTTCTTATTAAATCATGGGGGGTTAGCCTTTGATTTACTACGACAGGGAAAAGAAACGGCATATTGAAGGTAGATTACTATGGTGAGTGGGTACTTATGTATATTTTTTCGTGGGTGCAGTAGTAGGATTTGCGGTGCGAGATGGGAGTATTGACGTTCGTGGGTCTGGTAGTAGGATTTGCGGTGTAGAGATGGGAGTATTGACGTTCATGAGATTGGAAAATGGCTTATTCATGATTATATTTGCCAATTCTTCTGTATAAGATTGAATTCTTAAAAAGGGGTCCCGGCATATTGCGCATTTTTCCTGCTTCTTAAAAATGGGAGCCAAATCTGTTAAAGTTGGATGCTGAGAAAACTCGAGCTCTAGTTTGGGTTAAATTTTTGATGTGGACACTCGTCGGCGTCAATGGATTTTTTAATATTATTTTATTTTTTCAAATTTTTTTTATTAATTTTTCAATATTTTCTAACTCTTTTCTTGGTTTGAATTGCAGGTTCATGGGAGACATACAGACTACCACACAGTACCCACCTTACGATGACCACAGTGAACGCTATCCTGTGGCGGTATTGGCCGTCATCATAGGATTTGTCGTCCTGATCATCGGCAGTTTCGTTTTTTGGTGGATTTACAAGTGTGGTAGTCGGTCTGTCATAGCTACGCCGGTGGTGCCAGCGGAGGCACCAGCGCAGGTGGAGCTCGAGGCACCGGGGAGGCGCTTGAGGAGGCAGGTGGAGCTCGAGGCACCGGGGAGGCGCCTGAGGAGTGGAGCTTGTGGACGAATAGATGAAGTTATGGGTTAGAAGGGTAGGGGAAACATACACTTAATTTGTTTTACAAACAAACTTCCAACTATTAGCACTCGCCTCTATGATTAATTGGTGCTACAATTGAAATTGATATGTTACAATCATTATTGATGATAGGGGTATATTGAAGTCCATTTCTTTTCAATGGCAATGGAAATGTTTCTTTAGTGATAATATTTTCATACTTGTAATTTTTTAAATTTTTTTTCTTATTTCTCAATGTCTTTTCGTTGTTATTTTTGCATTTTCTATTAGTTGGCCAACTATGAATGTCGTTTCCCCTGTTTAAACGCCCCAGTGTATTTTTGAACTTAACTTTACATAGGTCCGAATGCATGTATTTTATCAAGGTTGAGATTATTAAAGGAGCTGGTCCCCACATCGTAACATTTATTTAATTGACAATATATATGGATAACGCTTGTTCTTTAGTCATAGCATTGTTCCAGCCAGCTTTGCCTTTTTTCCTAGAATGAAAATAATTAATATCCCTCTCTTATGTCATATCCCCCGAGTGGCAAACGTAATTAATTTCACGATATACCTAGATTATTTGCCATATACATACACACACATACATTTTTCAATTCAAGTACCTATTTCATCCAAATATGCCGGTTCAATTCACAGCACTTTCGAAAATTCCATTTTCTAGATTGCTATTAAATTTAAAATGCAATTCTAAATATAAAAATGTTCGCATTTATCTTTTCAATTGGATCTAATCACGCATGAAGGGTATTTTTCTATTCAGCCTATTTTTCACACCGTCGCCTAGATCTTCTTGACATTTCGTGCTATGAACAATGACTCACTTGCTCAAGATTGATTTGGCTTCATTTCCGTTCATTTCCATGGGCGGTGTGGTGGGATTCTATTTCCCTAATCGGATTGTAAACGGGAAGGTAATCCCAGAGAAATCATTTGCTTACCATCTGAGTCCTAGAAGTTGATTTAGTCTTGGAAAATGCTGTACTGTGCCGACAACGGCTTCATCGCGCGTGTAGAGAACGCACGGTGATCTATTACGTGCTATAGTTGACAAGAACGCCGGGCGTGAATCCCCAGTGATGCGCGCGTGGCGCTACAACCAGTTGTCGTGTCAACTTTGGGTTTACGTAACCGAAAAACTAGCGAATTTATGCGACTAGTATGTCTACGAACAGAACATGAATTATTTCATTCCTTAATGAATATGCGAGAATCATTTCACATAACACTCCAGGAAGACAGGAAACAAGCTAGACACTGATTGTGTAAACCAAAGCGACATAGAAATGAATAGATAAACAACAAATGTCACAACCCTAGACCCACGAAGACACTCCTAATTTCATCTTATTCATGTTTCACTAAGGATCGAGAAAATTAAACCCTTCCAAATTCCTTCATGGGAAGTAGAAGTTCGACCATGGAGGAGTAGGGTTTTTGTACGGGTACGACGGCATCAGGTCGTTCCTACCGAGACTCATGGCGTTGCCCTCGTTGCGCGGCTTCAGCAGGTCCATGTACCAAGGCTGGTTCTGCATGGCCTCTGCGGCCACGACATCATTGAAGGCGGCGTTGTTCTTTGGAGCCGCCTCGCCACTGTCCTCTTCCGAGGACTTATCTGCCTGCAGCTCCACTGGCGCAGCCTGCTCCGAGCCTGGTGCCGACTTCTTCAGCTTCTTGATCCTCTCCTCGATCTCCTTCCCAGTCTTGTCCAGCATCCACCCCAGGTCGTTCAAATCCACGATGGTCGGGCCACAGGCCCCTCCCCGACGAGGGCCCGGTACATCACACGCCCCCGATCTCCTTCTCCGGTTCTCGCGCAGCTGCTTCTTCAGCTGCTCCTCGGCCTTCACGATCCTCTGCCGGATGAACCCTTGCTGGTTCACCATCCGTTTGCTCTGGTCCATCTCCGACATGTTCTTGAACCTTGCAATGGCCCGGCGAGCCCCCAGCATGGACGGCCACACCTCCGGCTCGGTCTGGTATGGGCTGTAGACGATGGCGCACGCCTCAATCCCACACAGCGTGCTTAGTTCGCTCACCTTCTTCATCAGACCCTTCTTCCTCTTCTTGAAAGTGGCTTTCCTCGCGGCATCGTTGGCGATGTACGCCAGAGTGACTTTCTTTCTAGTCATGGCTAAGGGAAATTGGGGCGCTCCGGAAGGAAAACGTTGGACGATCTTTGCCGCGAGGGCCCTTGTTGGCCCTTAGGCAATAAGGGTTTATATAGTGCGAGGTAGAAGATCGTTTTATTAAATGGAGAAGATTTTGTTGCCTTCTCTTCTTGCGATTCCTGGGATGATGATCGAGGTCCGCTGGTTCCTAATATAAATCGAATTTGGGGTAACAAAATTTATTATTTGGGATACCGGGCTGATATGGTATGTGCCCTGGATGTTACAGCCTTTTTTTAGCTCAGGTGAACTGTCAAGGGTGGATAAGATCATGCTCCATTTATGTCTTGCATTTCAATTTCGAATGTGATCAAGGCTATGATCATGTTTTGGTGCAAGAAGCACAACCTGAAATCTGGGCAGTGATGAAAAAACTTGTCAGGTCAATTATGACGGATGCCCAATAGAGATTGCCAGATTTGATGTGCCTCTATTCTAGCACATTAGCTCAATCAGCCTTTCACATTACATGATCTAATTTTTATTTTATTTTATTTTTCTAATAGTAACGGTCCATCGATCCGAGATCATGGTGGAGAATGCTGAAATGATGGCCGTTGGCACTACTGATATGCCTAGGAATAGCTTATGAGATATGTGTGAACAAATCGAGTGATGTCTTGTCAAAAAAGGAAAAGAAGATTAGAGTGGCGATATATATTCATCGATTCATTTTTTTCGTCCGTTCTAGTGGAGGATTTCATTTATATATCAACATTATTGATGTCATGACTTATATATAATAGTTTGCGAGTTTTGATAACGGAATCGGTACACTTGATAATGAACCTAATAAATACCCTAATAAGGTTGCTATATTTTTGATCCTTCGGTTGATTTCCCTATACAAAAAATTCGTTCCATTCCTTAACTGCAGATAACTGAATACGCTCTAAATCTGGGGTTTTAAAATATGTATCTATATTTTTTGGTAGGTTAAGTTCAAAAAAGGTACAATCTCAGTAATACTCGTTTTTCTTTCAAGATTCACACGGTTTTGTAATGGAATTAATCAAATTAAATTGTTCACTATTCTAAAACCAATTTATCAAAATTCTGTTTGACTTGTTCTTTTGTATTTGAGGTTCACACTTTGTTATTATCAACAAATATAGTGTAAAATCGATAAATATGACTTACTTTTTAATGGACTACCAAAAGAAAACTTCATAAGCTACTTATATAACAACTAAATTAGTTGTATTAGAACAAATACCAAATCCAACCAATCATAACCTCTTTTTTTTTTTGTCAAACAATCATACCAAAGCTGCATCTGTAGGACATATTCAAACAAGCGCAAGATCTGTTCAAGGATAATGGTTGGAACCTTTTTCTTTTCAAAGCAAACCTCCCGTTTCAAATATATAAATAATATTTATGTAATTATTACCTTTATTTAGCGAAATTAACAATTGACGAAACAATTAGTCATTATGTCATTTCACTTAACCATAAAAAAAAATTCTAATTAATTCACAATAATTGATTAAATGGACGATGGAAATCATATTGGGCATTGGGAACAATCTAATGGTCAAAACTCATAAATATAACACAAAAGATCCATGTTTAAGCAAAGCTTGTTACACATTATATAGATGACATAACACGGAGGCGAACACGTATCATGATTTCGTTTTGGTTACCATACCAACTAGTTGAAAGAAATTCTTACATAGGATAAGCGACATTACAAATACAAAGAAACTCGGAATTAAAAGAAAATGAAAGAAAAGGAAATGGCAGAATCACTCTAGTTCTATCCCACAGCACATGAAATTCTCTGGGACTCTACAACAACTTGTTGGATGGAGGAGCAGATGATGCTTGGGATGGAGAAGCAATTTTGACCAGATAGGTAGTAGCATTGCCTGCTCCAACGGGCCCAGCAGCTCTCTGATCACTATTCATGTAGCTCCCGCACTCGTTGCCGTTGCTCGGACACTCCTAATTTTCATCTTATTCATGTTTACCGAGAAAATTAAAAACTCCCAAATTCCTTCATGGGAAGTAGAAGTCGGACCATGAAGGAGTAGGGTTTCCGTATGGGTACGACGGCATCGGGTCATTCCTGCCGAGATTTACGGCGTCGCCCTCGTTGCGCGGCTTCAGCAAGTCCATGTACCAAGGCTGGTTCTGCATGGCCTCCACGGCCACGACATCATTCAAGGCATCATGGTTCTCTGGAGCCGCCTTATCTGCCCGACTCCGCCCGTCTTTGCCCGCTCTGAGCTTGGCGCGGACTTCTTTAGCGTCTTGATCCTCTCCTCGATCTCCTTCCCGGTCTTGTCCAGCATCCACCCCAGGTCGTTCAAATCTACGATGGTCAGGCCCTGGAGCCCCTCCCCGAACGGGCCGGTACATCACACCGCACGATCTCCCTCTCCCCGGTTCTCGCGCGGCTGCTTCTTGGTTGCTCCTCGGCCTTCACGATCCTCTGCCGGATGAACTCTCGTTGGTCCACCATCCGCTTGCTCTGGTCCATCTCCAACATGTTCTTGAACCTTGCGATGGCCCGGCGCACCCCGGCATGGACGGCCACACCTGCGCTCGGCTCGGCAGGCCGGGTAGACGATGGCGCACGCCTCGATCCCACACAGCGTGCTCAGCTCACTCCCCTTCTTCATCAGGCCATTCTTCCTCTTCTTGAAAGTGGCTTTCCTCGCGGCGTCGTTGGCGATGTACGCCAGAGCGACTTTCTTTCTAGTCATGGCTAAGGGAATTGGGGCGCTCCGGAAGGAAAATGTTGGACGATCTTTGCTGCAGGGGCCTTTGTTGCCCCTTAGGCGATAAGGGTTTATATAGTGTGAGGCAGAAGATCGTTTTATAAAACGGAGAAGATTTTGTTGCCTTCTCTTCTTGCGATTCCTGGGATGATGATTGAGGCCCGCTGGTTCCTAACAGAAATCGAATTTAGGGTAACAAAATTTATTTTTTGGGATACCGGAGTGATATGGTATGTGCCCTGGATGTTAGTCTTTTTTTAGCTCAGGTGAACTGTCAAGGGTGGATAAGATCATGCCACGTTTATGTCTTGCATTTCAATTTCGAATGGGATCAAGGCTAGGATCATGTTCTGGTGCAATAATTTCAGCACAACCTGAAATCTGGGCAGTGATGAAAAAACTTGTCAGGTCAATTATGACAGATGCCCATTAGAGATTGCCAGATTTGATGTGCCTCTCTACTCTAGCACATTAGCTCAATCAACCTTTTACATTACATGGTCTAATTCTTATTTTATTTTATTTTTCGAATAGCGACGGTCCATTGATCTGAGATCGTGGCGGAAAACGCTTAAATGATGGCTGTCGGCACTACTAATATGCCTCGGAATTGCTTAAGAGATATGTGTGAACCAATTGAGTGATGTTTTGTCGATAAAGGAAAAGAAGATTAGAGTGATGATATACATTCACCGATTCATTTTTACGTTAGTTGCCGCTAGTAGAGGATTTCATTTATATATCAACATTATTGATGTCATGACTTATACAGAATAGTTTGCGAGTTTTGATAACGGAATCGGTACGCTTGATAATGAATCAAATAAATACGCTAATAAGGTTGCTATATTTTTTTATCCTTCGGTTGGTTTCCCTATACAAAAAATTCGTTCCATTCCTTAATTGAGGAAAACTGAATACGCTCTAAATCTAGGGTTTTAAAATATGTATCTATATATTTTGGTAGGTTAAGTTCAAAAAAGGTACAATCTCAGTAATACTCTTTTTCTTTCAAGATTCACACACGGTTTTGTAATGGAATTAATCAAATTAAATTGTTCGCTATTCTAAAACCAATTTCTCAAAATTCTGTTTGACTTGGTCTTTTGTATTTTAGGTTCACATTTTGTTATTATCAACAAATATAGTGTAAAATCGATAAATATGACTTACTTTTTAATGGACTACCAAAAGAAAACTTCATAAGCTACTTACATAACAACTTAAATTAGTTGTATTAGAGCAAATACCAAATCCAACCAATCATAACCTCTCTTTTTTTCCGGTCGAATAATCATAAGCCTACTAAAGGCATTTGCATTACCTTTGATTTTTTTATTTTATTTTTTTTTGGTAAGAGGTAAGAATATAATGAGCTATGGACAAATATACAAAATTGCCGCCAAAACTTATACTCTAGTTGCAATAACATGAAGAGTGTAAGGGAGCCGGAGAAAAGCCAAAGGAAACAACAAAAACAGCAACACAGCCCAAGGCTGGCGAACAAGCAACACTACGAACAACTCAACCAACCTCGACTAGCAAAAGAAAGACGAAGAACGGAGAGAGTAAGTAGTAACAAGCAAAAGTAGGATGATACAAAAAAACATACACCTTCGATTTTTTTTTTTTTTTTGTCAAACAATCATACCAAAGCTGCATCTGCAGGACATATTCTGACAAGCGCAAGATCTGCTCAAGGATAATGGTCGGAACCATTTTCTTTTCAAAGCAAACCCCCCGGTTCAAATATATAAATAATATCTATGTAATTATTACCTTTATTTAGCGAAATAAACAATTGACGAAACAATTAGTCATTATCTCATTTCACTTAACGAGCAAAAAAAAAAATCCAATTAATTCACAATAATTGATTAAATGGACAATGGAAATCATATTGGGTATTGGGAACAATCTAATGGTCAAAATCCATAAATATACACAAAAATCCATGTTTAAGCAAAGTCTGTAACAAATCATATAGATGACATAACGCGGAGGCGAACACGTATCATAATTTCACTCCGGTTACCATACCAACTAGTTGAAAGAAATTCTTACAGGACGATCAACATTACAAATACAAAGAAACTCGGAATTAAAAGAAAAAGAAAGAAAAGGAAATGGCAGAATCACTCTAGTTCTATCCCACAGCACATGAAATTCTCTGGGACTCTACAACAACTTGCTGGATGGAGGAGCAGATGATGCTTGGGATGGAGAAGCGATTTTGACCGGATAGGTAGTAGCATTGCTGCTCCAACGGGCCCAAAGACTCTCTGATCATTATTCATGTAGCTCCCGTACTCATTGCCATTTCTCGGACACTCCTAATTTTCATCTTATTCATGTTTACCGAGAAAATTAAACACTCCCAAATTCCTTCATGGGAAGTAGAAGTCAGACCATGAAGGAGTAGGGTTTCAGTATGGGTACGACGGCATCGGGTCATTCTGCGAGAATTACGGCCGCCCTCGTTGCGCGGCCCGGCAAGTCCATGTACCAAGGCTGGTTACTGCGTGGCCTCCACGGCCACGACATCATTCAAGGCGGCATGGTTCTCTCGGAGCAGCCTTATCTACTGCAGCCCGCCGACGCCAAGCTCGCCGCTCCGAGCTTGGCGCGGCTTCTTGACTTCTTGATCCTCTCCTCGATCTCCTTCCCGGTCTTGTCCAGCATGCACCCCAGGTCGTTCAAATCCACGATGGTAAGGCCCTGGAGCTCCTCCCCGACGAGGGCCCGGTACATCACCTGCACGATCTCCCTCTCCCGGTTCTCGCGCAGCTGCTTCTTCAGCTGCTCCTCGGCCTTCACGATCCTCTGCTGGATGAACTCTTGTTGGTTAACCATCCGCTTGCTCTGGTCCATCTCCGACATGTTCTTGAACCTTGCGATGGCCTGGCGCACTCCCAGTGTGGACGGCCACACCTCCGGCTCGGCCTGGTACTGGCTGTAGACAATGGCGCACGCCTCGATCCCACACAGCGTGCTCAGCTCACTCACCTTCTTCATCAGGCCATTCTTCCTCTTCTTGAAAGAGTCTTTCCTCGTGGCGTCGTTGGCGATGTACGCCAGAGCGACTTTCTTTCTAGTCATGGCTAAGGGAATTGTGGCCCTCCGGAAGGAAAATGTTGGACGATCTTTGCCGCGGGGCCCTAGTTGCCCCTTAGGCGATAAGGGTTTATATAGTGCGAGGTAGAAGATTCTGTTGCCTTCTCTTCTTGCGATTCCTGGGATGATGATTGAGGCCCGCTGGTTCCTAATAGAAATCGAATTAGGGGTAACAAATTTATTTTTTGGGATAACGGACTGATATGGTATGTTCCACTGGATGTTAGTCTTTTTTAGCTCGGTGAACTTTGTCAAGGGTGGATAAGATCATGCCCCGTTTATGTCTTGCATTTCAATTTCGAATGGGATCAAGGCTAGGATCATGTTCTGGTGCAATAATTTCAGCACAACCTGAAATCTGGGCAGCGATGAAAAAACTTGTCAGGTCAATTATGATGGATGCCCATTAGAGATTGCCAAATTTGATGTGCCTCTCTACTCTAGCACATTAGCTCATTCAGCCTTCACGTTACATGGTCTAGTTTTTATTTTATTTTATTTTTCGAATAGCGACAGTCCATCGATCCAAGATGGTGGCGGAAAACGCTGAAATGATAGCCGTCAACACTACTCATATGCCTAAGAATAGCTTATGAGATATGTGTGAACCAATCGAGTGATGTCTCGTCGAAAAAGGAAAAGAAGATTAGAGCGACGATACACATTCACCGATTCATTTTTACGTCCGTCACCGCTAGTAGAGGATTTCATTTATATATCAACATTATTGATGTCATGACTTATATAGAATAGTTTGCGAGTTTTTTTAACGGAACCGGTATGCTTGATAATGAACCTAATAAATACCCTAATAAGGTCGCTATATTTTCGATCCTTCAGTTGATTTCCCTATACAAAACATTCGTTCCATTCCTTAACTGTGAAAAACTGAATACACTCTAAATTTGGGGTTTTGAAATATGTATCAATATATTTTGTGAGGTTAAGTTCAAAATAGGTACAATCTCAGTAATACTCGTTTTTCTTTCAAGATTCACACACGGTTTTGTAATGGAATTAATCAAATTAAATTGTTCACTATTCTAAAATCAAATTATCAAAATTCTGTTTGACTTGTTCTTTTGTATTTTAGGTTCACATTTTGTTATTATCAACAAATATAGTGTAAAATCGATAAATATGACTTACTTTTTAATGGACTACCGAAAGAAAACTTCATAAGCTACTTATATAAAAACTTAAATTAGTTGTATTAGAGCAAATACCAAATCCAACCAATCATAACCTTTTTTTTTTTTTTTTTTTTCAGTCGAATAATCATAAGCCTACTAAAGGCATTTGCATTCCCTTCGATTTTTTTTTTCTTTTTTGTCAAACAATCATACCAAAGTTGCATCTGCAGGACATATTCAGACAAGCGCAAGATCTGCTCAAGGATAACGGTTGGAACCTTTTTCTTTTCAAAGCAAACCCCGAGTTGAAATAAATAAATAATATATATGTAATTTTTACCTTTATTTAGCGAAATAAACAATTGACGAAACAATTAGTCATTATCTCATTTCACTTAACCAGCAAAAAAAAAATTATAATTAATTCACAATAATTGATTAAATCGACAACTGAAATCATATCGGGTATTGGGAACAATCTAGGGTGCGTTTGGTAACGTTTACATTTAAAAATTGTTTAAAAGAACAAAAATAAAAAAAAGTGTTTCTATTCCGAGGAACAATTTTTGAACAAAAAACGCGTTTGGTAAATCTGTTCAAAATATAAAAAGAATAGAAACACGTTTGGTAAGTTTATATAATATTTTTATTTCTTTTAATTTTTAAATATTTTTATTTTTATTTTCTATTTTCTTTCTTATTTATTTTTCCTTTTTTTTTTCTTTTTATTATTTCTTTTTCCTTTTTCTTTTTTTATTCTTTTGGCCGGTCGCCGCCTCGGCATGGCCGCCACCGCCGACGAAGGCCAACGGCCTCGCCCGGCCACGGCGAGGCTCGGCATCGCCGGGCCGCCCCAGGCGAGCTCGGCCTCACCACCGGTTTGGGCGAGATCGAGCTCGCCCGGCCCGAGCGCGAGTCGACCTCGGCTGCGCCGGGCCGACGGTGACCCGAGCCACACCGTCGTCTCCCTCCACCGCATCGGCGACCGCCCCTCCGCCTCACGCCCAATCGCGCATCTGCGGGTCTCGAACCTCCGTTCGCCACCGCCGCATCGAGATGTCACCACTCCGTGACCCACGACTTCGAGATTCGCTCGATCGTCGACCTCGCGCCGGCCCACGACTCGACCGGCCGTCCTCGCCGCTCCGCTCCTACACGTCCGCCGCTCGAGACCCCACGGCCGAGCCCCGCACCGCACGCCGTCACCGCCCGGCGACCCGCGACCCGGCTCCGTTACCCGCTCGCAGGTGGAGACGCTCGCAGCGGCTGTTGGCGCCGGAGAGGACGACGGTGGAGAAGCCGGATGGTCTCGAGACAGAGGCGGCTGTCGACGTCGGAGAGTGGGAGGCGCCGAAGAAGACGACGGTGGAGATGCTTGCAAGAGGAGAGGCTCGCAGAGGAGAACACAATTTTGTTTTTTTTTTTGTTCCTCAAATATGTTTCGGAAATAAGAATTCTTGTTTCTTATTTCTATTCCATTTTTGTTTCTGGGAACAAAAAAAATAAAAAAGGAACATAAACGCACCCAAACGCGTCTCTGTTAATTTTTTGTTCCCAAGAACAAAAATACAGAAATTTTTGTTCCTAGGAACAGAAACACGGTGCAAACAAACGCGCCCCTAATGGTCAAAACCCATAAATATACACAAAAGATCCATGTTTAAGCAAAGTTGGTTACACATTATATAGATGACATAATGCGGAGGCGAACATGTATCGTAATTTCGCTCCGGTTACCATACCAACTAGTTGAAAGAAACTCTTACATAGGACAAGCGACATTACAAATACAAAGAAACTCGGAATTAAAAGAAAAAGAAAGAAAAGGAAATGGCAGAATCACTCTAGTTCTATCCCACAGCACATGAAATTCTCTAGGACTCTACAACAACTTGTTGGATGGAGGAGCGAGATGATGCTTGGGATGGAGAAGCAATTTTGACCGGATAGGTAGTAGCATTGCCTGCTCCAACGGGCCCAGCGCTCTCGATCACTATTCATGTAGCTCCCGCACTCGTTGCCGTTGCTCGGACACTCCTAATTTTCATCTTATTCATGTTTACCGAGAAAATTAAAAACTCCCAAATTCCTTCATGGGAAGTAGAAGTCGGACCATGAAGGAGTAGGGTTTCCGTATGGGTACGACGGCATCGGGTCATTCTGCGAGATTTACGGCGTCGCCCTCGTTGTGCGGCTTCAGCAAGTCCATGTACCAAGGCTGGTTACGCATGGCCTCCACGGCCACGACATCATTCAAGGCATCATGGTTCTCTGGAGCCACCTTATGCGCCCGCGGCTACGCCGACGCCGCTTTTGCTCCGAGCTTGGCACGGACTTCTTCGACGTCTTGATCCTCTCCTCGATCTCCTTCCCGGTCTTGTCCAGATCCATCCCGGGTCGTTTCAAATCTACGATGGTCGGGCCACAGAGCCCCTCCCGACGAGGGCCCGGTACATCACCCGCACGATCTCCCTCTCCCGGTTCTCGCCTTGTTGCTTCTTCAGTTGCTCCTCGGCCTTCACGATCCTCTGCCGGATGAACTCGTTGGTTCACCATCCGCTTGCTCGGTCCATCTCCGACATGTTCTTGAACCTTGCAATGGCCCGACGCGCCCTAGCGTGGACGGCCACACCTCCGGCTCGGCTGGCACGGGCGTAGACGATGGCACACGCCTCGATCCCACACAGGCGTGCTCGGCTCACTCACCTTCTTCATCGAGGCCATTCTTCCTCTTCTTGAAAGTGGCTTTCCTCGCGGCGTCGTTGGCGATGTACGCCAGAGGGACTTTCTTTCTAGTCATCGCTAAGGGAATTGGGGCGCTCCGGAAGGAAAATGTTGGACGATCTTTGCCGCGGGGGCCCTTGTTGCCCCTTAGGCGATAAGGGTTTATATAGTGCGAGGCAGAAGATCATTTTATAAAACGGAGAAGATTTTGTTGCCTTCTCTTCTTGCGATTCTGGGATGATGATTGAGGTCCATTTGGTTCCTAATAGAAATCGAATTTGGGGTAACAAAATTAATTTTTGGGATACCGGGCTGATATGGTATGTGCCCCGGATGTTAGTCATTTTTAGCTCGAGTGAACTGTCAAGGGTGGATAAGATCATGCCCCGTTTATGTCTTGCATTTCAATTTCGAATGGGATCAAGGCTAGGATCATGTTCTGGTGCAAGAATTTCTGCACAACCCGAAATCTGCCCATGATGAAAAAAAATTTGTCAAGTCAATTATGACGGATGCCCATTTGAGATTGCATTTGATGTGCCTCTACTCTAGCACATTAGCTCAATCAGCCTTTCACGTTACATGGTCTAATTTTTTATTTTATTTTTTCGAATACCAACGGTCCATCAATCCGAGATCGTGGCGGAAAACGCTGAAATGATAGCCGTCCGCACTATTGATATGCCTAGGAATAGCTTATGAGACATGTGTGAACCAATCGAGTGATGTCTTGTTGAAAAAGGAAAAGAAGATTAGAGCGACGATATACATTCACCGATTCATTTTTACTTCTCTTGCCGCTAGTAGAGGACTTCATTTATATATCAACATTATTGATGTGATGACTTATATAGAATAGTTTGCGAGTTTTGATAACGGAATCGGCACGCTTGATAATGAACCTAATAAATACCCTCATAACGTTGCTATATTTTCGATCCTTCAATTGATTTTCCTATACAAAAAATTCGTTACATTCCTTAACTGCGAAAAACTGAATACGCTCTAAATCTGGGATTTTGAAAGATGTATCTATATATTTTGGTAGGTTAAGTTCAAAATAGGTACAATCTCGAATACTCGTTTTTCTTTCAAGATTCACACCCGGTTTTGTAATGGAATTAATCAAATTAAATTGTTCACTATTCTAAAACCAATTTATCAAAAGTCTGTTTGACTTGTTCTTTTGTATTTTAGGCTCACATTTTGTTATTATCAACAAATAGTGTAAAATCGATAAATACGACTTACTTTTTAATGGACTACCAAAGAAAACTTCATAAGCTACTTATACAACAACTTAAATTAGTTGTATTAGAGCAAATACCAAATCCAACCAATCATAACCTTTTTTTTTTTTTTTTTTCGGTCGAATAATCATAAGCCTACTAAAGGCATTTGCATTCCCTTCAATTTTTTTTTTGTTTGCCAAACAATCATACCAAAGCTGCATCCGCAGGACATATTCAGACAAGTGCAAGATCAGCTCAAGGATAATGGTCGGAACCTTTTTCTTTTCAAAGCAAACCCCTCGTTTTCAAATATATAAATAATATTTATGTAATTATTACCTTTATTTAGCGAAATAAACAATTGACGAAACAATCAGTCATTATGAAATTTCACTTAACCAGCAAAAAAAAATTCTAATTAATTCACAATAATTGATTAAATGGACAACCGAAATCATATTGGGTATTGCGAACAATCTAATGGTCAAAACCCATAAATATACACAAAAGATCCATATTTAATCAAAGTCTATTATACATTATATAGATGACATAACGCAGAGGCGAACACGTATTGTGATTTCACTTTGGTTACCATACCAACTAGTTGAAAGAAATTCTTATATAGGACAAGCGACATTACAAATACAATGAAAATCGGAATTAAAAGAAAAAGAAAGAAAAGGAAATGGCAGAATCACTCTAGTTCCATCCCACAGCACATGAAATTCTCTGGGACTCTACAACAACTTGTTGGATGGAGGAGCAGATGATGCTTGAAATGGAGAAGCGATTTTGACCAGATAGGTAGTAGCATTGCCTGCTCCAACGGGCCCAGCAGCTCTCTGATCACTATTCATGTAGCTCCCGTACTCGTTGCCGTTTCTCGGACACTCCTAATTTTCATCTTATTCATGTTTACCGAGAAAATTAAACACTCCCAAATTCCTTCATGGGAAGTAGAAGTCGGACCATGAAGGAGTAGGGTTTCCGTATGGGTACGACGGCATCGGGTCATTCTGTCGAGATTTACGGCGTCGCCCTCGTTGCGCGGCTTCAGCAAGTCCATGTACCAAGGCTGGTTCTGCATGGCCTCCACGGCCACGACATCATTCAAGGCAGCATGGTTCTCTGGAGCCACCTTATCTGCCTGCAGCTCCGCCGATGCTGCCTGCTCTGAGCTTGGCGCGGACTTCTTCAGCGTCTTGATCCTCTCCTCGATCTCCTTCCCGGTCTTGTCCAGCATCCACCCCAGGTCGTTCAAATCTACGATGGTCGGGCCACCGGAGCCCCTCCCCGACGAGGGCCCGGTACATCACCCGCACGATCTCCCTCTCCGGTTCTCGCGCAGCTTCTTGCTTGCTCCTCGGCCTTCACGATCCTCTGCCAGATGAACTCTCGTTGGTTCACCATCCGCTTGCTCTGGTCCATCTCCGACATGTTCTTGAACCTTGCAATGGCCCGACACGCCCCCAGCGTGGACGGCCACACCTCCGGCTCAGCCTGGCACGGGCTGTAGACGATGGCACACGCCTCGATCCCACACAGCGTGCTCAGCTCACTCACCTTCTTCATCAGGCTATTCTTCCTCTTCTTGAAAGTGGCTTTCCTCGCGGCGTCGTTGGCGATGTACGCCAGAGGGACTTTCTTTCTAGTCATCGCTAAGGGAATTGGGGCGCTTCGGAAGGAAAATGTTGGACGATCTTTGCCGCGGGGGCCCTTGTTGCCCCTTAGGCGATAAGGGTTTATATAGTGCGAGGTAGAAGATTCTGTTGCCTTCTCTTCTTGCGATTCCTGGGATGATGATTGAGGCCCGCTGGTTCCTAATAGAAATCGAATTTGGGGTAACAAATTTATTTTTTGGGATATCGGACTGATATGGTATGTTCCCTGGATGTTAGTCTTTTTTTAGCTCAGGTGAACTGTCAAGGGTGGATAAGATCATGCCCCGTTTATGTCTTGCATTTCAATTTCGAATGGGATCAAGGCTAGGATCATGTTCAGTGCAATAATTTCAGCACAACCTGAAATCTGGGCAGCGATGAAAAACTTGTCGTCAATTATGATGGATGCCCATTAGAGATTGCCAAATTTGATGTGCCTCTACTCTAGCACATTAGCTCATTCAGCCTTCACGTTACATGGTCTAGTTTTTATTTTATTTTATTTTTCGAATAGCGACGGTCCATCGATCCAAGATGGTGGTGGAAAACGCTGAAATGATAGCCGTCAACACTACTAATATGCCTAAGAATAGCTTATGAGATATGTGTGAACCAATCGAGTGATGTCTCGTCGAAAAAGGAAAAGAAGATTAGAGCGACGATATACATTCACCGATTCATTTTTACGTCCGTCACCGCTAGTAGAGGATTTCATTTATATATCAACATTATTGATGTCATGACTTATATAGAATAGTTTGCGAGTTTTTAACGGAACCGGTATGCTTGATAATGAACCTAATAAATACCCTAATAAGGTCGCTATATTTTCGATCCTTCAGTTGATTTCCCTATACAAAACATTCGTTCCATTCCTTAACTGTGAAAAACTGAATACACTCTAAATTTGGGGTTTTGAAATATGTATCAATATATTTTGGGAGGTTAAGTTCAAAATAGGTACAATCTCAGTAATACTCGTTTTTCTTTCAAGATTCACACACGGTTTTGTAATGGAATTAATCAAATTAAATTGTTCACTATTCTAAAATCAAATTATCAAAATTCTGTTTGACTTGTTCTTTTGTATTTTAGGTTCACATTTTGTTATTATCAACAAATATAGTGTAAAATCGATAAATGTGACTTACTTTTTAATGGACTACCGAAAGAAAACTTCATAAGCTACTTATATAAAAACTTAAATTAGTTGTATTAGAGCAAATATCAAATCCAACCAATCATAACCTTTTTTTTTTTTGTCAAACAATCATACCAAAGCTGCATCTGCAGGACATATTCAGACAAGCGCAAGATCTGCTCAAGGATAATGGTTGGAACCTTTTTCTTTTCAAAGCAAACCCCGGAGTTGAAATATATAAATAATATTTATGTAATTATTACCTTTATTTAGCGAAATAAACAATTGACGAAACAATTAGTCATTATCTCATTTCACTTAACCAGCAAAAAAAAAAAATTATAATTAATTCACAATAATTGATTAAATGGACAACTGAAATCATATCGGATATTGGGAACAATCTAATGGTCAAAACCCATAAATATACACAAAAGATCCATGTTTAAGCAAAGTTGGTTACACATTATATAGATGACATAACGCGGAGGCGAACACGTATCGTAATTTCGCTCCAGTTACCATACCAACTGGTTGAAAGAAACTCTTACATAGGACAAGCAACATTACAAATACAAAGAAACTCGGAATTAAAAGAAAAAGAACGAAAAGGAAATGGCAGAATCACTCTAGTTCTATCCCACAGCACATGAAATTCTCTGGGACTCTACAACAACTTGTTGAATGGAGGAGCAGATGATGCTTGGGATGGAGAAGCGATTTTGACCAGATAGGTAGTAGCATTGCCTGCTCCAACGGGCCCAGCAGCTCCCTGATCGCTATTCATGTAGCTCCCGCACTCGTTGCCGTTGCTCGGACACTCCTAATTTTCATCTTATTCATGTTTACCGAGAAAATTAAACACTCCCAAATTCCTTCATGGGAAGTAGAAGTCGGACCATGAAGGAGTAGGGTTTCCGTATGGGTACGACGGCATCGGGTCATTCTGCCGAGATTTATGGCGTCGCCCTCGTTGCGCGCTTCAGCAAGTCCATGTACCAAGGCTGGTTCTGCATGGCCTCCACGGCCACGACATCATTCAAGGCGGCATGGTTCTCCTGGAGCCGCCTTATCCGCCCGCGGCTCCGCCGATCTTTGCGCTTCCGAGCTTGGCGCGGACTTCTTGACTTCTTGATCCTCTCCTCAATCTCCTTCCCGGTCTTGTCCAAAGATCCACCCTGAGTCGTTCAAATCTACGATGGTCGGGCCACAGGAGCTCCTCCCGACGAGGGCTCGGTACATCACCCGCACGATCTCCCTCTCCTTCTCGCCTGACTACTTCTTCAGCTGCTCCTCGGCCTTCACGATCCTCTGCCGGATGAACTCTTGTTGGTTCACCATGCGCTTGCTCTGGTCCATCTCCGACATGTTCTTGAACCTTGCAATGGCCCGGCGCACCCCCAGCGTGGACGGCCACACCTCCGGCTCGGCCTGGTACGGGCTGTAGACGATGGCGCATGCCTTGATCCCACACAGCGTGCTCAGCTCACTCACCTTCTTCATCAGGCCATTCTTCCTCTTCTTGAAAGTGGCTTTCCTCGCGTCGTCGTTGGCGATTTACGCCAGAGTGACTTTCTTCCTAGTCATGGCTAAGGGAATTGGGGCACTTCGGAAGGAAAACGTTGGACGATCTTTGCCGCAAGGGCCCTTGTTGCCCCTTAGACGATAAGGGTTTATATAGTGCGAGGTAGAAGATCGTTTTATTAAACAAAGAAGATTTTGTTGCCTTATCTTCTTGCGATTCCTGGGATGATGATTGAGGTCCGCTGGTTCCCAATAGAAATGGAATTTGGGGTAACAAAATTTATTTTTTAGGATACCGGGCTGATATGGTATGTGCCCTGGATGTTAGTCTTTTTTTTGCTCAGGTGAACTGTCAAGGGTGGATAAGATCATATGCCCCATTGCTGTCAAGGGTGGATAAGATCATGCCCCTTTTATGTATTGCATTTCAATTTCGAATGGGATTAAGGCTAGGATCATGTTTTGGTGCAAGAATTTCAGCACAACCTGAAATCTAGGCAGTGATGAGAAAACTTGTCAGGTCAATTATGACGGATACCCATTAGAGATTGCCAAATTTGATATGCCTTTATTCTAGCACATTATCTGAACCAGCCTTTTACGTTGCATGGTCCAATTTGCATTTTATTTTTTTTTCGAATAGCAGCGGTCCATCGATCCGAGATTGTAGTGGAAAACACCAAAACGATGGCCTTGGCATTGCTGATATGCCTAAGAATTGCTTATGAGATATGGGTGAACAAATCGAGTGATGTCTTGTTGAAAAAGGAAAAGAAGATTAGAGCGACGATATACATTCACCGATTCATTTTTACGTCCCTAGTGGAGGATTTCATTCATATACAAACATTATTGATGTCATGACTTACATAGAATAGTTTATGAGTTTTGATAATGGAATCGGTATGCTTGATAATGAACCTAATAAATACCCTAATAAGGTTGTTGTATTTTCGATCCTTGGATTGATTTCCCTAGGCAAAAAATTCGTTCCATTCCTTTAGTGGGAAAAAATGAATACGCTCTAAATTTAGGATTTTGTAATATGTCTCTATATATTTTGGTAGGTTAAGTTCAAAATAGGCACAACCTCAATAATACTCATTTGTCTTTCAAGATTCACGTACAGTTTTGTAATGGAATTAATCAAAATTAAATTATTCACTATTTTAATACCAATTTATCAAAATTTTGTCTAATTTTGTTTGATTTCTTCTTTTGCATGGTTCACATTTTGTTATTATCAACAAATGTAGTGTAAAATCGATAAATATGACTTACTTTTTCATGGACTAGCCAAAAGAAAACTTCATGTGCTACCTATATAACAACTTAAATTAGTTGTATTGGAGCAAATACCAAATCCAACCAATCATAACATTTTTTTTGTCGAATAATCATAACCCTACTAATGGCATTTGCATGACGTTTGATTTTATTTATTTATTTATTTATTTTTTTGTTGAACAATCATACCAAAGCTACATCCGTATGACATATTCAGACAAGCACAAAACCTGCTCAAGGATAATGGTCGGAACCTTTTTCTTTCCATAGCGAAAACCACCCCCCCCGGGGTTCAAATACATAAATAATATACATATAATTGTTACATTTATTTAGCAAAATAAACAATTGATGAAACGATTAATCATTATGTCATTTCACAACCACCAAAAAAAATTAATAATTAATTTACAATAATTGAGTAAATGGGCAAAGGAAATCATACCCGGTATTGGGAATCCTATAGGCTATCCAATCTAATAATCAAAACCCATATATACACAAAAAAGATCCATGTTTAAGCAAATTCTGTTACACATTATATAGACGACATAACACGGAGGCAAACACGTATCGTGATTTTGCTAAGGTTATCGTACCAACTAGTTTAAAGAAATTCTTACATTGGTTGAGTGACATTATGAATACTAAGAAACCCAGAATTAAAAGAAAAGGAAATGGCAGAATCACTCTAGTTCTATCCCACAGCAGATGAGACTTTCTGGGACTCTACAACAACTCGTTGGATGGAGGAGCAGATGATGCTTTGGATGGAGAAGCGATTTTGACCTGATTGGTAGTGGCATTGCCTGCTCCAATGGGACCAGCATCTCTCTGATCACTATTCATGTAGCTCCCGTACTCATTGCCGTTTCTCGGACCGCTGTCCCCGTGTTTCGCCAGCTCTTTTCGTGCCAGCCGTTCGGCCTTGGTCACGTGCTTGTCCATGTCGGCCTCGGCCTCTTTCGCCAACCTCACCTCGTGCGCCACCCCCGCTCTTGCTTTTACGTAATCCTTCTCGACCTGCAAATGGGTTTCGTCGCCAAAAAACGTGTTAATTGGTCTTTCTTTTTTGGGAACCTGAGGCTGCTACTTGATTATATTTCGTGTCAAAGGATATCCATGTACCTTCTCCTCGGCCCTCGCCTCAGCCTTGACCTTGCGCGCGGTGTTGAACTCGCTCAACTTCTCCTTAATGCCCTGCATTCTTTCTCTCTCAAAAGTGGCTTGCTGTAATGGTTTCTCAAAGCTTTCTCAGACATCGGAAGATAATTTATAGGAGATGGAGAGGCATTCTATTCTGGGATCTCCCTCCTTCCTTTGTGGTTGTATTGCCTCCAAGCGTCGAACGTGTGGACGTTCTCCATCAATTCGTGGCTGATGCTTTCCTTCTCAATAAGGATTTGTATAGCAAGCTTGAAAGAAGTGTGCGACGAGAATGGAGTTCGAGGAATGAGATCCGAATTCTAAGTGGGTCATACTTCTGGTCAAACATTAGACATTTTCTCTTTCGGGTCACTTGCCATAATTACCGACAGACATTCTCTTTTGCTGACAAGAATGACAGAAAGCAGCCAAAACAGCCCCAGAAACTCATGACCATGCAAAACATTGCATCGATATTTAACATTTTATTCAAATTCCTAAAGAATTTAGAGAAATTGTATGTGAATTTACCTATCAACATTTGCTTGTTACGAAAGCTTCATATGTTGTTCCATGGGCCTTTGGGTAATCGGGTCTATACGTCCATGTCCCTAAATTATAAAAAAAAAAGGAAGGAAGGAAGTTTCGGGGGTTTCGACTTTGATTTTTGACTAAACCCAACATTAACTCTTTGATTTTTTTTTCCTTACCCAAAAAAAAAAAAAAAAAAAAACTCTTTGATAGTCTGAAAGAAGAAGTCAAAGCAGGTATGTCGTAAGATTTTAATTAAGTTGTTTTCTCTAAAATTCACCAAAATGGATGCCAAGCCCCTTAAGTGAAAACCAAACTCAAAATTGGCAAATACGAAAGACACGGAGCCCTTGTGCTATTGATCGAACAAGTACAGTTTAGAGAGGAGCGTGAACTTGACTTATAAGAATGATTTCGGATTCAAAGCCATCATAGTACGAGCATAAATCAAACTCACAAGAGCGAGAATTTACCAAAATAAAATGAAGGAAAGAAAATTTGGATAGAATAAGTAAAAAATCTTGGGTATAGTGTCCGTCTCCTTCTTCTTTCCTAAGAAATTATTTCATAGTCATAAGCCTATAGGACGTGACTTTCCCACATTTTTCTTGAACTTTTAGCCTTTTTTGGCATCATACTAATCACTTTTGCCATGTGATTCAGTCATTACATGTCAGTCGCCTATGCCACGTGCATGGCCATGATCCCCCACCTCCCAAAATTCCACGATCATGGCCTAGGCCCTAGGCTAGTGGTGTCAAAAATTGAACTGAAACTTGAACTGAACTGAATTAAAAAAATTCAATTTTTTTGTCCAGTTTTCATTTAGTTCGATTTTCATTAAAAACTAAAGCTTTTTTAGCTGGTTCTGTTTTTACCAATTCAGTTAACCGAACCAAACCGATAAAATCTATAAATATATATATATATATATCATTATATTTTTTTCTTTAATTTTTAAAAATATATATATTTTTTCTTTTTTTTTTTCTTATTCTTCTTCATTAGCTGGGCGACCAACCAAAAGGCAAGCCGGAGCCTCGCCACAGCCCATGAGGCCAAACTCGAGCCTCACCGGAGGTTGATAGACGTCAATGAGGCTTTGGCGACCTTCGGTAGACTCAAGCCTTGCCCAACTCATTGGATCTTGCAGGCTCGAGCTCGCCGGTGTCAAGCGAGCTCGCCTCGCCATAAGTTGCGAGGCTACAGCTTGCCTCTAGTCGAGTCATTGGCCGCCACTAGGGTCGGCAGGCGGCCAATGAAGAAGAAGAAGAAAAAAAAAAAGAAAGAGAAAAGAAAATTAATAAAAAATAATTAAAAAATCAATATTAAAAAATAAAAATGTATTCAAGAAGTGCATGTAGGAAAAAAAAAACACAACAAAAGTAAAAATCAAAAGACCAAAGTCTAAAATTTCGGTTCGGTTCGGATTGAATTTCAATTTGGTTCAATAAATTTTCTTCTCTTTTTCAACGTTGGCAACGTCTCTAATGTTGGAAAATTTCCCTAAAGAATTTCGATGATAGCGAAACTTAATTCGAAGCTCATATCTTAACCATGCAAAGTTGGGAAATGATTGCACCAGTATATCAGTCAAATTTCACTAGGTCTTTCGTCGCGTAAATTAACTCGAGCCACAGAGTTGCCGCCTATCATTGACACATAACCTCTCATCAATTGTAGATGACCGTTAAATTGTTCACAGGGTGTGATTCGTCAGATCATCCATTTTCTTTCATCTAAACGTTATTTTCGACTAAGGCGCCTTCAATAATCCACTATCTATGAACCAAAAGAGTTGGCATCTGTGTCAAAAGGCCAATGCCGCTCTTACCATCAAGTTTTTCAATCCCAAACTTTGTAATCAGGGCATTGATTATTCGAGTTACACAATTCGATTCGGCCACCGCGAGTTGCATCCATGGTCCAAAGGTTTGGGGGTAAGGAATGAATTTCCGGCTATCGGTTCGCGAGTTTTATTGACGGATTTGGTCGGGATACGTCTGGGAATGCCTCGTGAAGAAGCTACATAGGACCTTATCGGTAAGGTGTTCGGTCCAAAGTTTTGCTTAAAAAAAATGCCCAAAACCTGGTGCAAGCCCCCTTCGGTTTAGCTTCGGCACTTTCAAGAAGAACAACTTACCTCAATTACTAAATATTTTTATCCTCACTTTACCGTTGCGAGTTTTTTTTTTTTTTTTTTTTTTTTTTTTAATTTACACCGCCATTTTCATCTTCTTCAATTTGCAGAAGTTCACAAAGAAAGAGAGGCGAGTGGTGGTGGCCACCACCGTGCTCTGGTTAGTCCCTTCGGGATCGTGCGCGACTCAGGCATGCCACTCACAAGGCTTGTCGGAGGGTCTGCAATCCTCGCTTGAGTTCTCGCGACCTCTTTTGCCTTGTGGCTGCGATCTTGCACAAGAGTTTCCCTTTGCGTTTTTCAACATAATTTTAACGAAGTTGCTTCACAGTGAGTATTTTGCACATAAAAAAAAAAAAAAAAACTATTTACTTTGAACAAAAACAAGTTCTTTTGCCCTCAATGCAAAAGCTTTAAAAAAAAGGCAATGCCAATCGGCTTTATCAACGGTTTGAGATTGGGTTGGTGTTCGATAAAAATCTTATTTTACATTAAACCTCTTTTGACTTGAGGTTTGGGATTGTGCCGGCTAGCCGAACCCCGATCAGATGAAGCGCCACAAAATAGCACCATTACAACCAACCTACAAGTGAAAGAGCAGACAAAGAAGAATGAATATGAACAATGACTTAGATTTGAGAACAACATCACGGTATGCTTATTTCGCAAAAAAATGAAAAACTTGAAAGAAAATTTCAAAAAATAATTACTTGTATCATTCACCCAAATAAAAAAGGAAAAATATTTTCATCATTCGTGAAAATATTTAGACGTGAATTATTATTGATAATGCGAAAAAAATTCCTTGACAAATAATTTCAGATGACACGAGTGATTTTCTCTAGAGAATTATTTTTTAAATCGTTCATTTTTCATAAAAAAAATGAATTTTATGACTAATTTCATTTTCCAGATTGATAAAGGATTGAGGTTGACACTATGCTTGAATGGAGGAAAAGCGACGGAGGGAAAGGATTAGAAACTATTGGAGGAATTGAACAAATAATTCTCATTTTTCACTTATATTTCTAATTTGGATTTATTTATAGTTATATAGGGTTAATACCACAAATAGTACATTCACGACCCATTTATCCCCCATTAGCTTATGTTAAATTATACCAAGAATTGTTGAGATGGATGACACATGATAATAACTCAATTTATATAACAATTTATATCAATTAGAAATAAATTTGTTATTGTTATATGTGTATTAGTTTAGTATTTTTGGCGATCCAAAACTTAATTTGGACAAATTTATGATAAGTATACCGGTTTGGAGCTTTTCATAACCCAAAATTAATTTGGAATATTTTTTTTTTCATAAATGTACTAATTTAAGTTTTTTCATAGTATTAATAAAGTGACGGTACTATTTCCACCGCCAAATAGCTAAATTCACTTTCATTTACAATAAAAAGACAAAATCAATATCAATCTTTCAATTGCACTTTTAGGCAATGGCACCACTCCTTCTTTTTTTCTATTTTTCTCTTTTTCTATTTAGGATAGGTATCATAATTAAGCATTTAACTTATTTAGTCTTTTAGCGTATTAAAAAAAGTGAATTTTCAAATATTCTTATCATGTTTTACATGATTCGTGTAAAATTATCTTGTTGGCATTAAAGAAAAAAGACATTCTCTGATATAACATAATATTAAAAAGTCTCTTCTTCATTATTGATCTTATAACAACCTATCTATTTTTTGTCCCTACTATATCAAAAGCTCAATTTCTTGGTAAAAATTTTATTAATTTCATTAGTTTAAAATATATATCAAGTCTCTTTATTTACTATATCAAAGAATTTAAATACTATATTGGCGAGATACTTTTATACGGAGTATGCAAGACATTAGAGGAGTATCTAGCAATACACTAAACACATTATGCACAATAAATGAGGTATCTTGGTATTATTCGTAAACAATTCACTCATGATATTCATTTTTGTCAATCCAAACTAATGAAATTTCACTTGTATTTTATAAATAAACTCTTACTTTATGCAATGTTTTGATTTTATTAAATTTTATCTACCTAACGATTTATCCATAAATTTAATCGACAATATAGAAAAAAAAATATATATTTCTTTAAAATTTCTTTTTCGACAAAACAAATTTTGTTGAAAGTAATATCTAACAATGACAAAAATTTTAATATTCACGAAAAATCAGCAATGAACAAAAACTAAACATATGGAATTCTTTATCAAGTAAATAAAATTTGGGAGCACCAGTTTAAATTGAGACTAAACGTAATTTTCTCTTTACGGTGCAAATCGGGTGGATTTAGCCATACAGAGGTAGAAATAGCACAGCCCTCAAATCAATTTTATAATAAGATATTCATGTCCATATACATCTTTTTTCATTCATTTTTTTTTCTAATTAGCATCTGAGCAATAATAAAACTCAATCCCCACAAATTATTTTCTCCTCCCCTTTTTCACCGTTATCCAAGCTCTTTATTGTTCTACCAAATCGGCCCACCCACATCTGAGCGTCAGCATCAGCATCGCTTCCGAACGGACGCAAGAAACGGCAGCAGCGGCAGCAGCCAAGGTCGAGTTTTCGGCTGTTTCTGATCGAGCATTCGCTGGTTGCGTGTCTGCGCGACCGGGTACGAGGAAGACCCATTTGAGGTTTCTCCGTGATCTTCATCGAGGAAGGAGTTTCTGACTGAGTCTTGTTGGAATCTGCGTCTTTGGAGTCGGAGAAGGGTAGGTTCCATGGCTTCGTTCTCCTCCAGGGATGGCCAGGAAGATCAGGTACTGAGCTCTGTTACTTTACAGACAATGCGACCAGACGTTGCTTCTTTCCATTGTTGCGTGAGTAGTGAATCGGGTCGGGGCTTCGACGATTGAATTGCGCCTGTGCTACTGAGTTTGATTGTCCCCGCGCTTTGAATTTGCCGCGGGATATGAATTTTGGGGAAGCCTATCAGGGTTCAAATGATGATGGGTGTTTGAAAAAATCTTATTTTTAGCTGGAATTGCTGAGGGATGAAGCTTCGGATGTTGTTCGGCTCATTGGAACATTGTTTTGTTTTGTTTTGTTTGTTTGTTTGTTTGTTTTTTTTTTTTTTTTTTTTTTTTTTTTTTTTGGTGTTTTAGAGCGTAGGAGTACTATTCTCCAAATGATTATGGCGTGACAGAACAGAGTAGTAGTCCTCTAAGAACTGGTGATGGAGATTCGATTTCTTTGTTTTTGTAGGTTTTGGTGGAGGAGAAGTCCTTTGTGAGAGCACTCATACTAAACAGACCCAAGCAACTGAATGCTCTTTCTTACAATATGGTATGTCTCTTATCTGGCTGCTGGATACTTTTTGCAGTTGGGTCTTCCTTCATTCTAACTGTTTGGTTGGGAGTGTTGGGTGGGGTTCTTTTGTTACATCGGTCGCCAATTTGCTGTTTCTCTGTTGAGGCTTTTCAAACTAATCACGGATTTGCTTTTAGCAAAATGATTCGTGGAATTTATTTGTTGAGTTTTCCTATCATAGAGCACCTGGAGTCCTGCACTTTTGAGAAAGCTCTTTCTACAATCCAAAAACTACTCATTAGTTTCATCATACAGGATAAACTAACATCTGATAGCATTATCTAGTTGATCATTATAAAATTTTACTTTCCTGCTCGTCTTGCATTTGATTAATACCTTGGAGACTGCATATGGTTTTGCTAAGAGCAGTAGTAGTGCTTTGCTTAACTTTTTGAGTTTTTGTTCTTTTCTTAAGAAAAGATGAATGTTCCCTTTTTATGCAAATTTGGAAGCACGCATTACTAAAGGTCATAGTTAAAGAAGGTTATTATACGAGATCAAGAACCAAATCTGGCGACGCGCACATACTCTTCAAAGATGTTGTTAGTTCCTGCATAAAATACGTGAGTCTGTTTTTAGCACACTTCAGCCTGAATAGCATCTTTCTATTGCATCCAGCGAAATATATCCATGGAATTGTCATGCAGTAATACCATTGTTTGTTGCTTTTTGAATGCCTTTTCTGCCTTTTGTGGTAGTCGCCTTGTTGGCAGTTGGGGTCTGTTGTCATTTTATATTATTTAAATATGTGTAGGTGACATATTCAACTTTTACTTGTTGTCTCAAACCTCAATAGCTCGCATCGTTAATTAAGCTTTGTTTGCTACGTGGTTATTGTATTACTATTTGTTACTCTTGTTTGCAGATATCTCGGTTATTGGAACTTTTCCTTGTTTATGAGAAGGATTCTAATGTGAAGTTGGTAATCTTAAAGGTACATTGCTTCATACAAAGCATTTTTTTTTTTTATGATTGTTAAGAGCCCTCCAAATTGCACAAGTAGAAATATCAGAATCATGAGCCTTGAGACTGTCTTTTGGGAGATTGATAGATTCCTTTTGCCCGCTGGAAGATTGGTAGAGTTTATTGGACTTCGTTTGGTGATATTTCTCATGCTGGTGTACCATCTAGGGCTGTGTGCTCACTTATGTATGTGTTTTACAAAATTGTCAATTTATTAATATGCCTGAGCAGCGTGGTAAATTATGTTTTATTAGCTCCTTTGACTGCATTTAGGACCTATTTTTTGGAAACATATCATATACATGGGGACTAGTGGTGTACAATATGAGAAATAAATAGATTTCTGGAGCTTTAGGAAGTTGGATGGCCTTTCAAATATCTGGTTCTGAGTTGCAGAGGTGCACTCTAGCTTCGAATTATTGTTGGCTGTCTACGAATTTTGCATTTGCTCAACCTAAAGATGCCTGTTGTTGAAGTAATTCATGTCAGCTACAACAAAGTGCTCATCCATTTAGGCTTCACAGCCATGCTTTTCTCAAGTCCAACATCACATTACGGAACAGTTGTCAGATTGATATTTTTGGCATTCATTGTTATTGGCTCCTTTGGCTTGCAAGACCTTAAGATTACTTGACATTGTTAGATCCTGTGGCCATTATCTTCTGTTACAATGTTCTCCTTTCATGCTTTGCAATCCCAATTTGGAAATCCTGCATATTTTCTTAGCTTGGGCATGACTGTTTTGATTGTGTTTTTGTTTCTGTAGGGAAAAGGAAGAGCTTTTTGTGCTGGTGGTGATGTTGCAGCTGTTGTGCATGATATCAACAATGGTACAGATCATTTTAGTGGTTTCATAGTTCATCTTATACTGACTGTAAAGTCAAAAATAGGGGCAAACTGTACTTATATCCCATTGTGAGTAGATGCACTTAAGCATCCAGATTTCCCTTGTCTCAAGGTGAAGTTTCATGTGACAATAGTGCCAATTGTGCCAATCCTTTATTAACCTATCAAAAAGATCACATTGTCCATTGGCTTCAGACAGTATTTGATCTCTGTTATACGCAATTCATATGGTGTTCATTCTGACTAGGAAAACGTTTGATTGTTGATAACATTGGTTTCTGTAAATTTGCTAGGAAATTGGAAGTCGGGTGAAATCTTCTTTCGGAAGGAGTTCACTTTAAATTATCTGATGGCGACATACAGTAGACCTCAGGTGATCTAATATTATAACCGTATCTTCTTGGGATAGCGAAATTGATGTTAGTGTATCTAAATAATCTTCATTTGGATATGTATGTGTAGTCTTACTTTTTACATTCCGGTTTTAATGAAGGTTTCAATCTTGAATGGCATTGTCATGGGAGGAGGGGCTGGTTGTTCCATACACGGTAGTTTTCGCGTGGCAACAGAGAATTCGGTATTGCCTTTTTATGTTGGCTTATATTTCCTTTTTATTTGTTAGGCAATCTACTGTTATAGTTTGTGGCAGTCAATGATGAGTTGTAGCACACAGGTTACTCTTAAGCTTGTCTGATTAAGAGAGTTCATTTCTTGAATTATTATTATTATTATTATTATTTTGGGCATTAGGTGCTTCTGATGTTATTAATCTGTTTTGCCATTTCACTAGTTATGGCTGATCTGTAGCCTGACTATTACTGAAAATGCTGGTGAAATTGTTTTAATTAACTAGCATCTCCTATGGAATAGAGCGTGTGTTCCTTGTTTCAAATTCTGGTTGAAGAAAGATCATTATGGTGCATTTTGATATAATATTATTGTCTGCCCAACCATGGGTGGTTGGGAGAGCAAATAACAGAATTTAAGATTATTATCCCTAGAAGTGAGGGTGAACAAGATTCAGTGAAGCAGGAGGATGATAGGAGGTACACAAGTAAGGTAACAGCAGAAGAATATGAGATCTCAGTGCCCAAAAGTGTAACTACCAATGGTGAAAGCAGATAGTTAATCAAGTTGGTTATTCTTACATTGTTCTAGACTCTTCGAGCAGAGACGCTCATTTTACAGCATGAATGAAAAACTTTACATTGTCATTGAAGGTTAGAATTCCTAGAGAGAATGTACAGTGGAGTGGAGCTTGCCATTTTTCCCCTATTGGGCTACTTCTGGGGATTTCATGAATATGCTTAGTCCTTAAAGAGAATGATGTTTGAATAAAGAATGTTTACCTGGCTTTATACATGGATAATAGACATATCTAGGTGGTCAAGATTCCACCGAAGTTAATGCAAGACTTTCATAAATTTACTGTGGATTCACTTCTATGTACCTATATATTATCCGATATATGTGACATGAGATCAGTTGATCCCACTTAACAAGATTGAAATTGTTGTTTGCTTAATGGATAAGGAACAGTAGATGTCTATTGGCAATTCTTAGATCGGATATTTGCTTGTGGAACATATAATGGTTATTTTTCTCAATATCTTTTACCACTTGATCTGCAATTGGTTACATCTAGGCTATCTAACCAATACTGCAGATATGTGTTAATTAAAGTGCCTCATGTAAGCTAGCAGTTGGTGGGTGCTATTGTGGTGTTGATTCTCCAGCTTCTTGTTTCCTAAAGATCATTCTAACCCCCGGATTTCCAGCAGCTTTTATCAGCATAGTCTGCTTAATCTCGTTGCAGGTTTTTGCTATGCCTGAAACAGCTCTGGGTCTCTTTCCAGACATAGGTGCCTCATATTTCCTGTCAAGGCTCCCTGGACATTTTGGTAATGGCCAGTGATAGAAAAAGGCACTTTATCTTCTATCTAGTTTTATGAGTCAATATTAACTGAAGATTAAAAGTTTCTAACTTCTGGAAGTATGTCAATATATTTATTGGGTAGAGCTTCAGTTGTTAATGCTGTCAGGAGCATTCTACTGGTAGTGCTTGTGGAAGTGCTAGTCTGTAGTGTACTATGGATGACTTAGAAAATGTAGGTGACAACCAACGCATTTGAGTTCCTGAATCAATATATCATAAGCTGGTGGGCGTCCATCTTATATTCTGCAGTATAGCAAATTTGCTACCATGTTAATTTGGGATTTAGGAAGCATATTCTTCGGAAGATTGGGAAACATGAGCTAAGGAATGATTTCCTCAAATCATATGTCAAGAGGACAAACAGTGCAATCGATGGAGCAACAAATGATGCATAATAGTGATTATATGGCTAGATGATGCGATTTAATGAAATGCAGGGTTGACATACTTTAGTGACCGTCCACCTTTTACACTTTGATTATCACCTGAAGGGTGATGAGAAGAAAACAACGTTCTTTCTCGTGTTTTGGGTTGAACATTGGTTTCAGTTGCTTCTGTTTGGAAGATGGATAAATTCTGAGCTGGAATATGCACATTAATTCTTTTTCTTCTTTTTCTCCTTTCAAACAGAAAAATGAATCACACAAGTGCGACTGCATTCACTTTTTTGGAGTTCTGCTGGCACTTTATTTGTGGCATTGGGATCTTGACATTAAAAATCATAAATTATATCATTGGTGCTTTGACCCAAATTGTTAATAGCAGTTAGAAATCGCACAAGAGAACTTATGGAAGAGATTCCTGATGTTAATTTTGATAGATTTGGATCATATGTTATTTAATTTAGTGTTGAGAAAAGAGAACAATCTTGTTAAAGTTCATAAAAACAACAATCAAAGCAGAAAATTTCTGTTTTTTGAGAGAGAGAGATTAAAAAAAAAAACAGAGCATAGCACTTCATACGTCTTGTGCTTAAGAAAAAAACTGTCGAGTACCACAATTAAATACAAAGCAAAAATTGCTCACGTACGTGCAACACATAATTGCACACAAACGTGCTATTAACTTCCTTGAAAATATCAAAAACACTAAATATATAACTAAATGAACTTGGCTGTTTTTTAATAAAAAAACAGAGGAAAACAGAGGAAAAAAACAAGACAGAAAATAGCAGCCTCGAGACATTATAATCCAACAAACTCCTCTTTGGATCAGTTGCTGCTGCATACTCCAATTTTCTTTTTTAATACTTCAAATCTTCCAGCTTGAAGTGGTTTTGTGAACATGTCTGCAAGTTGATCTTCAGATCTGCAATAAACCATCTTAACTTCACCATTTTGTTGCACCTCACGTAGAAAGAACTTAACCTTGAAATGCTTAGTTTTTCTATGAAAAACTGGATTCTGAGATATTGCTAGAGCAGCTTGATTATCCACATTGATTTCGATACAGCCACTGGAATTCAGCCATAAATCTTTCATTATCTTCTTCAGCCATAAAGCTTGATTTGCAGTTGCAGTAGCTGCTATAAACTCAGCCTCTGCAGTAGACTGAGCTACAATCTCTTGCTTTTTAGAACACCAGGAGAAACAAGCAGAACCCAAACTGAAACAATATCCAGACGTACTCTTCATGTCATCTACTGAACCAGCCTAGTCACTATCAGAAAATCCTTGCAAATTAAACTTCTGACATTTCTTAAACTTCACACCAAAGAACAATGTTCCTTTGAGATATCTCAATACCCTTTTTGTTGCAATCGAATGTAACTGACTAGGACTACTCATAAACTTGGATAAAACACTCACAGCAAATAGAATATCTGGTATGATTGCTGTAAGATACATGAGACACTCAATTAGACTTCTATACATAGAAGTATCTACTGCATCTGTTCCATCATTCTTCTGTAGCTTCTCTTTAGCAACTATAGGAGAGTGCTTACACTTTGACAATCTTCCATATGAAACTTCTTTAGAATTTCCTTCATGTATTTTTTTTTTTACAGATGAAGATCTCATATGAAGCATGTTTGACTTCCAAACCCAAAAAATAAGACATCTTTCCCAAGTCTGACATCTCAAAAACTGCAGATAGATCTTGCTTCACATTCTCTATCAATTCCATATTATTCCCCGTCACTAATAGATCATCTACATAAAGTGACAGAATTATAACACTGTGATTCATCTTCTTGACATAAAGAGTGAACTCACTTAAGTTTTTTACAAAGCCAAAATCCTGCAAATATCGATCTATCTTCCCATACCAAGCTCTTGGAGCCTGCTCCAGTCCATATAGAGCTTTCTTCAACCTGTATACACTCTCTTCTTGCCCTTTGATACTAAATCATTCAGGTTGTTCAACAAAAATCTCATCCTCAAGCTCTCCATTCAGAAATGCAGACTTGACATCTAACTGAAATATAGGCCACCTCTGCAATAGCTAACAGTAATCTTATTATATCAAGTCGTGCAATATGAGCAAATATTTCAGAATAGTCTACTCCCCATATTTGTGCATAGCCTTTCACCACCAGTCTAGCTTTGTGTTTATTGATAGAACCATTAGGATTAAGTTTTGTTCTAAATACCCACTTAACCCCAATCACATTCTTATCGATGGTCTGTCAACAAGTTCTCATGTGTGGTTTTTCTAGATCATTGCAATCTCCTCCTACATTGCTGCAATCCACCTTTGATCCTTCTTAGCTTCCACAGAGTTAGATGGTTCGAGTATTACCATATTGCTTCTTTCATAGATTTCAGCAAGTAACCTTGTGCCTCTTACTGGTAAATCATCCACACCGTCTTCCAATCCATCTATAAATTCATCAACCTCTACATCTGTTGCAGTTTTTTTTCGAAATGCTGCTGTTCTGCACTATTTCCTTCCATCCAATTCCACTCATCTTCTTTTAGAAAAACATCTCTGCTTACAGTCACCTTCTCTATTATAGGGTGAAAAATTCTGTAAGCCTTTGATTAGAGACTGTACCCAATGAAGATTCCAAGCTTTGCTTTCTTATCCAACTTGTCCCTCTTAACCTTAGAAACATGAGTGTAACACAAACACCCAAAAACCTTCAAATTTTTTACAGAAGGTTTAACACCATACCAGACTTCAAAAGGTGTTGACCTCTCTAAGGCCTTTGTGGGCAATCTGTTCAACAAGAACACTACAGTATTAGCTGCTTCAGCCCAGAACTTCTTAGGTAAATTCTTCTCTTGCATCATACATCTGGCCATCTTCATAATGCTTCTGTTTTTCCTCTCACTTCTCACTGACCCCATACTGTTAAGGTGAATAGGGAGCAGTGAACTATTGCGTAATTCCTACTTGCTCACAATTCAACTTAAACTTGTGAGCAGTATACTCAGAACCATTATCAGACCTGAGCATTTTAATTTTCTTTCACTCTGATTCTCAATTAAGGCTTTAAACTTCACAAACACATCAGCAACTTCAGACTTGGTTTGCAGAAAATAAATCCAACTCATCCTAGTCATATCATCAGTGAAGGAAATGAAATACCCGCTACCATTGAGAGAAGACCCAGACATAAGCCACATAGATCTGTGTGGACTAATTGCAGCTTCTCACATGCTCTCCAGCCTCCTCATTTGAAAGGAAATCTGGCTTGCTTGCCAAGAAGACAAGTTTTGCATTGTGGAAATTCATCCTCCAAACTTGGCAAGTTATCTGCCAAGCTATTTCTCTGCATAAACGACATGCTCTTCCTGTGAACATGCCAAAGTCTTTTATGCCATATCTCTGCATTTTCTTCTTTGCACTTTAAAGCCATTTGTTGCATCTCTTGTGGCTTGAACATGAAACTCTTGTCATCCATTGGAATTATTAGCACTTTTTTGCTATCTGCATTATTAATAAGACATTCCTTCCCTTCGAACTTCACTTTATAGCCCTTCTCAACTAATTGACCAACACTTAACAAATTATGATCAATATTTGGCACAAAAAGAACATCACTAATCAGCTTCACCTTCTGATTTCTTTCAATAACCACTGTACCTTTCCCTTACACTTCAATATACTGTCTGTTGTCAATTCTGACTCTGGACCTAACTGACCTGTCTAGACTCCTAAACAGTTTCGAATTTCAGTCATATGATTGGTACAGCCATTATCTACCAGCCATGCATCATTCCCAACAAAAGATTCAGAAAAAGAAACTACAAACAAGTGTTCTTCCTCAGTTTCATTCACTGCTACCTATGCTTTTCCTACTTGCTGGTAATTTTTTCTTTGCAAATGGCTTCCACGTGACCCAACTTGTGACATCTTCTGCATCTAGCATCAGGCTTTCTCCAACATCTAAAAAATTGATGATTAGTTCCACCACAGTATTGACAAGGCTTTTTGTTCATCTTCTATTTGCTAGACCCACCAGAATTTCCTTCTTTTGCTACAAACTTGGAGTCACCAGCATTTTCTCTGGACTGAATCCATTTCTTCCCTTTGCCTCCATCATTTGACTTCACTCTAGCTTGCAGCGCACCCTCTACAAACTCTTATCTTCTCATCGGTCTTCAGGTTCCCCGTGCTGCAGAGCATTTAACAATTCTGCAAGCTTTATATCAACTAAGTCTCTTGAATTTTCCAGAGATGCTATGGTGGCTTCGAACTTCTCTGGAAGAGACACCAGGATCTTTTGAACAAGCCTTTCATTCTTCAAGTCAGTCCCTAAAACTCTGATTTTTTCAGCTATCCCAACCAACCTATCAGAGTACTCCTTCACTGACTCTGAATCTTTCATCTGCTGTCTCTCAAACTCCCTCAAGAGATTCAGCACCTTTATGCTTCTTATCTTCTCATCTTCCTCGTATTCATCCTTCAAGAAATCCTATATTGCCTTTGCAGAATCACATCTCATGATCCTTGTGAAGATAGTGGGTGAAACAGCAGTGTACAGGCATGACTTTGCCTTGGCCTTCCTTGTGATTATCTTTTTATGGTACTTTATCTGATTCAAGGTCGGATTGTCTGGAAGTGGAGCAACCTCATAATCATTTTCCACAGGCTCCCACAAATCATGACCCTCCAAGAATGCCGTCATCTTGGCAGCCCGAGCCTAATAATTTTCCCTAGTAAAGACTGGAGTTGCCATTGCAGAATCCACTCGATCCTGCCTCCATCAGCTTTTTCTTTGCAAATCGGAAGCAATCTTCACTCAATTACCCTCACTTCACAGTCCCTTAAGATCCCACAAACGCTCTGATACCAATGTTAAAGTTCATAAAAACAACAATCAAAGCAGAAAATTTCTGTTTTTTGAGAGAGAGAGATAAAAAAAAAACAGAGCATAGCACTTTATACGTCTTGTGCTTAAGAAAAAAACTGTCGAGTACCACAATTAAATACAAAGCAAAAACTGCTCACGTACGTGCAACACATAACTGCACACAAACGTGCTATTAACTTCTTAGAAAATAGCAAAAACACTAAATATATAACTAAATGAACTTGGCTGTTTTTTAATAAAAAAATAGAGGAAAACAGAGGAAAAAAACAAGACAGAAAACAGCAGCCTCGAGACATTATAATCCAACAAATCTGATATGCACTTATTTAACATGAAGTCCTGGTTTACAGTTTTAATTTCTCAGTATCAACCTGCATAATGATGTTTTTTGTCGATTATCGTTGATATTTTTTATCCTTTTATATCAAAATTAAAGATTCTCCTGGTTTGTGACTAAACCTGATCTTGACACACAAGAACCATTTTTCCTAAGGACTAGATTTCAGCTCATATGTCCTGTAATATTAAAGATTAAATCATGCTCTATATTTCAGCTCATATAATCTTATACTTTATTGGGGATGGTACACATAATATTGTTAGATTATCTGTATTCTGTTACATTTGTTGCCCCTGCTGTCTTGTCTAAAAATTAATATCTACCATGCTTCTTTGTTATCTGTGCCAGGGGAATATCTTGGTCTTACTGGTGCTAGATTGGATGGAGCAGAGATGCTTGCATGTGGCCTTGCAACTCACTTTGTTCCCTCAACGGTATCCTTCTGCTTTTACTTCAGTTTTGTGATAATTGCTTGATAAATCTAAAAGCTACCTGGGGGAAAAAGGGAAAAGACAAAGCATCGAAGACCAATATGATGTTTAGTAGTAGAGGTTGTCAGAAAAGTTCTGCCAAAGGAAAAGGTGAAGTAGTTGTCAGGAGAAAAGGAAAAACGAAGTACAGAAGAACATTATAACCTTTGTGACTAGTGCTTACCAGAGAAAGCATCCACCTTGCCTTGTCCTTCAGGATTTTCAGAGCTAGGAAATGTCTGATTGCTTTTCTTTTTTTACTGTTTTGTTTGTTTTTTTTTTTTTTTTTTTGGGCAGGGGGGTGGTGGTTCTCTTCCTAATAGTGGGGTGCATTCGAGTCTAGTATGTTGGCTGGAAACCATATAGAGGTCAACATTGATGCTGATAGATATAGTGACATTGAATATAGCACGATAAAAGATTAGATTTAAAAATTAGACAGTGTGGCTGAGAGAACTGCTTGCTCGGTGAATGTGCGCAAGTGCAAGAACTAGAAGCGAATGCACATTCAAGAAAGTTTCAAGGATATACCAGTTTACAGTAAGACCAGCGAAATTCAATCTAAGATGATTTAGACCTGTCATACAATGGCTTCCTCCTGTTTCTTCGATAAAGTGTGACTATTCGGAAGGAGGCCATGTTGAGATTTGTGGATAGAGACTATGCATGAGTTCAAACTTTTGGGGAAATTCCTTGCATTTGGGGTTGTGTGAGGGATGGAATCTTAGAAAGGAATGCTTATGGAAATTAACCTCAGAGAGTAAGTGAAAAACACTTGATCATATTGTTGTTGCTGATTTGGGAATGCTAGGGCAATGCTAAATTCATAATAGTTACCTGTGTTCTTGTGCTGGATGACAGATGTTTATCTTCACACTCATTTCCTGTGGTTATCTGATATATCTTTGTATATTGACGACATTGTTCAGAAATTGCCATCGCTAGAAGCAGCTTTATACGCGGTAGATTCTAGAGATCAAGCCATAAATTCAGCAATCATTCGTGAATACTCTGAGCTGCCTATTTTGAAAGAGCAAAGTGCATACCATCGGTTAGTTTTGACCTACCAGCCTCTATCTTCTTGTTGAGTTCTCCATATGGTTTTGCCTGGCTGTTAATGCACAAATGTTCTTAATTTGAAAATACCAAGAAACCTTAAAATCTTATACATGTGTAAAGAAGATAAATTGGTCATAGATTAAACAAAACAACACAATGTGAAAGAAATAATAACCAAATAAAGGATGTGTCAAAATAGCATGACTTTATATCCTCTTTTATATGGTGGTAACATGTGTGAAGACTTCCAACTTTACTCAAGAAGCTTGAGTGGCTATGGCGGATCCTGCTGATTCACTCTCTCAATCCACGTCTCATTCATCATTTTCAGGTTCTGTTTTTGACAGGTTGGATGTGATCAATAGGTGCTTCTCGCGAAGAACGGTGGAAGACATACTGTCTGCTCTTGTAAGCTGTTGGCGATTTTGCTCTCCATTTCAAGTCCTTGTAGTGTTCATGAGAAAGGGCATCTGCGTGTGTACATGCATGAGCTCTTTCATGGGGCAATTTTGCAATGCTGATTTGTGCACATATTGTTGATTTTAACATTTTCTACATCTCTCTTTTGCAGGAGCGTGAAGCCACAAATAAGGTAGATGATTGGATCCATGCCTCAATTCAGTCACTGAAGAAAGCATCACCAACAAGCCTTAAAATTTCTCTTAGATCGGTGAGATCGCTGAATCTTTTGATGTGAAAGCTGCAGTGCATTTATTGACGCAACTTATAGATAATGTGTATTATGAAGATGGTCGAATGATTTCTAAGATATGCGAACCAACTACTTGTAGTAATGTCGGCTGAAGGGAACGGCATCATTACTCGACTGGGAAACCGAGTTTTTTTTTCTTTCATTTTGCCTCAGATCACCTATGGAATGTATATCATGACAACTGTATGCTTGATTTAAATTTTAGAGGTGCAGGCATATGCCTAGGATGCCATCTTCTCTCTCAGTGTCTCTGACCTTGATAATGGCTACCAGTATCAATTAAAATGTAGAGAATAAGAATTAATTTAAAGACCTGTGATGGATAGATGAACAAAGTAATAGCTAAAATTCGTAGTAGGGTTGAGAAGTCGAGCCAGTGTGCAGTATTTGCTCACTAACAACTCGTGTCAGTGCACAATAGTGGAATTTGATTCCCTCTCCTTTTATAAAGGTCAAATTGCCTAGAGTATGTACAATTCTAAAAGAGCATTTTACCTGCGATAATTAATTAAGTTGCATTTGTACAATTCTAAAAGAGCATTTTATCTGCGATAATTAATTAGTTGCATAATTACCTTAGTTTATATTAGAGATAATTAGGGATTTAGCTTAGGCAGGTTATCTGTTTAAAAGTTGTGAAATGGTCATACTTATAAGGATTGATCCCGCAATTGCAGATAAGAGAAGGTCGACTACAAGGAGTTGGTCAATGCCTTGTTCGAGAATACAGAATGGTTTGCCATGTAATGCGAGGCCAAGTCAGCAAGGACTTTGTTGAGGTTCTGTTATTTAATCAGATGATTATTGTATAGTTTTGTTTGAATTTTAGGTAATAAATTGACAATTGTTTGTGTAATGCAGGGCTGCAGAGCCTTACTCTTGGATAAGGATAAGAACCCAAAGGTTCGACAAGTGTTCTTTTTCCATTTTTCAGGGATCGTTCCTTCCTTGTTTATGAGTTGCTTTACAACGATTTTCATTCTTCTCTGTCGTAGTGGGAGCCTCCTAGATTGGAGCTTGTCACTGACAAGATGGTAGAAAGCTACTTCTCCAAGGTGGATGATGAAGACTGGGAAGATCTAAAGCTGCCCCCCAGATCAAACTTGCCTGTATCTGCAATTGCAAAGCTGTAACTCTCGGTATCGCAGATATTTTCACTATCAATAGATTCAATGGTGCGAGGACCAAGCTATTTGGCATTACTATATGTAAATTCAGGTGCATGGTAAATATTGGTGCTCCAGTGCATTTCTCCCTCTGATTCAGAATAAATATGTTTTCGAACCCTCTCTTTCAAATTGAAAGTGTATGTTCCATGTTTCCTCGCGAATTTCAGCAATCACTTGTTCTGATTCTACATATTGATTATTTTGAACCAAAAGAAAACATTTTGGTGGAATAGTCACGTTATGTAGAATATCTTCACTCTCAATAGTTACATACAAGTCTATAGAACATAGAAAGGCGGATGCCCATGACGCGTACGTTGCTACTTGTGGGTTAACCAAAAGAGTCAATGTTACTAAATCCTCTCGACAGTTGGAGATCTTCTTGTCTGTCTTATAGGTCGGATTTCTTCTGGCACCCATATATATAATTCACATTCTTCAGAAACGCAGGACTTTGTATCAGCATGTTTGTGGCTATAGCAGAATAAGTTTCCCATTCGAGTCAAATAATTCCTCCTTATGACAAACTTGCTTATGCATGTCACTATGAAGGTCTGGTCGAAGATGCGGAGGAAAAGGAGAAAGCAGTGGAGACTACATTAGAGTCTTTCACTTGTCGCGGCCTCTTTTTTTCTCGACGCCCTCGATCGGGTACGGGTGCCTAAGGAGGCTAATGGCTCGTTAAAATTAATTATGTCCGGACTCTCCTAAGTCCATCAATTCACGACTTTAATAGTCTAAATTTTTAATCTGTAAATCAATTTTAAAATGGAGTCGCCACTAATCAATTTGGGGTGGGTTGATTAAACTCAAGCTGAAGTATCGGGAGAAATACTCACCCCGCGCAACTGCAGAGAAATTAGGATCGGACTGATTACACCAGTTAATCACTAATGCCCTTCTTACCTAATCTTGTTTAAACCTTGAGATTTTTTTGGATGTTCGAGGGATTTTCCATGCATTTTTGGGAGGAAAAACATTTTTTTAGTCATTTTTTAATTTTTTGGACATAAAGGGAATTTTTTTTTTTTGGAAAAAATACAAGTCTTTTCGGCTTTTTCTGAATTTTTTGGCTTTTTCATGAATTTTTGGCTTTTTTGGATTTTTGGCATTTTTTGGAAAATATGAAATATTTTTTATCATTTTTTATTATTTTTCGAAAATAAATTATATTTTGATTTTTTTGGAAAATATTTATTTTTTATTTATTTATTTAAAAATATTATTTAAAATAAAATTTAAAAAGGCCGACCTGTCGGGTCCGCGGGTTGGGTTCGACCGGGTCGGTAACCCGAACGTGGGCGAGCCCGCAACGCGGCCCGACTCGGATTTTTTTGTCTTTTTTTCTTTTTAAGAAAAACCTAAAAGCCCAAACCCACTTTGACCCTTTAAAAGAAACTCAGCCCAAAGACTACCCGGCCCACGCGCACAACCCGGCCCAGGCGGAACTTTACCCGTTCAAACCCACGCCCGACCCGTCCTTCAGCCGTCGACCCGGATTACAAGCCGCGACCCGATTCTAGAAACCCTACCCGGTTCAAACCCACACCCGACCCGGCGCGATGCTTCCTCCCTCTCACCTAATCGCGGCGCCGATGGAGGGAACGACGGAGGTGACGCAGCAGGCGACGGCACGGTGGCGGTGTGAGGTGCGACGGCGACCCAACACGGCAGGGGTCTCGGCGAGTCGTCGAGGACGGCGTCGGGAGTTGCGGTAGGATCGTGCGGGAACGGCGGCGGTGTCAAGAGAAAGGCAGCGGCGAGGTGTCGAAGGGCAGCACGGCGGCAGCACGGTGGGATCTGGGGCGGCAGCACGGCGGGATCTGGGGCAGCAGCGGCGTCGGGGCACGGCTTGGCCCGGCTACAGGGATTCGCTCGCTGGGCCGTGGTGACGCAGCGGGAATCCGGCACGGCGACCGCGAGCCTTCCCCCTTTTCAGATCCGACGTCCAGACGGCCTCTCCTTCTCTCGGAGTTCCAGATCTGACCTCCTTCTCCGCTTTCTCTCTCTCTCGACCCCTACCTCAGATCTCTCCCCTCGGGCTCGCTTGCCTCCGGCCTCCCCCGAAGTCTCTCGGAGGGAGGTCGTTCAAGCTTCGCGACCCGATCTCTCGCGTGCTCGCTCTTTGATCCTCCCCTGAAGTCTCTCAAGGGAAGATCTCCGAGTTCGCCGTGCTTTGCCATCGTCGGGAGAAGCCTATTTATAGGCGAGGGGGCGGCCGGTCGATGGAGCTTCGACCGCCGGTCTTCGCACGCCGAACGGCCTCCGCCGGCCGAACCGGCGTCCCATCCGAGCTCCTCCAACAAGGCGTGCTCAGCATTGAAGGAAGCTCATGATGGCGCTTGCACTCCTCGGCCGACGTCGGCCTACACTCCTCGGCCGTAGGTCCTTCGCGCGCGTGAGTTGCAGAGGCGGAGGGGAAGAAGAGGGAAGAAGGAAGAAGAAGAAGAAAGAGGGGGCCGGGCTGGAGGAGAAGGAGGATGGGCTTGGGCCCGCGAAAGAGAGAGAAAAAGGAGGGGGCTGGGCCCAGCTGCCAATTTTTTGTTTTCTTTTGTTTTTATTGATTTTTTTTTGTTGTTTTTGTTATTTATTATTTATTATCTAGAAAAAGGAAAAATATAAGAAATTAAGGCCTAATTAATAACCTAATCAAAATTTTAGGAGTCAACATCACTTATCTTGAGAAGCAGATTGAAGGCAAGAAGTTTTTTTGCGGGTGACAAGATGGGCTATTTGGATCTTGTGGCTGGTTGGATCCCGCATTGGCTCAGCGTCTTGGAAGAAACTGGGGGCATGAAGATATTTGATGCCGAGAGGTTCCCATCCCTTCATGAGTGGGCACAAAACTTCATCGAAATTCCGCTGATTAAGGAATGTCTTCCACCTAGAGATGTGGTGGTTGACCATTATATTCGTTTGCCTGAGGTCCGTGCGCTCCTTAAAACCGAACAAGCCATAGAATAAACCCTTCGTTTAGATTGAGGAATGCGTTGTTTGTGTTTTTCTCCCCTGGTTTCCTCTGTTATATTTGTAACCTTCTGATATGGTGCAATAATATACTTACAATCATCTTTCTCTTGGGAGATTATAAGTAAATTCAATATCATTCCTAGGATCACCGTTCCTTGTGTAAGCTTCCAGTGATGGAATGGGTTTGAATTAAATATAGACCGCTAGGCAATGACATCTAACTCTGGATAAGGAGTTCATCAAGCAAGGAGCTTTACCTAGGGAATGCACTACCTCTCCCTGCTTCTGACGGTCTAACATTGAAGCCATGGCTTCGACTTGGTTTCATAAGATTGGTAACTTCATTTTGTGCAGATGTATCACTATCCAAAGTCCTGGTGTGATGCGAAGGTTGAATTAGTACTTGAACGAAAAAAAAAAGATTGAATCAATTCTCGTGTGGTGTCATTGAATTTGCTATGCCTTAAAAGATTGTCGATGCAATGAAATAGATTATGTGGCTCCAATGTTCAAACTCAGATGCTCGCCAAACTTACAGCATATAAAGCACTTGAATTGAGGGTTTTTGTTCATGTCAAAGTGCAATGGGGAGACCCTTAGATATCCTAGATAACTATTTGCTGCTCTAAGTAAGTGAAGCACTTCTCGTCTTTTGTTTCGATTCTCCATGTCAAACCAACCTGCCCTCGGAAAAGGCTGTCACTTAACAAATCTATTACTTATAAATGCATAAAATAATATTTATGTCCTAATACATTTCTTTATCCATTTTTTCACATAGGCTATACTTGCACTCTTCAAAAATTTATTCTTCTTTTTTCTTCCATAGCTGGCTCATGCGACTTGCTCCCCGGATGGCCCCGCCGGTGCCGCCGTCGCCACCGCCACCACCGCCAACGCCGCCGGTGCTGCCGCCGCCGTGCCGCCGCCGGTGCTGCCGGTGCCGCCGCCCCGCCGCCGCCGGTGCCGTTGCCGCCGCTGCCGGTGCCGCTGGCGCGCCGGACCGCTGCCTCTGCGCCGCCCCAACTCCAACAGCGGA
This sequence comes from Eucalyptus decipiens, assembly GCA_014182575.1. Taxonomy (NCBI): domain Eukaryota; kingdom Viridiplantae; phylum Streptophyta; class Magnoliopsida; order Myrtales; family Myrtaceae; genus Eucalyptus; species Eucalyptus decipiens. The sequence continues at coordinate 27,379,388 of CM024613.1, forward strand.
GGGCCACACCAATAATGGCCATCGCGAACAACGCGACCAAGAAGCTCAGCCGCGATGACTAAGCCCCGAGGGTAGTGCCTATCGTCCTCCACATATGGTGGGTAACGGACCTCGGTCCGAATGCCACCCGACATCTGCAAGAGAAAATATTAGCTTGCAAAAACGAATCCATTCATACATCATTGAATTTTATTAAGCTGTAAAGAATTCTTGAATCAACCAAGAGAAGACAATCTGAATCAATCTGAAGAATTGTTCTCGTTATTATTTTTGACTTAAAAAAAAATTGTTTGTCATCTATTTCATCTAAAGAGAGGCTATCTAAAATTTGAATTGCCCTGAAATCAGGAAATGGAACTTTCTTGACTTTTTATATCTAGTTATAAGACCTAACTTTCTAAACGAGGCCCATGTCTTCCCTTTTTTTTTTTTTTTTGGTTTTTTAATTTTTTTTATTATAATTTTTATTGGGAAAATTCCAAATAATAATTTAAAGCGTTCTTATGTTTTCAAAAGAGCACCTCAAATAAAAGTATGAAATAACTATAACAATTTCAAATAAGAGTTTAATCTTGACGGCCGACCAAATATTATAGTCGATTAAGGGCATTTTGGTCCATAGACATTTTTTCAATATTTCTTTCTCATCGTCTTCTACATCCAACAAGATGAACAGAGAAGAGAGGCCAAAGCTATGTGTTAAGAGTGTACTCAGAATAGTTTTGTGTGCTTCCTGTGTAAGCAGGTTTATCCGGCCTCTGGAATTGAACGAAGAGCATATAATAGGAGTTAGAGTCACACTGTTAGAAGCTAATCATTGTCCAGTTTTGCAGCGCTTCGTCCGCGACCTCCGCCTCCTTCGACGGCGACGGAGGCGACCAGCACCGGCCGAGGCCCCCGGAAGGAGCTCCGGCGGCCCGGTCGACTCGATCTCCGCCGCCGCCAACCGCCGCAAACTCCTCGCCGCCCTCGCCACCGCCACCGCCCCTCCCGCTAGCCTCCAAGATCAAGGTCGTTGTCGACCTCCGCCTCCTTCGAGCGACCAGCACCCCCGTCCGAGCGCCGAGCCGCGGCCTTCGCAAGGTCGTCGTCGACCTCCGCCTCCTTCGACGCCGACGACCAGCACCGGCCGAGCGCCCCCTCGTGCGGCGGTACTCGATCTCCGCCGCCGCCGCCTCCTCGCTCGCCGCCCTCGCCTCCCGCTGGCCTCCAAGGTCCAATGGCTCGCGGACAATGTCCAGGTTTTTCCAAAACGCTCCGATCGTCTCGCGCTCCGTTTTGGCTCCCGATTGAGTTGGGGGATTTGCCTGTTTCGAATTTTTGCTTCTTGCTTCTTGCTTCGGTCGATTCCTTCTCTGTTGCCGAGCTCTGAGAAGAGCGATTTCCGGATGCAGCTTGGGAGGCAGGATTACTTGGAGCTGAGACAAGAGGCGAGCGAACTGCAGGAGTATTCCAACGCGAAGCTCGATCGAGTCACGCACTACCTCGGCGTTCTCGCCAACAAGACGTGGAAACTAGGTGAGGCGGTGCGGCGTCTGTGGGCGGGTGGTGCGGTGTCTGTTGTGCGTTTGACTATCTTTACCTGGGACTATTTTCTTTGGTTTTTGGTAGTTTGTGATGGACTCATGATCATCATCAACATGATTTCCGTGTTTGCCTCTTTCATTAGTCTGATGGGAAGGATTAATAATTGCTGTTATAACATTTGTTTTTCTAAAGTTAAGTTTTGCTTACTAGGAGGTCTTTCCATATTACAGAAATGTCTCTAATTGCCTTCTTGTGCAATATGCAGAGTAATTATGATAGAAAAGCATCACCTTTTCTGGCGAAAGAATTACTTAGAATTTATACAAAGGAGAAAAGTTGGAGGGAGGGACTCTTGAAAATTGGCATTGTAAAATCATCTCCAATGCCACCACGGACACGTCCTGAATGTGTGGGGACTGAGGAGGTACTCGACCTTTCATGTTTAACTCTTGCTTTCTGATGACTTTGTCAATACGATGCTAGTTGATGAATTGGTTTTTTTGTAGGATCCTAAGTGCATTATATGTCGGCAATATCGCTTGTATGTGATTGTAGGCCATCTCGCTTTTGTTTGTCTTGAGGTATGTGGAAACGTGTTCTGGTTTATTATCCTGTCAAATTAGTTGATTTGTAGTGCAAATACAAGCCTAGTACATGTGCCATGCAATGTCAAAAACATTTGCCCCTGAAGGGGATCTTGAACTCATGGAACTTGGATTATTCCACCTAGCCGGGCACAATGAGTGAAAGCATTCATGACAAGGGCCTCTGTCTTAATGAAATACATCCTTAAAGTCATAATGTTAAAAAGCGTATGATACGATTGAATTTGCAAGGAAAAATCTGATTACTAGTTCTAATTTTGATTTGTCACATTATTGCTGGTGACATATACTTTCCTGTCTTTGATCCAACCTGGCACGGTAAATAACATCTTCTTTGGTTGGGTTCATATTCAAAGAAATGGTTCACCCAATCATATGAATGTTTCTTCTTCATCATCATTTTTGGGCTTAAAGCCAGAATTGGTAATTCTCGATCTCATCATCAGACCCCTTTTGTGCAAAGACGGCAACACATCCGTGAATGCAAACCCAGCAAACATTGCCTCCTTGACCGTCATACATTAGCAGAGTTAAGTGACTTGCTGCTCACTGTCGATAAATACAATGGTGAGGAGACTCAAAGGAGTAAGGTGCTCCAGCAAAGATCTTTCTCCAGCGAAAAAGGTATTGTCAGATACAAGACTTGCTTAGTCAATTAACAAAGAGACTGGATGAGGTATCGAATAAAGCATGTAGAAAACAAATTGCAGCAATTAAAACAACTTCAGCCTTGGTGTTCATTCTATAAATTTATGATTGGATGAGATGTCAATCTTAAGCAAGGTGGATCGTCTCATTTTATACTTACTAGGTATTATATGATCTTTGTTTTATGGAAGAGTCTAGCTGAAGTTGGTTTTATTGCTTTGGTCTTAGTTGCCAATGTTTTTTACTGGTTGACTGGCAAACTATGTACATTCTAGGAAATTCTTTTCTACCAAGGTCACTGCATAATTGTTTGGTGTTGGAATAAATGTCAATGAAGAACAAAGTGAAATTTAGTGGTGTTTAGTGAGGTTTGGAATCTGTGCTAATCTCCTCTTGTTCTTTAATATTGTCTTTGGAGTTGATTGTCCTTGTCAAGATTGTTATTTTAGTTTGCCTTTTGTTCTTCAGTAAGAGAGAATGTTCTTCTGGATTATATGTTCTTGTAGGTAAAAGGTGGCCATGCTACTTTGGCTCATCTTGCGGATCAATGGCTGTTGCATTCAACCGATGCTCTTAAAAATCCTTTCTTTAAGGATATTTATCAAAAACTGTTGAAAGAAGGTGAACAATTTCTTTGGGCTGGTTTTGACATGGATCCTGTTAGTTCAAAGCCTTTTAGCTACATGAAATTCTTCTTAGATTATGTGCATATGATTAGACTATGTATGAATGTGTACTTCAATCACATGCGGTACGTACCATGGCAAAGAAGTTAGTCGACGTGCGAGAGGTGGGCGAAGGTGTAAGAAGTTGCCTCGCAAAAATTGAAAATCATTCTCTGGGCTCTACTAATGCTTTGGAGAGGGCAGATTTAGAATATGTCACTGAATTGTTGAGTTTTGATACCATGCCGTGTAACGAGCCCGACATCTTAAATTGAAGGTTCAAGAAGATTGTGAAGTTGTGGCATTTGATATACCCGCACTCTGTCTAGTCGAGTGACTTACAGAATTTGCTTAAAATCGTACGGGAGTATGTCAAGAGGCAAAGAAGTTGGCCGGAGAGATTGAATCTACTCTTTCGTCATCTTCAAAGGTATATAACGTGAATTTATTTGACCTTTTGATTAAGATAAGAGTTCATTTTGTCCACTTCTCTTTGCATAATTTATATTGTCATAAATTATGTACTTTTGTTCCAGTTATTGGAGTTGGAAAACCTTTACGATAGAAGCTGTCGCTTAGGAATCCTTGTCAAAGGAAGCGAGAAACGGCACAGAAAATTTCTTCGATGGAGGTAATTCTCTATCGGGATTGATTTTGTGGGTCAAGATACATTAAGCCATATCCCTACGCTTACCTAAATTGTCTCTTTTACGTGGTGAGAAAAATGTCATAGGTTTGGTCTCTACTCATCTAGAAGACCTATTTGCTTCTTGTTCTACAGTTTAGTGTTACCCTTGCTGGTTTGTCTAGATTAAAAAGCCATTTCTCTTAATCTGGTTTCTGCATGGTTCTCCGATTAACAACTGTTAAATTTTTTTCTCTTTTTTCCACCCAAGTGGTTGAAGTTGAATTGGGTTTTGTCAATGTTTGTGAGTGTGCACTCTGCAGTGTGATGCCCATGACTGAGTGACATGGCTCTACATGGTACACTTGATTTATCGGGTCCAAAGTGGATGATCACATGGACTTCTATCGTTATATTGGTGACGGTGATTAACGAGGACATTTTGTTTTTCATCTGGTGCATATCTGGCTTTTCCGGGACACTTTCAATTTGGCATACATTGATTGAAAATGTGGTCTCGTTGAATTTTCAAATTGACTTGGGACTATTCCTTTTTGTTTTCATGGGATTATTCCTATATCTCCATTTATCTGATAAAGAAAATTACCACAATCACGCCAATAAGGATTAAATGAGATTTTCTGTTTCAAAGTGCATGCTGTGTTCTCGTATCCGGCACGCCTTCTTTGCTGCAGAAAGTTATCATAAGTTGGTTGGATTTTCTAATTCCTGACTCACCCTTTTAAGAAAAATTTATTTCTTTAGGAGTGGCTTAATCGTGTTCGAATCTGCCTCTCGGAGAAACGTGCTGCTGCAATTGAGATCGACTCCCTATATAAGCTGAAATCAGAGGTTATTCTCACTCTTCTTAGTTCATAAATCGTAAGTACATTTCTGGTTTGAACTGTAGGCCCCTTTGACTCTTGCTTTGACCATGTTCTTTTGGATAGATTAGGGAACTTCACAATTTGCTCCCGAAGATTGAAATGCTACTGGAGCTACTAGGAAAAACTGAAACGTACCGAGATCGATGTGCTGAAATTCTGAAAGGTCCCATATGTCTAGAGGTTAGCTCAGCAGTTCTCTAATATTTAATTGTCTTCAGTTTTCCTGTGCTGAATGAATGGGACTATCTATTTATCTGGATCTCTTAATTTTGGAAAATCCTAACCCCAACAGAGTATTGAGATGATTCTTCAAGAAATGGACAGTTTTATGTCTTTAAACATTTGACATGTTCAATGTCAAAGAAAACTCAAATGTTCAAGTGCTAGAATCAGAAGCATGAGCAAAAAGCTAATCAGAAGTAATTGTAAGTACAGTATATTTCATGAATATACAATTTCTGGTCTCCACAAAATTGGGCCTGAATGATAAATGTTTTTTTACTATTTTAGAAAGAATTATAGCATGCTGGTGAATGGATGTTTCAAAAATAGAAAGATATTGCGGTCGTTTATGACATTTTATTCATCTAATTTAGTATTTACTCCATTCTGCATAATTTTGTTATTTCTGTTGATAATGGTGAACTTCTTAAAATATATCATAGTTAATTGCCAATATTATGGTAGTGCAGGTTTTGGCCACTGTGTGCTTCCAAAGTGCATGAGATTCTTGCGGAAATTAGAGATGTTGTTTTTACGTTTATTCGTAAAATGGAATCGAAGAGTTATGGATACCATGCTTGTCTCACGTGTCAGGATATTGTATATTCGGTCTTTGCTCGCTAGATCACCAGAGCTGTAGTCTATCAAGGTAACAATTTTGGATATCTCCTCTAGGCTTCAAAATTTGCTTATGGGGCAAATGAACCGCACACTGAAGAACAAGATTGATGTTTTCGTAGGTTATTTGAGTTTTACCATTTTTAGTTCAGGGGTTGTTCATTTTGAGCGTCACTTTAGGGACCATTATCGAAGAAGTTTTGACAATTTGAATGAGAGAATTCAAAGGTGAGGATTTGGATATTGATGCTAACTTGACAAAGGTTCATCTTGTGAGATTTCTTGGCCATCTCCGAGAGCGACTTCTCTCTCTTTTAAATTCTCTCGAATCGAATAAGTTCCTCTTTTTGACATCCAACATGAAAGTTGTGGAGGATGACTCGGCCAAAGGTTTGTGTAGTTCGGAATGAGCTTTTGCGCCAGAAGACCGCCCAACTTGTTCCATATGATTTATAATGGTTCCGACCATGTCCTAATGAACGATCCTCACACCAAAAATAATCACAAAGGCTAGAGTCGGTGAAGAGCTAGTTTGGCTGCAAATTGCAGGCTCCTCCTATCATATTGGAACAATTGCCCATTCACATGCATCCGAAGCAGAAAATATTGTATAGACCATTTTTATACATGAGCCACAAATAAACCACGTATAAACATCTTGTTTTAAAGCACCACATAGATAAAGAAAATGGTTGGTTGATGATTTTACAAAACTCTCTAGCCTTCGAACATGGAGGGGGGAAGAGAACTTAGTGGACACTGCAACATCATTGCTAAGAGGAGTCACCTTCATTACTCATAATGACCTTGTGTATATGTACAGCAAGATAATAATGAGCACACAACCATCTAACATCAAATTTGTGCCCATCAAATTTGAGCACGCAACCATCTAACAATCTCTAAAGCTACATGCATGTGTTGCCAGCCAATCGATTGGGATCGTGACCGCGCGGCGACTCAGGGTATTTTGATTCACCCAAGCTAAGCCTTACTCGATCAAACGCTCACTCGCTCACACACCCGGATCGTAGAAAGAGAAAGCTTCTAGAGAGAGGAGTCTGAAAAGAAATGACCTTTCATAAATTGAAATAGTTGGATGGATACAAATGAGGGGAGGGCACCCCTTCTTAGGCCCTCTAATTACATCCGTTAATCTAGATCTGATCTAGCGGACAAGATCGCACCGCCTCAACTATCGACACTAATGGCAGCTACTCACCACCGACATAAATGATAGCCATCAACTACTGACATAAATGCTAACTACCGTCTTCCGACATAAATAACAAAAACTTCTAGAATCATGCGTAATGACGGTGTCGCCCACCCTTGGAAACTTCGGGGAGAAGACTTGGTGGGAATCCGAGTGAAAGTAGGAGGTCCAGGTGTGAGTCGCGATCGTCCTCCAGGAACCTCTAGGATGGGCTCACTTTCGGCCAATGACACATGTACACACTATTAGGGTCTAGTCTACAAATATGCACCTATGTCGAAGAGATTCCTGCACCATTTCCAAGCAGCCATTGATCTAGAGTTCAATTGGCGAACTTCAGATCGCCTAATTACCAACCGTCATCTTGCAAATGGTTCAGATCAGTTGTACAAAAAAATACTTGAAGTGGTTTTAAACCAATATGCCACTTGTAGGGAAATCAATGAAAATTCAACTCCAGCAGGTGACCTTAGCTTCTTTATGTATATGCTCCCGTGACAAGACACTTGAGAAATCCAAAAATGTGCAAGAAATCAACGGAAGGTATCCGAAGAAAATCCCTTTGGTTTCACATGAGATATATCAGCGAATTTCAATTGCATCTATCAAAAGGAAATCCAACTGCTCTAAAAGCAAGAGAATCAAGAAATGTGTAGCTAAGGAGAGGCCAGAGAAAACTCACTCTTGTTAAAGAATTCGAAAGTTCACCGGTAAGGCTGCCAAAGTGCCTAAACAACCAAGACTTCTGCTCACCAAAACAATTAACCATCTATGGTGGCCTCTCTACAAGTTTCGATTCAGTGATGACCAGGAAAAGGAGCGAAACTTCTCTAAAAAGTTGTTCCGCTTCAAAGGGCTTTGAAACATATCCGTCCATTCCATACTTTGTGCATTCTTCATGAGCAATGTGAATCACATCTGCAGTCATGGCCAAGATCAATAGGTGGAAATTCGAGATATTTTCATGTGGCTCTGAGGATGACTGTCCCGGTAGGAATTCCTTGCTCGGACTTTGTTCCATCTGTCAAATTCTTTTTGTAGCTTCAAATCTGATCAAAGGAATTATAGAACCATTAGATGCACGTATCCATTATCACCACCTAGTTGACATAGAAAAGGTTATCCAAATCCATTACATAAGACACATACAAATCTCTGAAAGAATATACACTTTCTATAAAACATTTGATGAAAAAAATAAGTGCCTGAGCAGGAAAACGCCATACCCATCCATTCCTGGCATCTGGATATCCATGAAGCAGGCAAAAAATCATGCAGTGGTCTGAGCAAAGCAATTGCTTTTTCCCCACTGTCCGTACAAACCACATCAGCTCCATATTTCCTCAAAGCTCCCTCGGCCACTTTGAGATTTACTTTGTTGTCATCCACGACTAGGATTTTTCTGCCACGGAGAAGGTTGCGGAGAGACAGACTCGGAGACTCCCCATTGGAGCAACTTATTCGGTTTCCAACTCCCATGATGCGGTGTAAAGACGCCACCAGCATACTAGCCCTTAGAGGCTTCATGATCACGGATGGACCAAAGAGCATCCGTAGTCGCACCACTCATCCCACTAGAGCTGATAGAATTAGATAGAAGAAACAACCGTGGAGACACCCGTGGCTTCATGTCCCTCAATTTATCCGAAAGATTGCCGACAAACCGAGTCCTTGTCCCAAATTTCCCATTCCAAGAGCACCATATCTATTCTGCAATTCCCACTTTGTATGGTGTGGAAGCACTGGTTCAAGTCTGCAACTACCTCAACATGAATACCAAGCCTCTGGATATGATACTTTCATACATTGGCACGGACAGGTCTTGTGTCAACTACCACTGCTTTCATACCATGAAATTCTGAGGTGCCAGAGTCACCTGGCCCTTGCACTCTTTTGAGGTAGAACAGGCATCATTGAAAACTGCGAAAGGTAAACGTGGATCCCACCCGGGGTATGCTTACAAATCCAATCTCCCCATTCATGAGGCCAACCAGACATTTGCTTATGCTTAGCCCAATACTTGTGCCCCCATGTGTTCGAGAAATTGATGGGCGCACTTGCATGAAAGGAGTGAAAACACGGGATTGCGCCTCTGGAGGAATACCTATCCCTGTATCCTCCACTGAAATAATGAGATTGATTGGATTAGAGAAGAGCTGTTGAAACAAATTATTATAGTAAGAGAAGAGAGCACACAAAGAACAGAGGAATTCCCTATCTTGATCGATTTCTGTGCTTCCATTAGAGAGTAACCAATTGAACTATAGTCCCTCAAAGAAAACAAATAGCCCAACTGTTAATTAACATAAAACATGTATGGATATGAGACTAGAGATTTAGGTGTTAGCAAGAACCTTCAATTTATCGACTTCAAGCAACAAACTTGGTGATCCCCTATTCGTGTGAGCAGACCCCAAAAATGGTTCCAAATTCTTCAACCAAGACTTAGACATTGTAATTGTCGAGATGATATGAGGTAAAGAAGGCAAGATCACATGAATGTCCTCCGAACTCCTAGCATATAAGAAGTCAAAAATCACTTTCAACAAAAATTATTGCTAGCACCTTATATGCATTTATATTAATATTTAATAGCCTGCATCCATTCCCACCACCTGGTCTCACAAACGGGTCCACATGATGCACACGCATAATAGCGAGCGAGAGAGAGAGAGAGAGAGAGAGAGAGAGAGAGAGAGAGAGAGAGAGAGAGAGAGAGACTTCCTCATATTCAGGCAGCTGAGCCTCCCGAGCTAGAATCTGCACTGCACTTTCTTCCCAACGAGTAGCAGCATCAACAAGCCCAGAAATATAGACAAACAAGTTTTCGCCTTCAATCTATAGTCTGGCAACATAGAGTCCAACTGAACTTTAAAAGAGCTAGAAGTAGTGTATATCAAGTAGTTTTGACAATAAAATTTGAGAACCACAACCGAGAATACATTTACCCGACAGCTTCAATCAATAGTTGCTGAAGGAAGTTCAAGGTCCTTTAATCTGAATGGGCCTGAAATATATTCGGGATTAAGGGCATTCAGCATTCAAAGAATTGATAAAGCACAAACCTAAAAAAGCCCCATTGAGGATTAAATACTATCAGCTATAGTAGAAAATACTGGAGGATAGAACAGAAGAACACAGAAGCATGACATTTAGCGAACCAGCAGAGTTCATTACATCACCTGTAGAGCTTTTGCCCTGCAACAAGCCTTCTTCAGCTCAAGCTCAACAAGAGGCAATTCTCTAACTGGAAATGGAAACAAACACTAAGGAACATGATGTATTAAACATATTGCCATCACAACAGCAGTAATGATAACTTTCCCCTCCCCCCAAACAAGCAAAACTGCAAGGAAATTCAGACCTTGAATTTTCAGAGATACTGCATCTTTTAGTATGTTGGTCAACTCCTCTATGACATTGTCTTGATCAACTCTTTCGCCAATGTTCACCCGCAAACGGTTGAAGCGGGATATCCAAGAACTAGCTTGCATATGATATTCCCTCGAAGTTTGAACTCGGGAAATTGACAGTATTCCCTCGAAACCATTTCTTGAAGAACGATCTCAATACTCTGTTGGGGTCGGGATTTTCCAAAATTAAGAGATCCGAGATAAATAGATAGTCCCATTCATTCAGCACAGAAAACAGAAGACAATTAAATATTAGAGAACTGCTGAGCTAACCTCTAAACATATGGGACCTTTCAAAATTTCAGCACATTGATCTCGGTACGTTTCAGTTTTTCCTAGTAGCTCCAGTAGCATTTCAGTCCCCACGCCATCAGAGAAAAATGCATTGCAAGGTTTTGCTTAACTGTTTATCCCCACACCCAAGATGTGAAAGTGTCATGACACATCAGTGATGTACAAGGTTTTGCCCTAGCTATCTAACATGTCTTGGCTCTTGAGGTGTGATCAAGCTAAAAATGCATTGCAATACATGATAGAAAATGTTGCAAGCTTTTTTTTTTTTTTTAAATGAACCACACGGACAATTGTGTAAACTCGCCTACCTGCCTTGCAGCTCGGAGGCCACTGGACTGGTGGGCTTTCGGGTGTCTGCACTTGCTGAAGAAGGCAAGGCGAAGATGATTACAGCTTGGGACCTAGCCAAGACCCGCGGGGCTCTTGGGAGAAAGTGGCAACGGCGCGGCCGAGCTCGGACGCGCCCGGTGAGCTTTTGGGTGTCCGCGATCACCGAGGAGGCACAGGTGGAGAAGGTCAGAGCTTGGGATGCAGCCACGACCGGCGGGGCTCTTCGGAGCGGGTAGCTCCTGGCGGTGACAGCGGAGGCGATCGAGCTTGGAGGCAAGCAGCGGGCTTTTGGTGTCCACGCTCGCCGAAGAGGCCAAGGCGGACATGGTCGGGACCCAACCACGACCGGCGGGGTTCTTGGGAGCGAGTGGCTCTTGACGGCAACGGCAGAGGTGGCCAAGCTTGGAGGCGACCGGCAGAGGTGGCCAAGCTCGAAGGCGACCGGCTGGATTTTGAGCGTACGCGATCGTCGAAGAGGCCGAGGCAGAAATGGTCAAAGCTTGGGACCAACCACGACCGGCGAGGCTCTTCGGAGCGAGTGGCTCCTGGCGACGACGGCGGAGGCGGCCGAGCTCGGAGGCGACCAGCGGGCTTTTTTGTGTCCGCGCTCACCTTAGAGGCCGAGGTGAAGATGGTTAGAGTTCGGGACCCAGCCACGACCGGAAGGGTTCTTCAGAGCGAGTGGCTCCCGACGGCGACGGTAGAGGCAGCCAAGTTTGGAGGCAACCGGCGAGCGTTTGGTTGAGAGAGATGGCGTTGCAGCTCTCATGGAGAAAATGCAGAGACAAAATTTTTTGATAGAGAACGGGAGGGGATGGGAGAAATGGACGCGGCCATTAATGAAGAAAGAGAAGGACGCGGCAAAAATTTGGCTAAAAACAAAAGCGGGACCCGGCTCAAGGTGGAGCCACGTGGCGACACGTGTCGTATCCTGATTGGGCGGGCGCACGGTGACGTGGAGCACCCGGCGCACCTAATATTTTCTCGTTTCGCAACTGTTCATTTCCTTCTTTGGTACTTTGCTTTTCTTCTTCCTTCTCTGTCGCACGTAACGCAGATCCCGTTGACATTTGACCCCACCTTCGTCCATTTCGCTCTTCTCCGTTCTCTTCCAAAGTAATTCGCAGAGGATCTGGTTGTTCTTGGGCGTAAACTTCGTTTCTTGTTCTCTTCTTGATCCTGGCTCCGCAAATTCAGTTGACCAGTCATTGCTTATCACAGTTAGATTTTGTTTGAGCAAGGACTAGATGGGTCGTCACAAATTTACTGATTCTTGGGTGGTATCCTCAGATTTAGTTGCCCCTCAGCAACAGAGTACTATCACTTCGATTGCACTCTGCATTCTTTATGTTTCTTCTGCGGATCTTGGTTTTCTAATTAGGTTCTGCATTAGTCAAAACTCAGGTGGATGTGACGCTATATACTTTGGTGGGCGTCCATTTCAATGAAGATCTTTCGAGTTCTAACTTTTCCTTTTGTTAGGAGGGTTTTCATTATGGACAACTGCAAGGAGCTCATTCCAGAGTATCTTGGATTTGTGAAAGGAGTTGTCGATTCTGATGACTTATCCCTCAACATTTCTCATGAGATGTTGCAATAGAACAAGATTCTGAAGGTCATCAGGAAAAATCTTGTCAAGAAGTGCATTGAGATGTTCAATGAGATTGCAGAGAACAAGGAGGACTTAAAAATCTATTTGATGGTTGAAAGTGTTTGCTTATTTAGTGAATTGATGATAATATTTCGTATTTTAATAAATTAATTTTATAAAATGTATCGTGAATACTTATTTGTCAATGATTATGGAGTTTCATATAACAACGTCCACCAATACTTATTTTTTGTTAGAAAGTTTTCATACCAATGTTTACTTAAACAATGTTGATGAGTAGCACCAAGATGTGAATTAGTAGTGAAGCTGCAGGGCATGAAAAGATGAGCGGCGGACGTTTTTACCACATGCATATCATATTTGGATCTAATTCTTATCTTTAGTAGTGAACTCAAGTGCCAAAGGAGTAGGACATCACGGATTTATCGATCATGACGGAATCCGACATCCCAAACCTACCGTATCTTCATTGCGTCGCCAAAGAGGCCCTCCGGCTACACCCGCCGACGCCGGTGATGCTGCCCCATCGAACCAATGTAGATGTGAAGATCGGCGGCCATGACATTCCCAAGGGCTCGAATGTGCACGTAAACGTATGGGCCATAGCCCGCGACCCAACAGTCTGGGAAAGGCCGCTGGAGTTCCGGCCCGAGAGGTTCATGAAGGAGGATGTGGACATGAAGGGTCATGACTTTCGGCTTTTACCATTCGGAGCGGGGAGATGGGTTTGCCCCGGAGCTCAATTGGGAATAAGCTTGGTGATGTCGATGTTGGGCCATCTCCTGCACCACTTTTCTTGGGCTCCGGCCATTGGGGTGAGGCCCGAGGAGATCGACATGGGCGACCAGCGGAGGAGGGGGAAGAGAAGCACCTGTGCGACTTTTGTTCTCCCCCGCAACGGAACGGAGAACGGGGAAAGAAAGAGAGAGCGGAGGAGAGAGAGCATCAGCATCGGCGGAGGCGGAGGTGGGCGTCGGCGTCGGGGGCAACCAACGGAGGAGAGCATTTTATAATCATTCAATTTGTTCTAAAAGAGCATTTTACTGCAATAGTTACTTAAGTTGCACAATTGCCTTAGTTGATATTAGAGATAAGTGGGGAATAAGGTTAGTCAGGTCAGATGACCTGTGTCACGAAATAAATCTAAATAATATTATCTATATTTTAATTCTATCCATGATATATTTATTACACCGGTATAAATTCAGGATTTTTAGTAATACGAAAAGAAAAATCTCGAGCATTTAATATTTTTCGCGATAGTAATTAACCCTATTATTAATGACCCCGTCAAAAGCGTCACAATCGAAGCGCGAAGATCGTTCCCTCTTCAAAGTCGCAAAAGTACACAATACAGCAAAGAAGGAAACATCTCTCTCTCTCTAAAACTACGTTGCTTTTCGTCGTATGCGCGGGACGTGCATCATCCGATCTCCGTCGCCGCCGCCAGCCGCCAGCCGCCAGCCGCCGGCGATATCCATGGCTCACCCGCGCTTCCGCGCCGGAGCGGAGGTGGAGATCACCAGCCCCATCCACCGCCTCCGGGGGACCCTCTTCCCCGGGAGGATAGTCGCGCCGTCGCGCCGCAAGCCCAACTCCTTCCTCGTCGAGTACCGGACCCTGGTCGCCCCGAGCGACGCCGGCCGCCCCTCCCGGCCCTACCGGGAGGAGGTCCCCGTCGGCCTCCTCCGCCCCGCCCCGCCCGCCGAGGCGGAGGCCGGCCCCGGCCCCGGCGGCCGCGGGTTCCGCCTCGGCGACGCCGTCGACGCGTTCCTGAACGGGGGGTGGTGGGAGGGCGCGATCACCAAGGAGCTGAAGAGCGCGCGGTTCATGGTGTACTTCCGGTGCGTGAAGCGGGAGTACCGGTTCGACGCGGCGGAGCTTAGGCTGCACCGCGAGTGGGTCAACGGGAATTGGGCCCCGCCGTTCGAAGATGAGGGGGAAGACGGCGACGGCGAGGTAAATTGTTGGATAAGTTTTCTCGTTCGATTTTCGAGTCTTGCTGCGGGGAGTGAATTCTTTGTCTGGTCGTGATTGGCATGTGAAAATCTGACGTGATGATCTCGGTGAATTCTTGCCAGAATTCGAATGAATTGGAATGCTTCTTCTCTGTTATTTCCTAAAGCCCATTCCTTTGTAGCTTTGCTGTGGTTTCTTGTAGTCTCCTAAAGTTCTGATTGATTTCAAAGTATTTACATTTGTAACTGTGGAAGCCTAATTCAATGTAATTCGATTAGCTTGCCGACACTGTTATGTCAATTGAATGGTAGTGGCGAGTAAAGTTCAGACATACGATCCATTTGAGATTATTTGATCCTCAATTTATTGAGAAAAGAAGAGTAGGTATTAGCAAAGAATGCTTAAGTCGATGCGATGGTGATACTTCCCCATTCTCGTGGTTGATTGTATATAAGATGCAATTTTGTAAACTTTACGCTGTAGATGATACGTAACATGCTTTGGGATCTGGGTATGGTCGTGTTTGCGTGGCAATGAGGATGTCTCTGAGAACTTGACATGCTTATCTCAATTATTGGATGTTGCAGGAAGTGACCTCAACGATGGGAGAGAAATCTGGCGACGTCTTCCGAATAGCAAAGGGAGTGTTCACCAGGGGAGCGCTGGTCGAGGTGAGAAGTGATGAAGATGGTCTCCAGGGTGCTTGGTTTGCGGCTACCATAATCAACAAGGTAGCGAAGAACCAGTTCTTCATTGAGTACCAAACCCTCAGAGCAGAGGATAATAGCTCAGAGTACTTGAGGGAGCAGGTCGCCGCAAGTCACATGAGGCCGTACCCACCAGAGACCTTCGTGGTTGACCCTTATGAACGGAATGCAAGTGTCGATGCCTTGTACAATGAAGGGTGGTGGGAGGGCACTGTTGAGAGGGTTCTCGACGGGATGCAGTATCGGGTTTATTTCAAGGGCACCGAAGATAGGATGGTCTGCCACCACTCAGAGCTCCGTCTTCATCAGGATTGGGTCAATGGAAAGTGGGTGATGTCTTCTTAAGTCCTGTAGGACCAGTTTCCATCCTTGCATATAATGAAATAGGTCGTCAAACTGAAGTGTTAAGGCTATTCTCTTGATCTTGGTACCTTGAGCTGGGGTGTAGATAAGCGTGTGAAGAAGGTTTTGGAGCAGGTTCTCTTTTCTTTATTTCTTTGCTGGATTGCAATGTGATGAGGCCATCATGGCCACCATTCAACTGAAGATTAATGCTTGCATTGCAGGTAGGTATATCATTACTGCAATGTATGCATCAGTCTTGCTGGTTACACTCCTGCACATCAAAGTTATATTCAGTCTCATTCGCATTCTCTGTGCTGTTGGCAGATGCAGTCACTTTAAATAATGCTTAGATAGGAGAAAAACTGTTTATATTGCTTGTGAAAGTCGCGGTCTTGGATTAAAGAGACAAACGACCCTATGCACTTCTCAGAATTTCTCGGGTACTTAAGGTAAATAGCAGTGTCTTACAAAATGAAGATGAGGAGCTCTTGATGGGATTCTTCGGGTCACACGTGAAATGATTGAACGAGATCTCACTGAAACAGCACTTGTTGATAAGTTCAAATGTTGTTCTAGCACGATCCGCTAATTCTGCTCAACTTCTCTCCTGTAATTTCTCTAGAACGGCACCTCGTTCTCCTTCTATTCCGTTACTTGCATATATGATGCTACTGTTGTTTGACTTAAATATATGTTTGAATTGTTTCATAAATTGTTTTATCCAGTTAGATAATGAAAGCTATGATGATGATGAGATTATGCTAATTAAGGGTTGACATTGATTTTAATTCCACCTTATTCATTCACGGGGATGTGGTTAGCTGAAGGACTGATTCCACCTTATTTACACTATTGCAATTTGTAGAAGTTGTGAATTTTTTTCTGCTTTATTAGATGGGCAAGTGATGGAGAAATTACGAGAGAGAAGTTAGAAAAAAAAAATGGGGCTTTACGTGATAAGCATGCAGTTAGTTAATCCTACAGATTCGGTATGAATAAGGTGTTTTTCTAATTGCCCAAGGGTTTAAATTAAAAATTGGAATTTGATTCGTTTTTTATTATTACTTTTGTCTTTTTGCTGTCATTAAAGAAAATGGAGTTATAATCTATTTTTCCTTTTCAGTCTATTGAATTGAAA
The DNA here is from genome assembly GCA_014182575.1 of Eucalyptus decipiens. Classification (NCBI taxonomy): domain Eukaryota; kingdom Viridiplantae; phylum Streptophyta; class Magnoliopsida; order Myrtales; family Myrtaceae; genus Eucalyptus; species Eucalyptus decipiens. The sequence goes on from CM024613.1 coordinate 27,396,199, forward strand.
AAGGAAAAGGGATTCGATTGAGTAATACTTTTTAGAAGAAAAACAAAAGTCGATGAGATTTACCATAGACATTTACCCTGACAAGAGAGAAAAAAAAAAAAAAAAACTACGACGTTTTTGCTTTGAGACACAGAGAAAAAGGGAAGAGCTTCAAGAGAACAGAAAAAAAAAAAAAAATCTAGTTAGTTCGATAAAATTTCATTGAGTGCTGAAAATTAAAAATAAAAACTGTATGACGATATTTGATAGGTAATAGATAAATTTTATTAACTTCTTACTAAAGATATAATAATGACAATTACTACTAGGTTTCTACTTATATGTTTGGCAAGATTTCGGTTGGCATAAATTGTTTTTGCTATGGAATGAATTATTTGACCACTTCCTCATTTAACACAATAAGTGGAATTTTTTGATTAATCAACTCCATCTAGTCAGTGCTAATTAAAATTATCTAACAAGCTCAAAGCTCAATCTCATTAAGCATTGAATTTTGAGCTGTCAGCATTTGATTGGGCTATCAAATAGGTCCAAGTGCGACTCAAGTGCGAGAGTTCTACACAGATCGACCATCAGGATATTTTTTCCTCATATTTATTGTTGAGAAAATACCCGAATAAAAGAAGACGTGAATACTTTTGACGTAATTTGTTAGTACAATTGAGAAGGTACATTTATTTTTTCGTTTTTTAATAGATGTCAAATTCTCATGATTCGGTGACATTTGTGAATCAATGGGTCATTATTATCGATTTCTAAATCCTTTTGGCATGGTTTTCATTATTAGTTAATTGTTACCATATCCCATATTCTGCAATTGCCTGAATTTACTCTCTTTTTTTTTTTTTTTTTTTGGATTTTCGAATTGCGATTTCCATTGTGGCGACGGCAAGAGCTAACAACCTGTGCAACAATCCTTGGGGATAACCTTTTTATTTATATGATTGAGAGACGATTAATCTTTTTTTTTCTTACTTAATTAAGGAAATGAATTAAACTTGGTTTTCCTCTCTTGAGGGAAGTAGACAAAGAGGAGTAAGCAAATAGGTATACGCCCACACACGCTCAAACTCTCTGACCCAATTCTACCCACCCCACCATCCCCATTGCTGCCGGCCACCACCGTCTCCATCGAACCGGGTCTCTCGCCGCCATCCCGCCTCTCCTCCGAATTCCATCCCGACGTCCTCGCCGTGGCCTCCGGCTCCGTTTCTTGCTCATCGCTCTCTCCACACCCGCACCTTGTCTCATCCGTCTCCTCCCACCCTGTTGCCTCTACCGTCAAGAGGACAAGCCAGCAATGCCGAGCCCCGACGGCATCCAATTCATATCTTTCGACTTGTCGGAGAACGAGGAGAGAGATCGAGGGTCGGCCCTTGGATGTTACAGTCGCCGCAATTTGATCTAGAGATTACTAGTGCTACTTCCTTAGGAATCTTTTGCTTATAGGAATGAGAAGGCATGTGCCAATTTGATGCCAAATCATAGGGACCGGACATCTCGGCAGTTGTAACCCCTAAAAGTTTACATCTAACTTTTAAGAAGTTTCCTCACCTAATTTTGAGCTACCGCAGCTATCCAAATGTAAATTACCAGTATTTGAGTAGTGGTTGAAGCCTAGCTTTCTAGACTTTAGAAAAAGAGATTATTCCATCGTCACCAGCGTGTAAATATTTTACTTGCTCCAGGAAGGAACCCAATGATAATTGCCCGATAATTTCTAGTTTGTGCCATTTGGAAACATCTACAATATCATAGGAAAATTATCCAAAAAGTCATAAACTTATTACGATTTTGCCAACTTAGTCATAAACATTTCAATCTTACTAGTTAAGTCCTAAATATTTTTACATTTTGCCAATTGAGTCTATCCGAGTAATTATGGTTGGAATTTGCTAAGATGGACGCTAGCCGTCTTACATGATACAATGATGCTGACAAGAATAATTTTAAATAATATTTTAATATTTTTTTGGATTTATTTATTCTTTTTATTTCTTTTTTTTTCTCTTTTCCTTTTTTTTTTTCGTTTTTTTCAATTGTGGTGGGTGAAAGTTGCAGCCCTTGCCAAATGGCCATCGTAGTTGTGAGTGAGGCCACCTTCAATCGGCAAGGCAGGGCATGACTCTCTAAGGGTGAGCAATTATAAGCTCCTTACATTATCCACTTAGAATCTAGAGTCTACCCTCAAGTACTAGTTCCTTAATTTTTGGAACCAAAAACTTACGTGTTGAAATTTGAAATCTAGAACTTATCCTATCACAAGTTATAGGTTTGAATAGGTTTTTTTAATTATTTATTTCAATTTTAGTTAAACAAAATGAAAATAAACGCAACAATAATAAACAAGTTTAGACATGTTTGGCTTCTTAAAAATGATGGAAGAGCAGCAAAAGAACTTATAAAAAGAAACATATAGAAACCATGTCGATTGTCAATTTCAAAATTTTCTAGCATTTGTATTATCATTCATCTATAAGTTCTCCATGGTTATTTCACTCATTCCGCATTCTTTTAAGAGAAATCATAAGTAGGTTGCAGCCACAATCATCAAAAAAAAAAAAAAAAGCAAAGGAAAGAGAACAAAGATGAATCTAAGTCCTCGTAGACTATCCAAATATCTTATATAGAAAATACTTGCTAGGGGAAGAATGATGAAGCAATGGGAAAAAAAAACAAATTTTACTCCTTAACCTGATGGGTATCTCACTAAATTACCTAACAAATCATGGGAAATGAACTCGAATTCATCTCTTATTTGTCTTTGCAAAGAGCTCACTTAATTGACCCACAAATTTGCACGACTCAATTAAACAAATGGATGGAGTCCACTAACATTATATTTCATGAATTCAATGATGGAAATCCCATAAGAACCAAAACGCATTGGTAAAAGGCAAAAAGAAAAGCAAAAGCCATAAACAATTTTTTGTTTAGAAATCTTGGTTTGATCTCAGTCCGATTCCGATTCCGATTCCTATAGGAACCGGGAACCGCCGGGTCTAGAAAAAGGAGGAACCAAGAACCGGAAACTCCCTCCATAGAATCGGGATTCGTGCTCACCCCTGTAACTCTTGCTCGCGACTAGCAAGGTTCCAGAGGCTCTTGCTAGCAGCTAGCGAGGGCTAAGCAACCCTCAATGGCTTTGCCTAGTGGCTAGTGAGAGCCACAGCCTCAATTGGAAAAAAAGAAAAAAGGGAAATGAAAAAAAAAAAGTAAAAATCAATTAAAAAAATTGAAAAAAATATTAAAATATATTATTCAGGTCAACACCAACCATACCACATAGGACATCCAGCATTTATATGAACAAATTTCAGCCAAAATTGATCAAACTCTATTGGCATAACATAAAAATGTTTATGAATCATTTGGTAAAATTAAAAAGTTCCTAATTGAATTGGCAAAAGTATGAAAGATGTCAAATTTTTGAATTTTTTTGGACAATTTTTCTTGCAACGAGATGTCAAAGAGTTCTCAAAGGAGGACTTCATCATACTCGAATAGAGCCTGCTTCAATGCACGCGAACATGTGATTTCCAGTATGATGAATTTTTGTTCTCTCACACATCCTAGTGCTGTTCATATGATGTACCATCAAACATTTTCGTGGAGGTCGATGCTCCTAACGAAATCTACATGTAAAACTTCGCTGCAAGAAAGGAACTCTGTCGTTATTCTCATGGAAGTATGAGAATAAATAGGCTATTTCTTGCAACGTTTGACATAATTTGGGAAAATTATCGTTCTTCTTCAAGTCGAGTTTGAGAAAAAAACAGTTGAAAATTCTATTTTACACGAAAATTCATACACATGACCACATATTAATATTACGGTACGCTCTGGAGGACGCAAAAATAAGCGTCTCACACCAAATTACACAGGGCGATGAACAGGATGACGAGAAGCAGAGTTCCCAACCCGAAGCCTTCTACGACCTGACCAGGGCTGCCAATCCGTCGAATCACGGTGTGCGACTGCTTGTAGATTGCAGTGACCATTTGAATGAGCACTAACAATGCGATCACAAGGACGATCAGCGAGAGAGCGATGAACATCGTCATCAGAGGAGCCGGGACGTCATCCCCGCCACCATCGTCTTCTTCTTCCTCCTCGCCCCCTCCAAACAGCTGCTCCAGGATATCCACCACAAGCCTCAGATAGGAAACCATGGTAGGCGCTTGATGGTACAACCCAAATGCACCCACCAGCAGAGAAGGCACCAGAGGTGATGGCCCTCCATTGTTCATCTCTCTCTCTTTTCTCTCTCTATCTCGCTCAATGTTAACAAGATGGGCTTTAATATTGGCAAAGTTAAAAGCCTGTTGCAAACTGGGGAGGGCATGTTCTTAAAAGTATTTAGTTGGTTGGCCTATTCCAACGCCTGCTAAATCGATGAATGTGTTTGTTTTCTTCAGTCTGATTTGTTTAAGAGATCATGCGTCACATTCTTAACACCATGAAGAATCAAGTCCTTGCACGCATCTGTTCAGTACACTAGGTTTTATGCATAAGAAAGCAAATTGTGCTATAGATTTGATTTGTTTACTAATGCTTCTGTATAGAAAGGATATAATACTAATAGAAGGTTGATCAAGACAGATGAACGTGCACAACTAAGGCTAATCATGTAGCAGCGGCAGACCACGCACATGCACTTAGCAGAGGGAGGGAGGGAGGGGGGGAAGAGAGAGAGAGAGAGAGAGAGAGAGAGAGAGAGAGAGAGAGAGAGAGGTAAATGAAATCCCAAAGCCGAAATGGTAAAAAGCTCGAGTCATTAAGACGATAGATCATCTAAATCCCAAGACTCCTATAGATTATGATACAGAGATGGTCAGAGTGAAATCAGTTCTGCTAACAAGAGGGACATAGTAGGGCCTAACAAAATAAGTTCACAACAAACTCAGATCGAATTTCCACAGCAAATAGTCTTTTCTCATTACAAATACCTTTGCGTGTCCTGCACAGTGCCTCGCATGTACATCGCCTGAATAGCTTAAAACTCAACATATACAGCTCTATTCAATCATGACGTCGGGCTGTAGCGCAGATGTTGCTCATAGAAGTCGATCAGCTGCAAACAAAAGCATGACACCATAGATCAACAGGAATGCAAATCAAGTAATACATGTATGGCAGGAAATGACAATACCAGAAGAGGGCAATTCTCCTTCAAAAACCGGTTATCAACCATCACTTCTTTCCCATCGGACCTACAAGGTAAAATGAACAAGTTCGATAACTTAGGAGTGTTGAGGGCAAATAAAACCAAACATGAACATCAGGCAAGCGACGCATTTGACTAACATCTGGAGGCTAAGCTCCTGTAGCGGAAGCACTAAGCATCGATGAACAAGAAAAACAACTTCGGACCGGCTTCAGATCTCATACCACCCAATTAATTTAAAAGAAGATATCAGAAACAATCCTTTTCCCAAAAATATATCCTCACAATTGCCAACATCACAAACTAAATAATCCTCATGTTTAGCCACATTACCCTCTTTATATTCTCTATGGCTAAATTTTCCTCCATTCCCAGCTTTAGGAAACTTCCTCCAACTAGATCTTTGATTTCTAGTTATAAATATAGATATCACCCACATAAAAGCTTAACTGGAAATAAATATTTTGTACCACACCCATCAGAAGACCAATTGAATGAAGTTTCTTCAATCACGGATGAAGGAAATATATGGCCCTCTTTCTATGCAAACAAGTAATACCAGAGTCATTCAATACTGTCCAGTGGCAGCAGATGAGAAGACATATACAAATTAATCCAATAAGATACAGCAGTCTTGTCTAAAAGATAACAAAAGAAGAATGCAGACAAGAATCAAGGGGTTCCTTTAGAGAAAAACTATACATAAATCGAAGGGCGGCAAGGATTACTACTGGGTGGCAACACTAGTAAAATGGCAAAGCAAACTATTGTCCCATTGCAGAAGATGAAAGAACAGTTTCTCACCTACCAGTAGTCGGCAGGGCTTAGTGGTTGTAATGGAACCTCACAATTGAAAGATTAAGTAGGAAGTAAAGATAACTAATGGGTCTGAGACTCAAGAGGAAGTAGCCACTAAAGAGGACATTCCAATATAAAAGAAGCAAATCAAAAGTGAATTACTTATACATCAAAAGGCCATTAAATTACCATAGCTTGAGGCTTGTATTAGTCATGGACATGAACTAGATCAAAACTTTCGAAACAGCTTAATTGGTCCTTCACATTATAAAAATGCAAGGAATCATTTCTTGATTTTTAAGCCATAAACGAACAGCAAAAAAATTAGGGAGCAACAATTATCAGCAGAAATATAGGGCAGAGGCAGACATTTAGTCATTTGGTTAGCATTAGATAGACTTCGCTTTTCTCCTCTCTGATTTATAGTCCATTGATAATCCTCTTGTGACAAATAGATCTTTTTGTTACTTATTAGCGCATACAACATGAGAGCATGCCATGCCAGTGCACGCTCAAGCCATGTAATGGAGAAGCATCCCTCATATACACAAACAATGAAACACACACAATTACAAACATGCACATGCTCACATGTGCGTGCACATACACAAGTACATACACGTGCACCCAAACTCTCCCACATTCTCATGCATGCAGAGACTTATGCTCCCTAAACAATGAAGTCTTAATGATATAGTATATAAAACCCAATTTTAGCACCTTAAAATATCACCATACACATCCACACCCATACAACCAAACATAAGACTAGCATAACCTACTCTCAGTGACGCCATAATGTTTCTTACATCCGAACAATAATCAGGAACATCCATTTTTATCTACTTCAGCATAGAATCCATAACAACAAAAATTCCAAGAAAGCTGGGTGAATAGCAGTAACAAATCCTTTTGACATGCGAGAGTATATATAAGTGTTACATAATGTGAAACCACTTCAGAATCCAAGACTAGAGTTTCAAAATCTACAACTAGTCAGATGTTTACTTAGTGTGACAAAGCTATGAAATTTTTACATAATGTGAAACCACTTCAGAATCCCAGACTAGAGTTTCAAAATCTACAACTAGCCAGATGTTTACTTAGTGTGACAAAGCTATGAAATTTTTTCAGCCTACTATCGCCATTTCATTCAGCTTTATCAACTTTACAAGCAAAAAGAACCACCTTGTTCATTCTTAATATGCCCTCATTTGCCTCTCCTTATCTGCATTAGCCTACTAATGAACCTTGCATTTTACTAAGCAAAGGAGAAGCACCAAGTCACAGATGTTGGGTTCATCATCACACATAAGTAATCATAGTGACAAACTAAATCACAGTGACAAGCTACTTCCTTCATCAGTCTGGCCCAACACAAGGTTTGGACTTATCGAGGAGTTTTCTCCTTGACAGATGCAAAACAGAATCGCATGTCACCTCATCATGGACAACAGAAATATTGAGTCAAAGAAGTTTAAGGACAGAAGTTGCGAGAAGATATTTTTCTCTTCTCCAACGGAGGACAGATGTTCATAAAAAGAAAGGTAGAAGAGGAGGAGATATTGCAGGTTCAATTTCTTCAGATACTTCAATTATTGAGAGACAATTATGATGAAGGATGCAACAATCAAACAGACAGACAACAAACTAAGTACAGTTGTATATATAAATCCTACTTACGCCATCTACATTAATTCTTCATATTGATGACTTAGAATGATAATGTACAAAATATTTAATGCAACTAAATTTCTGATCCAAGTATGACAATTTAGGAAAGACCTGGTTAAGATGACTTGGTGCCTCATGTCCACTAAGTATTGTGACTGCTGCTCTCTCTCTCTCTCTCTCTCTCTCTCTCTCTCTCTCTCTCTCTCTAAGTATCATATGTAACCAATCAGATTCTGCTATAATTTTCTGATACACATGTACCCCGATAAAACCAAGAGTAATTTTCAGGAATATGTACAAAGCACAATGACATGGAATTAGATAAATGCATACACTTTTTTTTTTTTTTTTTTGGGAGGGGGGGTTGATAAATGAGATATGAAAGATGATTAAAATGAAGACTTAGGAGGAAAAGTCTCTGTTGGGTTGGCCACATTCAAATCAATAATATTCAAGACTGCCCGTGGTGGAGTGCCAATTATAAGAGACAAATGCTATAAAACTAACACCAAGAATACAAAAGAAGAGCTGCGAAAAATTGGGAAAAGCCAATTAAGTAAATGCTGAGGATCCTACTCAACAAATTTGAGGTTTGACATTCCCCTCCCTATCATAGAGAATGACTTAAAATTTACATGTGTATGTGCTTTTCAAGACCAAAAGTACATGATGGGAGGCATGGTTAGAGGATTTTGAGTACTGCGCAGAGGATGGTAAATAGTGTAACAGGAATTGTGATGACAAAATGGTAAGACCAGCACAATGAAACCATGCTTGAGTCAGTCTTAGGGACCTAATAATTAAAACATCCCCAGGTCTCACAAGCAGAGCTTTCTGAAATCCCTTCTCTCCCACTTCACACCTCGGAACGCACCCTTATTATAGAGAGAAAACATAGAAATCCACTCAATTATCATAAAATTTTAAAGCATGCACCTAATATCTGCATTAAATAACATCATCCCACAATTGCTGCAGGTGTAGAAACATAAAAAGTCATCAGTATCAATTCTAATGAAGAATGACTAAAATCAACAAATGAACCATTGTTCTCTACCATGCAACCAAGGCAGCAGATGTCCTACACCAATTAGCGCCGCTCTCAAGTAGCGAAAAAAATAAAAATTGCCTAAATGAGGGACCAAAAAAAATAAATAAATCAAATCATTGTTTGGAATATCACAAACACAAATCTAATCAGCTTATAGAACCTAACCACCCTTCTGATTGCTTTTTATCACTGATTTAACTGAGCAGATACTTGTACTCTAACTAAAATAATGTCTGCGACCATCAAGGGAACGCCACACTACGTAGTACACTGGACTGTGTACCACAGGACTAAGGATTCCCACATAATTCTGATTGAGAGAGAGAGAGAAAGAGAAAGAAAGATGAAAGTTTCAGTACAAACCTCATCACCATGAAGGTTACTGACACATCCTGAATGTTGTTTGCTACAGAAGCTGAGAAGCCTATGGGCTTTATGATCTTGGTTATAACAGGAGTACTGTTGGAAACACTGCTCTTAATTAGACTAGATTCATTTCTTGAGAAGTCAGGATTTCCAAAACCCTGTTGTTCAGAGCTACAAATGGCATTTTCTGCAGGTGAACCACTTGAGGCAAGTTCTTGCTTAAACCTCTTCACAGAACCAGATTTTCGTCTCTTGGCTCCTGTATTGCGATTGCTTTGACCTGGATCAAGTGAATCGGTTTTGTGCACCCCAGTTGTGGGCCCAGTGCTATTAAAAGCCTTGGATTCTCGGAAATTTACTGCAAGATTCTCCTTATCAACACCATTGGAACACGCTGTCGCCTTAAGTTCACTAAGCTTGGGATCATACTCAGGTTCTTCTTCTCTTTGGACAGGTGGCTGAAGACCATGTGCCAGTCCATTTTGAGCCACTTGCTGGTCTGTTTCAAATCCATTCATATCCAAGTTAATCTCTCCATTACATCCAGAACCCACAATTTGGGTAGGGCTAGAAAGATCTGCAAAGCTTAAGATTTTAGGGGTAGAAGAAGTAAGAGGCTCATCAACAGAGCTAGTCTCAGCACCCCCCGAACTATAAGCTGCAGAATGGGCTCGGTGCTGCTGATTCTGTGGCTTCTTTTTGGCTTGGGCATGAGGAGCCCCATACTTGCGTTTACGCTTACGAGAAGATCTCTGCTTTCCCGACTTCAAACTACAAAAGCCAAAACATAAGGCACAGCATATATATGAATACAAGGGTCTATAGAAATCCACGGGAAAATTGGTTTTTGCTAATATAAGTTTATGAATTCAGTAGCTAAATAAAAGAGAGCTAGACATGGAACATTTCCTCTAATTTCATCATCTTCATACATTGAGAACGAAAAGAAACAATCACATACCACATACGAATATCCTTTCTTTCAAAAGCAATAATTAGTGCCAATGGGAGCAGCTTTTCAAAAAAGCATGAATATTTCGGCATAAAAACGAGAAGGCTACCTGTCTTCAAATGCTTCAATAACATCAGAACATGACATGAGATTCTCGAAAGGCTCCCAGGTATTGGCTGTCTCTGGCCAGCCACGCCTATTAAGCAAAAGATGTTAACAGAGCCACCAGGCATGAGATCTCACCAACCAAGTATATAACTAGCATAATAAAGTGTCTCTGCCAATCAGTAAAATCATAATGTAACTAGACCAAAGCCGAGCACACTAACCATTTGATGAGATACTGAACTTGCCCCTGCCCGCCCGCGACATATCCATTGTGACCAGCATCAGTCCCATAAAAAAACCAGCATCAGTGTCGAGAAAACAACGATTGACGAAAACACTCGAGGAAAATACACCCAAACAGTCCCACGCAAGACCTCGCAAACAAAAACCTACCGCCATTACTCGAAAAAGATCGATCTTTTACCACGAAACAAGAACCAACAAGACAGTAACGACGGACCCAGGAGCGAAAAACGAGGTCTTGACTACAATGGGAAAGCAAAAAGTCAAAGGGGACGACCTTGCGAACCCTCTTGCGGCGGACGGCCTCGATCTCGTAAAAGCCCTCGTCCAGCTTCGGCCGCTCGGCTCCCTCATCCTCGCCCTCGCCCTCGCCCTCGCCCTCGGCGTCGTCCTCGTCCTCGTCCTCGTCCTCATCGGCCTCCTCCCCATCCTCGCCTTCCTCCGCCGCCGCCTCCTTCTCCTCCTCCTCCTCCCCGAGCGGATGCCCTCCTTCCGCCGCCTCCTCTGCCCACAGACACACACACACACAAACACACCGAGCGGGAAAGTCAATGCCGAGCGAGACCCACATCGCGAAAACCGAAAACACAGACAATCGGGAGCCGCCGGAGCTTACCGCCGCCGCCGCCGTTGGCGACGGGGGTCGTCGTTGGGTCGTCCTCAAGAAGACCTTCGCCTGACGCTGCCGCTGCCACGCTCTTTTTCTTACCTCCACCCTTCACCTTCATCCTCTCTCTCTCCCCCTCTCTACCTCTCTCTCTCTCTCTACCCTCTACCCTCTCTCTCCCTGTGGGTCTGAGCGATTGATGGAATTTCAAAGTCCTGTCTTTTGGGGGAGGAGGAGGGGGCTGCAATTCCTCTGCCTGGTCTCTGACCCTGAGCTGTGAGAGCTGCAGCCGAGTTGAAATCGCTCCACGGAGGAGAGAGAAACAGAGAGGGGTAGAGAGAGAGAGAGAGAGGGGTGAAAAGCCTTCTTTTTTTTTTTCTTAGGCTTTGCAAGGGTTTAATTTCGCGTGCGTCTGGCGTCTCGCGACAGGGCCGGATGCATTCGGTCCAGTTTTTATCTTTCCGTTCGTTTCACGGAAAATAACTTCCGAAAATATTTTCCTGATTTTCCGTGTTCGGGTGGCGGAAAATCACGGTCAACGGAAAACATTTTCCGTTGACCGGAAAATTTACATGCAAAGTTGTGGAAAATGTTTTCCACTTCTGAAAAGTGGAAAACATTTTCCACAACTTCCCCGTTTTTTTTTTTTTTTTCTTTCTTTCCTTTTTATTTTTCTTCCTTTAGCTTGGACGGTGGCGGCCCCGACAAGGGTGGCCCGGCGGCCGGCGACCGCGACCGGCGACCGGCGACCGGCCGCGGTCGCGAGCCGCTAGCTCAGCCCGGGCCGGCGAAGCTCCGCCTAGCCCGATCTGTGGAAGGCCGGCTCGCCCGAGCTCGGCGAGCTCGAGCCTCACCGGATCGGGCGAGGCGAGCCTCGCCGCTTGGGGCGGAGCTCTGCGCACAGTCCGGCGAGCCGGGGGGGGCTCGGGCCTCGCCCGAGCTCGCCAGAGGTCCGGCGAGCCGCGAGCTCGCCGGATCTAGCGGCGGAGCTCGGGCCGATCGGGAGCCCGAGCTCCGCCGCTAGATCCGGCGAGCTCGCGGCTCTCTAGACCTCGCGAGCTCGGGCGAGGCCCGAGCCCCGCCTGCGCCTGCCGGATTCCGGCGACCGGACCTTGTCGGCGGATCTTGGTCGGCGGATGCGACCCGGATCTTCGTCGGCTCACCATCTTCGGGCGTGCGGCGGCGGAAGGAGGAGGAAGAAGGAGGAGCGGCGGGAGGAAGGAGGAAGGAGGAAGGAGGAGGAAGAAGGAGGAGCGGCGGTGGAGGAAGGAGGAAGGAGGAGGAAGGAGGAGCGGCGGTGGAGGAAGGAGGAGGAAGGAGGAGCGGCGGCGGAAGAAGGAGGAAGGAAGAGGAAGAAGGAGGAGGAAGGAGGAAGGAGAAGGCAAAAGAAAAGGAAAAAAAAAAAAAAAAAAGAAATTAGTTAACGAACGGTGGAAAATGTTTTCCACTCAAAATTTAAGAACTAGCCGAACACCGGAAAATATAGCAATTTTCCCGGAAAATAACTTCGGGAAAATATTTTCCGGAGATGGTCAATTTTCCGTGAAACGAACGCAGTATTACTGTTGTGTGTGTTTTTTTTAACTCGGAAAGAGGGTCGTAGGTTTTTGTCTAGATTAGAGTTTCACCGATTTAGATAAAACCTCGTTTTAACCGAGGTAACTCTCGTTTCTTTCTAAAACAGGTTAAGTTAATGTTATGGAAGATCGCAAATTAATATATTCATGATAAAATTACTTTAACACTAATATAGTTTTGACAAATTTAATTTATATTAGTTTTTGTTAAATTTTACCATCAGATTATTAAGTTAAATGACGGATGGCAGCTAACTAGCGTAATAATTTAAGATTCTACCATTAATTTATTATAAATGTATTAGTTTTGAGGTTTTTCGCGATTTTAATTTAATTTAGTAAAAATGACATAGGGTAAATTTATCGTAAATGTAACAATTTATGATTTTTTATTATCCAAAAAAGTAGTTTTTGGTGATATTAACATCAAGGAGTTTGTCCCCCATCTAAATTTTAAGGTACTAGAGATTTCGAACATACCATTACGAATATCAAATATGATACTTAATTACGGTATAAACACAACATAGCCACATCATGTCAAGAGTCGCAATACCAGATTTTGTGCGAAGAGAATTAGATACAAATGCGAGTGGCACTTTGTAAGTACGGTCGAAATGGGTGGCAATTTCTCAGTGAATCACATTCCCACACTTATCGACCTTTCCCGTCCGGACTATCATAGATTGGACGCATTTTCTCGGAGAATAAAAAGAACATAGTGTCACTCGTCTCTAAACACCGCCCTAAGCATTGGAACTTTGTACGCACGATTGTAAACACCGCCCATAGCATCACTCGTCTCTAAACACGAGATTTTGTGTGGAAAAGTAATTGCGGACGAAAATTAACACTCTGTAAGCACAGTCAAAATGGGTGGCGTTTCTCGATGACCAACATTCGCACCCTCATCAATCTCCCGCGTCCGGAAGCCTGTTGTCGATTGGACACATTTTCTTGAAAAATAAAAATAAAAATCCTGTGGCATCACTCGTCTCTAGACACCATCCTAAGCAGATCAATCAATGTATTTCAAATCAAAGTCAACCCTCACCTCGTCACTGTTGATGATAATCACTTCCCACGAACACCAGCCGATCACAAGTTCGCTTCTAAGAAGGAATTTTGAAAAATGAATTGTGAAAGTAGAGAGAGAGGAGAGAGAGAGAGAGAGAGTTGAAAATTAGGGCAAATGGCAATTGACAAGAAAGACGAGGACGGCAGGTGCGGAGGGAAAAAAAGGGTCGACGTCGTTGTCATTTACGGAGGTCGATCCTTGCATGTGACGAGTACGGGGGAGGGAAATTTGTGCATATTTTTTGAAGACTTAGGTTTTACGTCAACTGGATTCATGAGCTGTAAGCCAACAATGAGGATTTCGTTTCGCAAACGAAAGAGAGCACGTGACCATCACGTGATCGCCGGGATTGGCATTCTATTACCGGCAATGAGACAAAGTAGAGAGATCAAGTGAGACACTTTGAGGGGTATTTTGAGACAAGTGCTGCTATGAATAGGCATTTTCATGAGACTAAAGTATAATTAAGTTTTAAAACTTTTAAAAAGTATAATTAAGGAATAAAACTTATTAGCATTGTCGAGTTAGACGAAATTAATAGAAGAATATGATTGTATTAATTTGATAAAGTTCGAGATTTGATTGCATTTTTTTGAAATTTTTGAAATTCAATTGTCATTTCCTAATAAGTTCTAGAACTTATAGCACACTCATCTTGTCTTTTCTTAAAAGGCGTACAATTGCAGGGGCCATTTGGGATTTTCCGCCTTTTTCTTCTACTAAACGAGTTTTGCTTATCCTATGAAAATGGCAAAAGGATTAATGAATTGAGCGCTCAAATTTTCTATTTCAACCTGGAAAGTCCAACTAATGCTCAAAATTAACTTATACCCAACTTAGGTTCTTAAGTTGGGGGTACCAAAACCAAACTCATGCAAGTGTACACAATCATTGATCCACCCATTTATAATTTTTCCATTGCTATAGTTTCAATGAAAGTCTTTTCCATGCTGTAAATTAAAGGGCATTAAAAAAATAAAAATCATCCTAAGATTTCACCTCTCGTAAACAAGTCGATCGAACATTTGAATTGTAAAAATAGAGAATAAAGCCATTGCTAGATCTAGTGTTGTTGAATCAATTGGATTAAAGTCTACAGAGAGAGAGCAACACAAGATTTAAATGCCGCATGAGGAAGACAATAAAATCTAGAATGATGCTCAAACATTCAAAATTATTTTACAATCATTCTATTATTCTCAAGAAATTTTCCTTCTAATCTCATGAAAAAACTCTCTCAAACCCTCATCAATGCTAATGTAATCTCCGACATAAAATAGAAGACCCACAATTCTCCTATTTATATAGGGCAAGAGAAAATCATCATAATACTATTGTTTAATTTGATTCAAATTCGAGATATATTTTCATTAACCTCTAGCTTGACTCAATCTTCACAGTCAAGTTACAAGCACTTTGCAATCTTCCTTTATATTTTCTGATAGCCCCCCACAACTTTTCAACTGTAACATACGCTCCTCAAGTCCAAGTCCCACTTGAATAGAGGCTCACTTTAGCCAAAACTATAAACTCCATTATAATTTCTATCGCACCTTTAGCTACTCCCAAGCATTTCGAGCATGGGCTCCTGTGTCACGGATAGACAAAATCAAAATAGCACTAGTATCCGTTAAGATATCGAACATCCTTATTATTCAACTCTGGCGGTTGGAACAATGATTCATTCTCTGGCTCTATCTTGACCATTTGCACCATCTATGTTAATTTGCTGCCCTAGTACTCTCCCTAGCTGCCTAGGCAGCTGCTGGTTACAACTCTTTTGGAAACTATGTGTTGACACTAATATTAACACGCTTATACATAGGAATCGTAGACTCGTTGAAAATAACTTTTTCTACTGAAAACAAGGTGGATGCAACTCTAGGCATCCCAACCTATAGCCCCACTTTACATTTCATAATTTATAATTGCTAATTATCTTGTCGTTTCATTAGGCTTATCATCATTCACTCAAATTTAACCTCAATCAAATCTCATCACGTCATAATAGTCAACGACATTATTTGACAAGATTTCTTGAGGAGCTGGACATTCAATTGTGGTTGATGGAGAAATCCATCTATAAGATAGCTTGTCATAAGTGCATTAGCTAATAATCTCCATACCACGCTAACACTACATGGCATTTGTAGGTTCTTACGTTCTACTCATCAACTTTGCAACTCTAACTTGCCATGATCAACTTGAGCATCGGTGCCTCACTATGCCTTGCTCTTTACCATGTAATTGTGACTACATATGCTTCATCTTCTTCTTACTAGTCTACGGG
The DNA here is from genome assembly GCA_014182575.1 of Eucalyptus decipiens. Lineage (NCBI taxonomy): Eukaryota > Viridiplantae > Streptophyta > Magnoliopsida > Myrtales > Myrtaceae > Eucalyptus > Eucalyptus decipiens. The sequence continues at coordinate 27,412,110 of CM024613.1, forward strand.
TGTGTTCATTTGAGTAAAAATAAATTTCCGCGAACTAGTTTTTTAAACTTTCATGCATTTGATTTGTTGAAAATGATCGGTCAACAAAATACCATTTACTGTCTAAGAAAAGATGCATGTTTAAATTAGGAAAATGAATTTTATAACTTAGAAAGGGGTTTCTAAAAGTATTTCCTTTTACACGAAATTTTCCCGAAACAAGCATGTGCTATATTTAATATTAATCTCTGCTTCTTGAACCTTACAAAAGAATAAATATTTATGCCTCACTACAAACATCAAAACCTTTCTCGGGAAATCATCAACAAGCATAAATCTAAACACGGCAGTTTATAATGAAATTATACCTTTCCGTTGCCTATCCAAGTTAGGAAACATCAAGTATCTCAATGACGGAGCAAGTTTATCTCGCTCAAGACTTATTTAGCTCATGCGCCTAAAGCATATAAACCGCAATTTCATCATCTATGCAGCAAATATGTGCATCTTTCTAAACGAGGAAAAAAAAAAGAAGCAACTTGTAATTGAAATCCCAATGTTAAAATTTGTCTATCAGGATATAGGCCGGTCAAAAACTTCATTTGACCGCACCCAGAGGTATTTTTTACTTTTCGCTCATTATTAGCTTGACTATCTCGATCCAAGCAAATACGAGATTCGATTATGCGTAAGGGATGGTCATCATGTTGGTCTACCTTTATGTTCAAAACTATTTAAACGCAAATGACATTTAATAAGCACAACTAAAATGGGTGCGGTTTCTTTCTCCGCGAGTCACAATTTACACTCTCATTAATCTCCTGCGTCCGGAGTCCGTCATAGATTGGACACGTTTTCTCGAAAAAAGTAAAAATCCTGTAGCATCACTCGTCTCTAAAAACTGCCCTAAGCAAATCATTGTATTTCGAATAAAACTCAGTCCTCACCTCGTCGCCGGTCGTAATAAGCGCCCGCCTTCCAGCGAACACGGGCCGATCTCAAGATCGCTTCTCAAAAGAAATTTTGAAAAAGGAATGGGAAAGAAGGAAGAGAGAGAGGGAGAGAGAGGGAGAGAGAGCCAGCGTTTTGAAAATTAGGGCAAAATGCAATTGACAAGAAAGACGAGATGTGGAGGAAAAAAGGGTCATTGTCATTGTCATCCAAGGAAGGGCGATCCTTGCATGTGACGTGTACGGGGCGAGCGAAATTTGCGCATTTTCTTGAAGATTTAGGTTTTACATCACTTGATGTTATGAGCTGTAAGCCAACTATATGAGCATTTTGTTTCACAAGCGAAAGAGAGAGCACGTGGCCATCACGTGATCGCCGGGTTTCCATTTTATCACCAGCTATGAGGTAGAGTAGAGAGATCATTTGGGCACAAGTGCTGCCATGGATAGGTCTTTTCATGCATTAAAAATTTTAAAACTCATTGTTAAAATATAATTGAGTCTTAAAACTTTAAAAAAATGCAATCAAGTCTTAAAGATTATTGAATTTGTGTAATTAAGTCTTAAAACTTATTAGTATTTCCCACTTGCCAAATTGGACGTTGTTGATGGATGGACTTAATTGCACTAACTTGACAAGTTTTATGATTTAATTATATTTTTTTAAAATTTTAAAACTTAATACACTTTTGTGACAAGTTTTATGACTAAATTATATTTTTGAATGTCTTAAAACTCAATTGTGTTTTTAAAATAAGTTTTGAAACTTTTAATATACTTATCTTACCTTTACGTAAAAGGCGTCCAATCTTGGGGGCTTTTTTGTGATTTTCTTCATCTTTTTTTTTTATTAAATGAGTTTTACTTCTCTTTTGAAAATGGCACGAGAATTAGGGATAACTAGTTTCCGATCCGGTTCGGTTCCAAGGTGGAATCAAGAACTCGACCGATTCCTAATTTTGGGAATTGGGAACTGGACTAGTTGGTCTTAGGACTGAGAATCAAACCGTATCATTGGTCCGATCAGGTTCAAGTATATGTAATTAGTTCAGTTTAGTCTGGTCCATTTTCCCTTGGAACTAGGAAGTAGGAACTAGATCACCCGGACACCGGTTTCATTTTTAGGAATCAGAAGTTGAACTGACACTCTTGGGAATTGGACGAAATTGGCCAGTTTGATTCGATCCGATCCGGTTCAAGAGGTTCCCAGTTTTGGTGGTCCATTTAGCATACCCTTAATGAAAATAGTGAATTAAGCATGCAAATTTCCTATTTTAATCTAGTAAGTTCAACTAACACTCAAAATTAACCTATTCACAACCTAGTTTCTTAAATTGGGAGTACCAAAACCAAACTCATGCAAGTGTACACAATCATGGATCCACCCAATTACAAATTTTCCAGCGCTATACTTTCGATGAAAGTCTTTCCCTGCTTGTAAATTAAAGGGTGTTAAAAAAAAATCACCCAGAATTTTCACATCATGCAAACAAGTCGATTGAACATTTGAATTGAAAAAACAGAGAATAAAACGATTGCTAAATCTAATGTTATTGAATCAATGTAATTGGAGCTTATGGAGAGAGCAACAAAAGATTTGAATGCCGTGCAAGTAAAACAACAGGATTTAAGAACAACGCTCAGACACTCAAAATATTTAACAATAGTTTTTTTTTTTATTATTCTCAATAAATTACTCAATGTAATCTCCATATGACATAAAATAGAAAACCCAAAATTCTCCTGTTTATAAAGGGCAAGAGAAAATCTTCGCAATACTAATTCTGTAATTAGACTCGAATTCGAGATATATTTTTAATAATCTATAGTTTGACTCGATCTTAACACTTAAGTTACAAGCACTTTGCAATCTTCCTTGGTATTTTCCCATAGCGCCCCCAAAACCCCAACCACACCAAGCCCCCCTCCCCCGTGGGGGCGCAACAACTTTTCACTTTTAACATACACTCCTCAATTCCAAGTCCTACTTGAACAGAGCCGCACTTTAGCCAAAACTATGAACTCCATTAGAATGTCCATCGCACCTTTAACTACTCCCTAAGCATTTTGAGGATGGGCTCTTGTGTAGCGGATAGAACAAAACCATGATAGCACTAGTATCTGTTAAGATATCGAACATCCATATCATTCAACTTGACAGTTGGCATAATGATTGATTCTCCTCGTATTTTTTAAGGTATCAAACATCCACATTATTTGACTCGGCGGTTAAAACGATGATTGATTCTCCGAGCTCCATCTTGACCACTTGCACCATCTATATTGATTTGTTGCACTAGTACTCTCCCTAGCTACCCTGGAAGCTTATGGTCATAATTCCCATTGAACACCATCAAGATATGTATCGACACTAATGTCAACACTTCTACACATAAGAATTGCAGACTCGTTGAAAATAACTTTTCTACTGAAAGCAGGTGAATGCCACTCTAGACATCTCACCTATAGCCCCACTTTATCTTTTATAATTTATAATGGCAAATTATCTTGCCATTTCATCAAACTTATCATCACTTACTCAAATATAAAAATTAATCAATTTTTTCATATCATAACAATCAGCGACATTATTTGACCAGATTTCTTGAGGAACTTGACATTCAATTGTGGCTAATGGAGATATCTACCTATAAAATAGCTTGTGATAAGTTCATTTGCCAATAATGTCTATACCACATCAACACTACATGGCATTTGTGGTTCACTATAATTACGTTTTACTCATGAATTTTGCAATCTAACCTGCCACAATCAACCTGAACATCAGTTCCTCATTATACCTTACTCTTTGCCGTGTAATTGTGACTCTACATATGCTTCATCTTCTTCTTAATAGTCTATGGGTGTGTTTATTTGACTAAAAAAATTTTTGCGAACTAATATTTTGGACTTTTACGCATTTGATTTGTTGAAAAAGATTGGTCAACAAAATATCATTTACCGTCCAAGAAAATATGCATGTTTAAATTTAGGAAAATAAATTCTCTAAGAAAGGATTCCCGAAAAGTATTTTCTTTTACTATAGAACTTTTCTCGAAACAAGCACATCCTATATTTATTATTAATCACTGCTACTTGGACCTAACAAAAGAATAACTATTTATACCTCAATACCAACACCAAAACCTTTCCCGATAAAGCATCAACAAGCATGAACTTAAACACGACAGTCCATTTCAAAAGAACGCGCGAAACCTGTGCCAATCTACGTGAAGTGATTTGAAATCAACGGTTCCTCTAACAATTTATATGGAAATTCAGCCTTATGTTGTTTATCCAAGTTAGGAAATATCAAGGATGTGCACGATAACCGTTTTATTTTTATTCCAAAACTTTTTTATGCTCTAAACTTGTTTCTATAACAGAAATTCGTTTGACAATGCAATTTCATTTTTCTATTTCTAGACTAAATTTTTACTTTAGAAATAGGTTTGGAATAAAAATCAGAAATAAAAATTGTTTACTTCTCTATTTTTGGAATAGAAATGAAAAATAAAATTTTTCTCATCATTCGTCTTTGTTACTAACCGACTGCTCACCTATCGATGTTGCCCGCCATTCACCACTATTGTTGTTGGCCATTGTCCACCGCCATCTACCACCTTGGCCATCATCTGTTGTCATCCGCCGGTCTCTGCCCACCACTGTCCATTACCACCTATCACCGACCGCCTTTCACCGTCGTTCGCTGCCACTAGAGAGGGAGAAATTTTGTGTCGTTATCAAATGAATTTCTATTTCAAGAATAAAAATTTTGTACCATTATCAAACGTGTATTTTTGTTTAGAAACTCATCTAAGAATAGAAATAGAAAAATATATTTTTGTTCCATAATTTTTTATCAAAATAATTATCATTCACGTCTCAAGTATCGCAATCACGCAGCAAGTTTATCTCACTCAAAGGCTTCTTTAGCTCATGTGCTTGAAGCTTATACACCGCAGTTTCATCATCTATGCAGCAAATATGTGCATTTTCTGAACGAGACCAAAAAAAAGATAGAACCGCCTTGTAATCACAATCCCAAAATTAATAATTGTCTATTAGGATATAGGCCGGTCAAGAACTTCGTTTAACCCAACCATAGGTATTTTTTCCTTTTATCTTGTTATTTGCTTGGCTATCTCAATCCAAGCAATACAAGATTTGATTTTGCATAAGGGACGGTCATCATAATTGAAGTTGATCTACCTTTATGTACAAAACTAGTTAGATTAAATCATTTTTTTTTTAGAATAAGTGCACTAAAAGTCCTAAAACTTGTTATAGAGTACAATTAAATCCAAAAACTTTCAAAAAGTGGAATCAAGTCTTAAAACTTATCAAATTGGTCAGTCAAGTTCTTTCACTAATTCTATTCAAATTAACTAATAGAAAATAACAATGTGACTTATTTATTTATTATTTTCTCTCTCCCATGTGATGCTAACATGACTAAGACATAAAAGATAAAGCTAAAATGAAGCCATTTTGATTCAAATCTAATTTTTAATCTAAGTATTATGATTTTAAAGGAGGCAAGATTAGGGCAGGGCCCTTGTCGTTGCCACCGCCGCTGCCTCATTGGCAGTGGTAGGCCAAGGGTTGGCCAAGGTCATGACCAAACTTAGACAAGGGTCACGGCCCTACCCCAAATCAAGTGACGATTGTCAAGCCTTGACTAGATCTAGGCGAGGCCGCCACTAGTTTGGTCATCGCCCCACCCCTACCAGCCATTGGCCAAGGCTTGACAACCTTGCCTAACCCACCCCCCCAAAAAAAAAAAAAAAAAACCTTTGCCGGTGATGGTGAGGTGACAGTGGCGGCAACAGCCCTATGGGCCCTTGCTTGATTTTGCCTTCCTTCCTCTCCTTTTTTTTTTTTTTTTTTTTTGCTTTTTAATTTAGTTTTTTGTTTAATATAATTTAAATAATATGTAGATTTAAAAGTCATGTATGGACCAAAACGTCTTTTTAGACTTGTAATTATTAATCTTTTGTTTTAGCCACGTCAATACCATATTATTAAAAATAACCACATTAATATTTTTCATTAGCCAAGTTAGACAGAGTTAATGAAATAAATTAATTACACCAATTTGATAGGTTTAAAGACTTGATTGTACCTTTTGAAAGTGTTTCGTCGGAATTGCTCTCATAATGAAATATCTTTCACCGAGAGTGATTCTTCGTTTTTCTTTTTCTTTTTTAATTAAAGGGGACAAGGGTTTTGCACTAACTTTGAATAGAGAATATATAATGCGATGTCAAATTTACTTCTTAGATCCAAACAACACTATACAATACTGGGCTAAGTTGGAATTCAATCAACAACAACATCCAAAATTACACGTCCAAACTTGTACTAAGTCGGAATTCAATCGACAACACAAGTTAAGGATAGTTGAACACAATGTTGTAATCTAATCGACAACTCAGCCTCAATGTAGAGATACAACACCATAATTTAATTAATGATGATGTAATAGGATAAGGGGACACAATGTCAGAATCTAATCGATGATTGATGACGATACACTGGGATATAGATACACACTGAAATCTAATCAACAACGGGGATCCGAAAGCTATAACTAGGGATATTAAAGTGTTGCATAGGAAAAGTAAAGATAAAGAGATAACATTTTGATTGATTTGTCAAGAGGACTTCCTCGCAGTATTTATATAGAAACTTTGTAACTGTTGGGTAGTTGTGTACCCTTTACTCAGTAATCGCTTCTGACTATGTCCATATCCCTTTTTCTTCACAAATTACTTAATCCATCTTCTTTACAATCGTTCGATGATTGGGTCTTCAAAAAGCAATTGTTCCTTAATAATGTGTATCCTTGGTGCCTATTATTCCAGTATCCTGAGTATTATTTTAAGTGTTTCTTTTCACAAAGTTTGTCATCAAAGCCCATTCAAGCAGCTACCAACTGTCCATCATCATATTTTGATAACTAGATATGTGGCAATCCCTTACCTCATCATCTATCATTAGGTAATTATCTTTATGCTTATTGATAGTCGAGCATGTAACAAACACTACCCACATGATATGCATGTGATTTTAGTCTATCTTTTGTCACATTTCCTCTTGTAACAAGCACGTGACAGCAAGGTTCATTTCGACTTAATTGCATTTTCAGGATAAGTTTTAGGACTCTCAGTATGTGTGTGTATATATGTACAAATTATAAATTAGTGGCTGAGATAATGATTTAGTTCAACTGTCCGGAAGAGATTGGTGAGCAAATATATAGATAGACCACTGCTGAATACCCTAAGCAAGACATGTAGGACCGCTTACTTTTACAAGCTACCATTTACCTACGGTTTTCTTTTCAAACTAGACTACGCGTTGCTTGAATAATCATTAAAAATACAATTAAAATAAAGCACAAAAAGTTGAGGCATAGATATAACATTATATTAATAGATTGTTAGATGATTAAGAATATAAATATATGTAATCATATAAAGTTTGGAGTAAATAATCCGTGTACAAATAGATTCATGAACGAGATACAAAGGCTCTCTCCTCCTCTCCATCGAAACGCCTATACCCCATCTTTTTCTATAACCAATAATGTAGTTTATCAAAAGAGATTAAGAAAAAGATGTGTCCATAAGAGAAAAAGCTCATTCACGAGCTCATCTTAAACATAGCAACAGATATTCTTAAGATATAAAACATAGATTGCCTTGCTCTTCAGATTAACTTTTTAAAACCAAACGGTTATTGCCCAACTCTGGCAATTTGCCAGAGACTCTGTAAAAAACCAGAGTCTCTGTCATTACATGCATACGCGAAGGAGCAAAACAGGGTAGGAAGATGAGCTGTACGAGGACTACATTCTAATTGTTAAAAAAGTATCTGATTTGGTCCTTTACTTGCCTTCTGGTTTTGGAAGCTTGATTGGAGCAGCAGTGATTGCGATGGGATTCTACGCGGTCATGTGGGGAAAATCCAGGGAGGAGGATAAGACAATCGAGGGCAGCGGCGGGGCTGATGGGAGCCTGGCATCCTCCAGCCATAAGATTCCTTTGCTCCAAAGCAAATCGTTGAGTGTGTAGATATTCTTGGCCAAAAGAAGAAAAAGAATCAGAAGTAAAGAAACAAAGGTGTGTACACATCTATAGAGATGTTACCTTGCAAAATCTAGCGAGGGTTGCCCTCGCCATACTTAGTGAGGGTTGAGCCCTCCTTAGATCTAGCGAGGGCCGTGGTGCCCTTGTCCGCCCTTGTTTGTGGTCGGTTGTCAACCATAGCCAATACCGGCCAAAGTCCAAAGGAAAAAAAAAAAAACAAAAGAGGATTTTTAAAATAATAATAATAATAATATCAAAAAATTATCTAAAAAGTTCACGTTAGTACAAACCGTATCATGTTAAACGATCGATGTCCACGATAGCAATTTCGAGCCTAAATTGGTCGGATAGACCGAATTAATACTAATGTGAAAATGCTTATGACTAAATTGGTTCAATTAAAAGGTTGAGGACCAATTTTATACCAATACAATAGGT